>JARNME010000012.1:7458052-8045571 GCA_030179655.1 Scaptomyza flava
CCCAAGTCGATTTTTTGTCACAAAATTTCAACATGCATATGACCAAAAATCGAATTTTATATAAATGTTATTTCTTAAATGCAGTTTTATTCTAGGGGTCAAACCATGACTTTTGAGGTATTGCTTTTGAAAATCGGGTCACTTTTGAGGAAGTTATGGAAGTCCAAAGATTTTACCAATGCCCAAGTCGATTTTTTTGTCATAAAATTTCAACATGCATATGACCAAAAATCGAATTTATATAAATGTTATTTCTTAAATGCAGTTTTATTCTAGGGGTCAAACCATGACTTTTGAGGTATTGCTTTTGAAAATCGGGTCACTTTTGAGGAAGTTATGGAAGTCCAAAGATTTTACCAATGCCCAAGTCGATTTTTTTGTCATAAAATTTCAACATGCATATGACCAAAAATCGAATTTTATATAAATGTTATTTCTTAAATGCAGTTTTATTCTAGGGGTCAAACCATGACTTTTGAGGTATTGCTTTTGAAAATCGGGTCACTTTTGAGGAAGTTATGGAAGTCCAAAGATTTTACCAATGCCCAAGTCGATTTTTTTGTCATAAAATTTCAACATGCATATGACCAAAAATCGAATTTTATATAAATGTTATTTCTTAAATGCAGTTTTATTCTAGGGGTCAAACCATGACTTTTGAGGTATTGCTTTTGAAAATCGGGTCACTTTTGAGGAAGTTATGGAAGTCCAAAGATTTTACCAATGCCCAAGTCGATTTTTTTGTCATAAAATTTCAACATGCATATGACCAAAAATCGAATTTTATATAAATGTTATTTCTTAAATGCAGTTTTATTCTAGGGGTCAAACCATGACTTTTGAGGTATTGCTTTTGAAAATCGGGTCACTTTTGAGGAAGTTATGGAAGTCCAAAGATTTTACCAATGCCCAAGTCGATTTTTTTGTCATAAAATTTCAACATGCATATGACCAAAAATCGAATTTTATATAAATGTTATTTCTTAAATGCAGTTTTATTCTAGGGGTCAAACCATGACTTTTGAGGTATTGCTTTTGAAAATCGGGTCACTTTTGAGGAAGTTATGGAAGTCCAAAGATTTTACCAATGCCCAAGTCGATTTTTTGTCATAAAATTTCAACATGCATATGACCAAAAATCGAATTTTATATAAATGTTATTTCTTAAATGCAGTTTTATTCTAGGGGTCAAACCATGACTTTTGAGGTATTGCTTTTGAAAATCGGGTCACTTTTGAGGAAGTTATGGAAGTCCAAAGATTTTACCAATGCCCAAGTCGATTTTTTTGTCATAAAATTTCAACATGCATATGACCAAAAATCGAATTTTATATAAATGTTATTTCTTGAATGCAGTTTTATTCTAGGGGTCAAACCATGACTTTTGAGGTATTGCTTTTGAAAATCGGGTCACTTTTGAGGAAGTTATGGAAGTCCAAAGATTTTACCAATGCCCAAGTCGATTTTTTTGTCATAAGATTTCAACATGCATATGACCAAAAATCGAATTTGAAATAAATGTAATTTCTTGAATGCAGTTTTATTCTAAGGGTCAAACCATGACTTTGAGGTATTGCTTTTGAAATCGGGTCACTTTTGAGGAAGTTATGGAAGTCCAAAGATTTTACCAATGCCCAAGTCGATTTTTTGTCATAAAATTTCAACATGCATATGACCAAAAATCGAATTTTATATAAATGTTATTTCTTAAATGCAGTTGTATTCTAGGGGTCAAACCATGACTTTTGAGATATTGCTTTTGAAAATCGGGTCACTTTTGAGGAAGTTATGGTAGTCCAAAGATTTTACCATGCCCAAGTCGATTTTTTGTCAAAGATTTCAACATGCATATGACCAAAATCGAATTTATATAAATGTTATTCTTAATGCAGTTTTATTCTAGGGTCAAACCATGACTTTTGAGGTATTGCTTTTGAAAATCGGGTCACTTTTGAGGAAGTTATGGAAGTCCAAAGATTTTACCAATGCCCAAGTCGATTTTTTTGTCATAAGTTTTCAACATGCATATGACCAAAAATCGAATTTGAAATAAATGTAATTTCTTGAATGCAGTTTTATTTAGGGGTCAAACCATGACTTTTGAGATATTGCTTTTGAAAATCGGGTCACTTTTGAGGAAGTTATGGAAGTCCAAAGATTTTACCAATGCCCAAGTCGATTTTTTTGTCATAAAATTTCAACATGCATATGACCAAAAATCGAATTTTATATAATTGTTATTTCTCAAATGCAGTTTTATTCTAGGGGTCAAACCATGACTTTTGAGGTATTGCTTTTGAAAATCACACGAAATATTTGCGCTAGGAAAGATGTGACGCTACGTATTTTTGTCTTTGTCTTTTACTCTTTTTTTTCGCTGTACTTTTTGTTATGATTGAACTACAGATGCAAGTCTCATTAATTGCGCTATCTTATCAAGTTGATGGAAAGTTTTTTTCCTACCCGAGAAATGGGCTGAGATTGCGTTTGACTGGACAGGAGTCAAGAAATACAAAAAGGCAGGGGCACAGAGCCAATTTGAAAAAAAGTTGCAATTCATGGCGACTCGGAGCGTGGGCTTGTGGGTTGTCAAGTGCTGCTCACATAAGCGGTAATGCGGATGGACGACTCTGTATCAAACGACAGTCATGGATACTTCTTCAGTCGGAGTTAAAGTGGACACCAGAACTGAGAAAGATGAAGAAGGGAGGAAGAGTACAACAGTACGTGGAGATAGTCATTCAGCCTGCTGTTAAGAAGCAATCACGAATCGAAAGCTGAATCGGCAAAGAACGGAAAAGAGAGACTGAAATTAAAGTGGAGGACAAAAAATAAAAGTAAATGCGGCAGCATGTTTAAGGAGGTACTGGGCGGAGGGTAGGCGTCAATTTTGTGCAATATCATCAACTATAAATTACGAATATTGACGCACAACAACAACATCGAACTGTGAGTACGTGGCATGATAATGGATATTTGTCAGATATGTGAACATTTTAAACTTCCATCCCGTTCCGGAAAAGCGGAACGTTCAAACGATGGACATTGTGACGGAAGAGGGTTGCGAGATGGGTGTTGTGGTTGTTTTTACGCACGAATCGGACGGTCTTTGGAACATAAACATAAAAAGGTAATATGCCGCAGGGGACTATTGGGTAGGCATGAAAATGAATGAAAAAAAAAGGAAAAACTCAACCAAATGTGTGGCACTCTGATTGCAGTAGAGTGCAAAATAAACGTAAAATGAAAGAAGGGCAAGGAATGTTTCGCAATGATTCGGCAGGTTTTTTTCTTTTGGTGTCAGGGTGACGTTGTTGGCTCGTTATGATTAGCTGGGGTTGAGCCATGAAGGCAGGCGAAATGGAATGCGTGTCCAATGCACATAAGACTCGAGGAAAGTTCGTCTTTTTTTAAGCCGAAAGGCCTCAAAGACATAAAAGTGAATTTGAAAATTATGCACAACACTTTGGAAGAGGTCCAGTTTTATTAGTATTACACTGTACTCTAACTATTTTTTTTTTTAACGCCGCCAGTGCATAATGAACATAAATAAAACAGCAGCAGCAACAACAACATGACATTGAACCTTCTGAAATCTCTTTTCATAGTGAACTTCCATGGCTTTCTTTACCCTGCAACTTACCAAAAAAAACTTTAACTTCTTATTGCATGCGAAACTTTTTATAAACAAAAAATATATAAATCGAAAAAAAAACCTCGCAAAACTTTTGCATTTCCTGCGCATATTTTCTTCACATTTTACAACACAACAGTCACTTCCGGTTTCCGTTCTGGGCGAATATTCATGTGTATAAAAATAAATAAATCCCGTCTCAAAACTGTTCTAAGTATGCATTGTTATGCTTGCGCCGTTTTGTTTGTCACATTTGAGCTTATTTTTTTTCCATCAGCTTGTCGTTGAATTGTTTTGCGTGCGAGTTTAAATAAAGTTTTTACAGACAGCTTTGAATCTATTCATATTTTTTCAAGTGTACGGCTGTCCTTTCAAAATTCTTTAGCACAAGAAAATTTGCCAGACAATACTTAAAGTCATTCGAGTTTGGTATGATAAATATAATTAACTTTATGGCTTAATAGCTTATCCAACATTATTTATAACCAAAGCTTTTTTCATTAACTTCCCAGAAAAAATTAAACCGAAAAAAAAAATGCTGACGTAAAACAAATGCTTGTCACTTTAAGAAATCGTTCGCTACATTTGTCTAAGCCAAACACAACACGAAATTTCCACGAAAAGCGAATGACACGCAACAAAAATACAAAACACAAAACACATACATATAGTATGTTATTAATTGAACCGTACAACTTATATGACATTTATGAAGCGGCCTAGCTTACAAGAAAACACGTTCCGCAACAGTAACGGTAACAAGGTAAGGGTAGGAGTAGGAGCTGGGGTAGGGGTAGCAACAACCCTTGGTTGCTGCACCGTGTGCATGTCTAAATGCCAAATAAAATCGTTGAGCTAAATGAAAACAAATTACTATTGCATGTGAGCAAAAGGGGGCGAAGGTGAGACAGTCCCTGGAAAAATCCTCAACCCCTCAAAATAAATTAAGTAAAAGAAGTAGGAAATGTATGCAGCTAACCGAGTGACGTCAATGACAATCCCTTTTGGGGCAGAAGCAAATGCAATATGCTGTTGCCTGCAGCAAGACAACAACAGCAACAGCAGCAAATGCTTCGCGCTTTCCTGGGCTAAAAGCACGCAAGTGCGTTATTAAATTTGCCGACGCGTCGAAAGCACGAAACAAACGACCAAAAAGTGTGAGAAGGAGAGAATGGGTGAGTCGGAGAGAGAGTAAAAATTAATGAAGCCTGTGACTGAAATGAGGAATACGCTTTGCGATAAATGATTGTCTCTCCGTGTTCCTGTTGGTCGCCAATGGTCAAGGGTTGAAGGGATTGGTGAGGTTGAGGGAAGAAGAAACGGAGCTTAATGACAGGGCAGTTAGAAAGTCAAATGAAGTCGCGACTGGAATTCGATATCGCTTGTGGGTGGTGCTGGAGTGGGCGTGGGCGTAGGACAAATACACTGATAGCCCACGGGGTTTCAAAAAAGACCAAACTGTCAACAGGGGCCCTCACTGTGCCTCATTTGATTGTCAAAGCAAAATTATATGAGGACTGTACGTCCATCCATAACCGAGAAATGCGAAAAGAGATGAACCGTTTTCATGGAGCCTTGCAATATGTGAAATTTTTGGCAATAATTAAAGTTTCAATGTGATTTAAGTACGTTGAAGATGGAAACATGAAAAAAGCCTTACTCTGTTCTGACAAAGATAATTAATCAATCTTTCGTTTTCTTTGAACTCAGTAGAAAAGGTTTTCAATGTTATAATAATAAAGAAGGGCCAGGTGGTTTAAGAGATGTCTAAAGAAACTTCTAAGCCCACAGAGCTGCAAACTTATTTGAAACGTTGGCTTGGTACACTAGTGTCGATAAAAATCGATTACCGATAACGCTATATACTTTTTCCTGATGAGTTTTACTATTTTATTATAATGAAGTCTTAATCCATGAAAAGCAACACACAAAACCTCAGGACAATTTCCAGTTTAGTTCGAATAAGTGTGATTATGCAGCACGCAAAACGAAATCACAGTAGGTGATTTTTTACTGCTGTTGGATATTATCCTGATATCCTCGTATTAATAGCTGACTCTGCGGGGAACTGAGAAACGATGGATGCTGCACGCCTTGAAGCTAACAACTACCAGCAGCCAGGGGTGTTTGCCAATGAAATGAAATAAATCTCAATAAAGTTCGGGACACACAGAGAAAGAGAGAGAGAAAGTGGGGTCATAGCTGGAGCAACAATGCAATGCGCAGCACGCAGCAAAACAAACAACTGTTGAAGGATAAATACGAAACGAACCCTCGCCCAAGTGTGCAAAGAATATTTTTAAATTTGATTATTGAAAGTGGAAAGAGTAGGACAACGGCGTCGTCGACGATTATATGATTTGTGTACGGTGTCAAATGTGCTTCTCTTGCTTCCTATTTTTTTTTTTTTTGCAATATGAAACTTTCAACCAGAGGGTAGACATTATTCCTTTCGGGGAGGATGGTGCGCACACAACTTTGTTTATGTTATTAACAAGTTTTTTTTTTTTTGTTGAGAAGGGGTAGAGACACGGCACAGATAGATTCTTAACAACCCTTGCGATTGAAGCGTGCAATTCAATTTTCATTGTTTATCAATTTTCCGCTCATTTTCGGCGCCTCAAAGCGCCGCTT
Organism: Scaptomyza flava; assembly: GCA_030179655.1. Lineage (NCBI taxonomy): Eukaryota > Metazoa > Arthropoda > Insecta > Diptera > Drosophilidae > Scaptomyza > Scaptomyza flava. Next base: position 7,464,321 of record JARNME010000012.1, read on the forward strand.
TGTAATTAAATTTGTAGAGCTGCCAGCATCGCATAAATCAAGGCACAATCATGAGAACATACCGTGTATGTGAATGATAATGAAAATGACGATAATGACGACGACGATGACGATGATGATGACGTTGATTATGATTGCATGTCGAGCACATGGGATGCGAGCCAAAATTGTTGGCAACAGTTGAATGTTGTCTGTGCTGAGGCTTTTGAAAGTGCGTGGTTGGTCTTTTGTCTTGGGCCCAGACTGGTGTGGCGCAGACAAAGTTTTCTGCCCAACAAACTTCTTCCGGGCACAAGTGGCCGAAAAACTGCATAGCGCTGAGGCACACAGACAGAAAAGAAAAAACTAAAAAACCAAATCAACTGTTCATATTTTTGTCTATCGTTGCAACACAGACACATAAATCTCACACACACAATGAGCATGAATATATATTCTTGACTTGTCTGATCTGAATTTATGTGAAACAGATTATAGTATTTTACGTTGTTGCCAAAAATAAAAGTCTGAGAATACTGGAAGAAGGAGAACAAAGTCGAAGTTTTGTGCACTCTTGCAGGAGAACGCTGAAAATGTGATTTTGGTTAAGTAAAATAATAATCAGGGCTGCTGAAATGAATTTAGAGGATTCTTTTTATGATGGGGATGTTAACTTAAAAAGAAAGCACATTTTTAGCTATGAATATTTAGCTATATATGTATGATTGACATTTAATACTATAATGATCTTAAAAACCGTAGGAATGTAACAAACATCTCTACCTGGAGCATAGCGGCACTTGTAATTGGAGTGCTTGGTTGTAGTATTGGCTTCTTCTTTATAATAGCCAATAGAACTAACTGTTGCTTACTTACTTAACGCTGGTACTCAGATAGTGTTGTTAATTGTAATTCTAAGACTTAAAGGTCAGATTTGTATCCTTCACTCCTTCACACACTTCACAACAAATCTGTATTACCCTCGCTTTGAGATATTAGAAAAATAGGAAGGAAGGGAAGTCGAGGCGTCGCAAAATGACAATAAGACATATATATATGTGCGACGCGTGCCAAACCAGTTATATCTGTTTGCCATTCATAGACGAGATAGTACGTATGCATAAACGAATTATATACCAACTGTTAAAACCATCTGTGCCACAGATAATACATAAGCGTGTATGGTATAGTTGCCACAGCCCGCCCCTCGAACAATATACAAGAGTTGCAGCCACGTGACATGACGCTTAAGACAACAAATGGAAACGGAAGCCACAGCAGCCTGCAACAGAAACAGCACAAGCAGCAGCAGCAGATTTTAGTTGCAAACACTTACTTATTTTGAATCTCATTCAAAGGTCAACTAAAGTGTGGCAGCTGGTCGTCTCGTCTATGTTGGGAAATACAATTTTATTGCTGTTGTTGTTGTGTTTTTGTGAAGAGTTTGAGAGTCTCGGAGAGTGCTTAACAAGCTCAAGGGTCGGTCGTACAATCAGCACTTCATTAGACGCGTGGCGAGCCGCGTAATAAAAAAGACCCGAGCGCGCGGCAGGGCAGACAAATAGCAACAACAAGGAAACGGGAAGCGGGAAGCAGTACAGAACATAACAGAACAGAACAAGAAACTAAAGTAAGTTGAGAGTTCTAAGTTCACCTTCCTACCCCTTTACTCTCTGGCTGGTTCAAGCTGTGCGCTGAAGTGTGGCACACACTGTGAGAAAAGGGAGTAGTAGTCGCCTGTTGTTGCGGGGGTCGTTGGCAAATTTGAAATTGATATTCGCATGGCGTGAAATCAGTTTCAGTTTCAGTTTTTCATTTCGTTTGCCCATTTGTTTCATCCTCAGTCCACTTTCGGCCTTTAACTATTTTTATTGTGCGTCTTTGTTGCGTTTTTATTTGCTGGGGGACCTTGGACACGGCAAATGGACGCCCCATTTTCGTTGTTGTTTTCGTTTTGTTTTTTCGTTTTCGTTTGACGATTACAATTGCAGGGTAGAACTGTAGGTAGGCAGACCTGTGTGGGTCACACTTGATTTATTGAGTTGCATAAACAGAAATGGCAAACGCAATCATGTCGCAACGTGGCATAATCCGAACCCTGCCCTGACTAGCTTTTAACTTGTTTTTGCTTTGGCCTGCTTTTGCTAAAGGAATTTTACTCTGCACCGAGTGAGCTCAGCTTTCAACTCAATTGCTTCACAAGTCGTTAGGCGTCATCGAGAGATGGAAGAGTCTGGCTGGAGAGTCTGGGTGGTGTCAGACCTGCACTTCATGGTCTTGTGGCAAAGCGAACACCTTGCAACAACCCTGGTCCCCCTTCATTTGAAGTCAGAGCCACAAATTTTTGGGTTGCAGGGGGCTTTCCAGTCTTTCTAGTACTCGCCTTCTCTTTTTTTTTCTTTTTTTTTTTGGTAAAGTATAAATCACAAATAGATTTTCCCTTCGCTTTGCTTATGGCGCCAGTGGCTGCTGAGGTGGTTGGTGGTGGTGTGGGAATTGGGTTGGGCTTGGGTATGGTTTTGGTTTTGGTGGCACTTTGTGCTGCTTTGTGTTGCGCTTCAATGAGGTCGAAATGGCTCAAAAATAATGTGAAAAGTTCCCTTTAACCATTTTTTCACTACTGAAGCAGAAGCTACAGCACACAGAAAAGAAGAAGGACCCAAAGAAAGACACCCAAATGTGTCTTGGTGTGCCTTTTTTTGTGAAGGAGGGGCGGAGGGAGGAGTCTACGAAAAGGATTCGCTAGAATTTACTCCCTTTTGCATTGGCAGCGCTGCCTCGTTGAAGTTATGTGACTTTTGGGAATTGCAGACTGCTGCCGCCGCCTTCTTTCTTTGTCTCCTTGCAACTCCCTATCGCTTACATTATGTTTGCCACTTTGGGTTTCGCCTTTGCTTTACAGTTGCTTCTTTGACTTTTACAAACTTTGTTTGCAAGTCGTTCACTCTTTGTTGTTGCTGTTGTTGCTATTGCTTAGGAGTTATTTCTCAGTGCCTTTAAGATATTGATAGTGAAGAACTTGAAGAACTCTTTCGATGGCTAATGTTGCGTAATGTAGCCACAACTCTAGTTTAACAGAGATGTCAGAGCATATAAGTGAGTGTTAGTGTAGTTAAATTAAGGCCAAGCGAATCAGGCCAAATAAAACGTAAATTCAGTCAATTAATGCAATTAAATCAAGCGAGATAAAGACAAAGAATGATTAAGAAGAAAGAAGAAAGCTTTGTTCTAAAAAGAAAAAACAAGGTCGCGACAATTATGCTATAAATGCCAGACAGAACGCAACGGCAGTGACAACAATTTGTGCCAAGAATTGCGCAGTTTTTTGGACCAAAAACAGACCGACATAAGCGACTGCAGTTAAGACAAACTGCCTTGCTGCGAAGATAACTCACAAAGGAGAGAGAAAAATGGAAGAAAAAGGCTAGCGACAAAAGCTAAAAAGCTGGAACAAAGAGGACATCAAGACTGCTGTGCTATGTCCTTGTACGAGAAGCAGCAACAGCAACAGCAGCAGCAGCAGCTCAATTAAGACTCTTTAATTGGCCTAATTAATTTACGCTCAAGCGCACTTGACGTCTAAACGTGTTTTTTCTCGTACGACGCCCCGTGAGAAGGGTTGCTACCGCTACCCCATTTCAAAATCCAAGCCACAGATTTGGCACACGCAAGAGGCAGTAATTAACAAGCAGCCTACGCCACGCCCCGACTCGTTGCCTGTCGACAACTGAACTTCATATCGAAAAGGTAACAGTCGTCGGCAATCAGTTGACGCAACGCAGATGATTTCTACTTTTTTTTTTAACAATTTTAAATATCAAGTTATGCGTTTAATGAGCGGCACGTGACGTGACCCCAAACCGCCATAGAAAAACATTCCATCCCCTTGGCCTTAGTTGTGCAAGGTTTTGAAACTCATTTGAGAAAAAAAGCTTAAGAAATTTCTTTACATTTTTTGTTAAAGGTTTTTAATTTCAAGTTAAAAATATGTTCTCTTTGATTTTGGCTTCTTTTTTTTTGCATGACTTAAGGATTCATTTAATACGATTAGAAGTCCCATAGACCTACCTTAACGTTAGAATCAATCAATTAAGGTTTTTCTTTTGTTTCTTGTATGTTCTCGGATTATTTACAATTCTACTGTTACTGTTGATTTTCATATACGTATAAATGAGTCCCACATTCAATTTTTCAGAGTACTCTTCTTGTTAGGGGGAAAGTCTTTTGTTTAGGCTTTGCATGCGGTTTATTCATTGTGGAGGTGCTTTGGGGTCTTTTATTTTTTATGCTCAACCTTTAAATTATTTGATACGTAAGGTAAATTTATATTCATTACTTTTGCTAAGCGTATTGAACACAAATGTTATAGGCTATCATCATATATTTTTCCGTAATGATTATTGATCTTAAAGTTTAGGTTGAGGTTTGACAAGAAAGAAACTAGCGATAAAAACAAAGCCCACAGTATGTTAAATGATGTAACGAATAGGAAAGATAAACTCTTAGCCTCTACACCAATTTATTAAATGGAATTATGTGAAGCACAATATCTACGGCTGTTTAAGGGACCATGTGTCTTAGGAGCATATGCTGTTGACCAACACTGACAAAACAAGAAGAGAGAGAAAAAAAAGTAAAAGTAATGCCAGATGCTTGGCACAAACATAAATACATAAATTCAGGCAGGGGTTTCCGCATGGGCGTCTTTAGTATGACCATAAATGAATGATGTTTATTTGTTGTTGTTGTTGTCGAAGAGAGCGCAGAGGGTTGAAAGTCATCATGAATATGCAACAGCTAAAGATAAAGCGCAGTGCTCTTCGACTTGAGCAACGACTTTGCTTGGTTGGCCAAAAAGGGGGGAGAGAGCGAGATTGGCAGACAGGAAGGCAGGAAGTAAATCCAAACGCGCCATCACAATAAAAATTCATTACGCAAAGCGTAAGAGAAACCGCAATAAATTTTCGACAAAAGAAAAAAAAAACAAATAAAGTACAAAAAAAAAATGGCAACACCAACTACAAGCCGCGTTGTTACATGAAGAAATATAGCAACTGCGAACTGCTGTCCACCTACTTAAAATTAATTTCAAGACTGGGCAGCCAAAAACAGCAGACGCCGACGACTCTGATCTCCCGCGGCGAGAAGCGTCGATGTAATGAAATGGGGTTGGGTTGGCTTATGGGATGGCTGGTTGGTACTACAACAAGTAACAATAGCAAAGGGCTGCCTCATAAAGGGGATGGCTGCTGGGTGTGGTCTCTGTTTAAATGGGCGAAAAGGGTCGCCGCCATAACTGACTTTCGTTGCGTATGTCAAAATATTGAAATATTGAAGGCAAACAGCAAAACAGCAACAATAATGAGTTGCTTTTGCTTGGGCGCGATGGTCAACCCCACAGGCAGTCCGTCCTAATGAATGTGCCATGTACACGACATCGTCATAAAGTCCACCCTCACACTTACACTAACTCGCAGCTAAAAACTCAAATTAGTACAAGTTTATACACAAAAAATGGGGGGTGTCGATTGCACCAGCATGATAACAAAGCAAGCTCAAACAATGGGTATACATAATAGGAAGGATTTGAAGCTCTAGCTAGATCAATATATGAAAAAAATGTGCAAGAACTCCCAAAACAAAACTTGCTCATACGCATCGTCATGGGAACCTAACCATTAATGAAGCGGCACGAAATTCTCTCCAACTCATTAAACAACGGCACCTACACATATAAATAATCATATGTACGTTTGAATGTGTTTCTTGAACATAATAATTTCTCGTTTTACCAATGCCCCGAGGCGCTCATAAAGCCATTAATGCCTCAACCCTTTTACGTTAGGTCGGAACGCGTAATTCAGAGAACGATTTCTTGGTTCGCATTTGCGCTTAGTACAAACCTCCTCAAATTATGGCGCACATCCGTTTTGCTACGACCGTCATAAATTATAAGAGTTTCAAACAACAGCAAATACAAATACGTGGCAAAATGTGTGGCGGTGGGGGGTAAAGGGAGACTTTTAACATAGAGTCTAGACACGATGCTCAACTCCCTGCTTGGGGGATCAACCAATGGATGTAATTTTTTGTTTTTTATATGATGATGATCTTTTGCGTGTGTTCGCTAAACTGTGAAATCGCAAAGCAATATTGCTAGGCTGTAATTGCCGTTATCCAAAAGGGATTAGGTTTGTACACTGTGAGAAAATACAACAAATTTATTTTAAAGTTCTTGTCCATGTCAAATAAAACTTGAAATAGGTGTTGGTGATTAGAAACACATGGAAATTTGTTAAACTTCGATCAAAATCATGCATGCTAGGTTTTACCTGAGTTCAATGAAAACTTATTAAAATTTCATTCTTCATGTATCAAATTCTGCTGAGTAAAATGGAAAAATATCCTGTTTCTACTTTATAAAGTTAAATTTAGTTGTTTAAACGATTCCTCTAAGTGCACAAACTTTGTATGTTTATGTTCATGACGATTACTGAAATGTGTGCATATAGACAGTGCGAATTGAATTTCATTTGATGATTGGCGTGGGTATTTTTTTTTCTTCAGTTTTTCACTTAAACTAAAAGGGGTAACAATCATGCTGCTAACTGGTTGGTTGGTTGCTTGCCTTGTTAGCTGCACTGCTGCTAACTAAAACGCAAAAGCAAAACACATTCGCAATAGCAAGAAGTAGCAGTAGAAAAATAAATGTGAACGCTAACCAGGCGACCCATCGAACCTCCCAATGGGTTGTGTGCGAATGCTTCCCTTAAAAATAAATCAAATGCCGGCGCGACATGGCAAACAAGTGAAACAAGTAAAATAAAAAAGAAGCCACATAAACTAATCCCAGCAACGAGTTGGAAAGCCAACATACACTCGGGGATATGTTTGTGCCGAATAGAGCGATATGAGATGGAACTCATGCCAGAAGTCTCCTGCTCCTGCTCGTGCTCGTGATCCTGCTCATGTATCGAGTATCGAGGCAATTCAATTATATTTTTGCAATAATTTTCAATACACTTAAGTGCAGATACACCATTGGGTGTACATACACCCCTCCGCCCCACCACCCCGCACACCTGTACACAACTTCAGCGGCAGTTTAGAAAACAAATAACAGTCAATACAAAACTCTGACTCTGCCCCTTTCCACTGTAGAAAATTTGCTTATGTTGCTTATGTTGCCAATATTGCATATTTTCTTTATTTTTATTGGCCAGTACTAACTTGTGTGTGTGTGTGTGAGTAAGTGTGTGTGTGTGTATGTTAATGGAAATTGAACCAGCGATTGCCATTTTCTGGTTCTCGTTTTGCTTGTGAACTTTTCGATGCGAGAGAGTTTGGGGCTCATACAAAAAAGTTAGTAAATTATGAAAGTGATTGCAAAATTAACTTAAATTGTTTTGGGGTTTCTGCTCGGAAGTGGATTAAAATTGCTTAAGCATTAGTCCGATTACTCACTCTCTCTCGCACCCTCGCTCTCCCACTCGCAGTGTGCATGTGTGCCGTAAATTTCGAAGCAATTGCTTACAAATCACTCGAAAATTGCCATCGATGCTGATAAAATGTCGCGCATGTTTCTCTTGCATTAAGTGCAACTCCTTGACAATTGCCAGACAGAGCAGCGTGGAAATCAGTTAAGAATAACGACACCGACATCGACATCGACACAAGGATAACTTCAGCACGAAGCTGAGCTAAACTGAGCTATAGATGTCCTTGCTGCTGCTGCTGCTGCTGCTTGTTGGATGCAGTTAACCCAAACTGACATTGACATTCGATATTATCGCAAACAAACGATCGGCAATTGAAAATTGTGTCTGGGGTACGAAAAAGAGTTTCTAAAAACAAATAATTTTAGGGGGGTGGCTTGAAAATTTTCATTTGTGAGCGTGCGCAAGAGCTTATCTAACGGCACTTTGTCACAGCTTATCAACATCTATCGGTAGAAGTCGAAGCAAGGGGTTGGGGAGTGTCATAGTCTGTGGATGGATTGGGTGAGGATGAAGGTACTTTTCGAAAGGGGATGCAGCGGAAGCAGCGAGCTGTGCGAAAGATAAGTTGTCTGTTTCAAAGAATATACAGTGAGAAAAATATTAGCTTGAATGTGCATAAATATTTTACTCTAGTTGAATGCCAACATAATTTTCTTCAAACCGCTCATTGATTGCAATAACTTCACTTCAAGGTCACCCCATCTTTAGTACGCACACTTTGTTTTCTCTTTGTGTATTTAAGTACTGTCAGTGATTAAAGCAATTTACAGATTGAATGTGAGCTCTCTCGCTGAAGCACGCCTTAGCGGGCAATACACAAAAGCTTCAATAACTTTAAACTGCTGAGCTGTGCTGCAATTGTTCAAGTAACAACAAAAATAAACACCACCACCAACATTATCAACAACAGTTGCAGTCCTGTCGTGGGTGGTGAAAAGGGAGACAACAGGACATCGACGATATATATATATATATATATACAGGGGGGCGATGTAGTACAGTGAAATCTTATGAAATGCAGCCATTTGGAAAATCCAGCCAATACTTTTATTGTTATTGCTTTATGTTTCCAGAGACAACAACAACAAAGGCAACAATGTATCGTTGGTACGAGGGGGAGGGTCAACAAGGGGTCAGGGGCGTAGTAGATTGGAGAGGTGCCCTTGTCACTAGCTTTACTGGAAAAACACACACACACACATATGCTGCCACTTTGAAGCACTTTTGTCAGCCTTTCTACCAATTTGCAGTTTCGATATAGCACGCGCTCTTGATATTTATATTGCTGACAACCTACAATTTACGCCCCTGCCTCGTGAAATGTGTGTTGTGTGTTTTAAATTCTTAATTTTAGTGGGGAAAATAGCTTGCTCTGGAGTGCTGTAAATCGTTGCTCTGAATTTTATCTTATTAACTGCGCTTAAGCAACAACAAACAACAAATGCACGTTGAACACATAATAACAGCGCAATATAAGTCAATCAGCATTTGTATCAATTAGCACTAACTGAAAAATATATAAACAACAACAGATTGCACCGAATGGATGAGATAACACAGTGTACAAAGTACAGTGAAGCGTTGAAATGTTTGACTCTCATCTGCCATTCAATATGTGTGTGTGTGTCTGTGTGTCTTTGCAAACAGGGTCATTTACCAACAACAACAACTACAACAACTTTTGCTCACGTTGCACTTGAGGTTCAAGCGTGGGTTGGATAACATCTGCAAATTTGTCTGAATAAACACAGTTACTCACAAACAAAAACAGAGATCGTTGAATTTTCACACCCAATCTAGAGTGTTGATACTAGATAATGATATGAAATATATAACACTGTCAACGCAGTAAACTATTCAGTTACATCTGTTCTCAACTGAACTGCAATTTATTTAATAAAGTCTAAAAAAGAAGTAAATTATTTTATCTCTTCAAAATATATATATTAGAGATTTTAATTTATTTCAAAGAGTTCGATTATTCTGCCACTGACACTCTTTAAATTTAATTTCTTGTTCAGTAACCAAAAACATGGAATAAAGTTCACAAAATGCTTTAGTAAAACATTCAACAGAGAAAATTGCATCTTGACATTTTGTGAAAATCGCTTTTGCCTGCAGAATCTATTATAAAAAAGAATTTTTAAACTTTGTGCGGCTGGATGAAGTTTTTCTCAAAAGATTTCGTTTATTTAAGATGTCTTCTTTAAAAATTAATGTTGACTGTTAACCAAAAACTTCAACACAGAAATTAAGAAAAGACTCAGCGAACTAAAACTTGTATAGAAAACTTGCCAAGGAAAAAAAAACAAGTGTTCTTGATTCATATTTTTTTGTGACATATGCGTTGATTAAAATGCAAATAATATGCAAATAGGCATTTAAAATTTAAAATTGCGTTCATACTGATTGAGCGAGCTACAGTTGAGGGCTGCTCTGTTTAAGGCTAAGTGGGCGGAGGCCAATCAAACAGTGGGAAACCAGTTGACAAACTGACAGATTCTCTTTCTCTGCTGCTAAAAAGCTACGTGCTCAGTGGAAAAATGCGTAATTAACAGACAAACAAGGCAAACAACACCAACAAGCACACATGCAGAGAGTACAGGAAGGTCATTAAAGGGTCGACAGATTGGTATGCCTGCAAGCAATAATGTAATACAACACCAAACAACAAACAATTCAGTCAGACTTTTCATTCAAATTGAAACCGAAATAAATTTGAAGCGAAATCAAAACGAATGAGCACACCAAATACCACGTCAATATAAAGTAATCCCCTTAAGCCTCTTTAGTGTTATATACGCTGACAGCAAAGTTTACCAAACATTCAACCTGATTTCGAGAGTATGATAGAAAAAGAGAGCGAAATGCAATAAGTGATGAAAGCAGCCATAAATACTAGCATACATATATAAGGACGAGTACTTAATGCTTCATACCACAAATACGTAACAGTTAAGTATTAATTTCTTCTTAAGTCTCTTGACTTTTGAAATTAAGAAATTCTTACTCTTGTTATCTTTATGTTCATAAGGGATTATAGTACCAAGAATTCTTTTTATAAGCCACTAAACTTTTTAAAAACAATATTAGGCTTATTTCAATTAGATAAAATCATTCCCATAATGAGAGTTTTCTCTTTATTATCTTTACTTTATCTAGACATAAACCTATATATCAAATGGATGCAACAGCCGCACTTAAATTTTTTAAGTGTGTTCCCATCATTATCAACATGAAATCCAATTTTGCTGACTGTGCCACCCACACACACAACCAGATGGCAGCAAAATGTCATAAAATCTGTGCGCGAAGCCATGTGATTATGGTGATTATTATTGGGCATTAGCATGACAAATATCCCAGGGGCATTTTAGATTGTCAACAAAAATTACAATGAAGCGAAAGTGTTGCTCATGGCGATAGGATGTTGTTGATAAAATGACTAATCTATTGAATCGTCGCAAAGAGAGGCGAACGGACTCAATTGATGCTGTTTGCAAGAAAGCTAATGATACATTGGCAACTGTTGTTATTTTGGCTGCAAGTAATGAACAACAACATCGTGGCTAACAAGTATTATTAGACCATTAGTCCGCCCACCCAACGCACACACTGTCTGTCGCATTTGTGTGTTGAAAAGATAGAGCCGTGCTCATTAGCCCATAATGTGTTTGAACCATGCTGGGTTTCATCTCTGTCTCTGTCGCTGTCTCTATCTATGTATTTTTATTTTTATGTTTTTTGGTGTAAACAAGTGCGACGATTGCCAACACAAATAACTGACCACAGAGATCAACATGAAAATGCAATTAACACGTTAATGTCAAGTTGAAACGACCGCCGAATGCCGCAGGCCACACAGTTCGTGGCCACATTAATTTTTCGTTTCGCAATCGCGCTTGACACAAATTTTTGTTGCCTAACAATCGGCGCCAAGCAAAAGCGTAACGCAATAATTAGAAATGTAACAAATGTCAGTAAACCAATATAAGTTTGGAGAGCCATTAATTATTTTACACAAACATTTCAATAAATGTTAAGAAGATCCCAAAATTAATAATAATAATTTTTTTTATCTTAGTCGATTATTTTGATATGTAATAAAAAATTAAAATTAAATTTTAATACATGAAGAATAAAATAATATTTGCAAATTGCTGAAAATATAATTAAATATATTTTTGTAAATTCTTTAAAACTTATCACCTTCTTCCTGCATTGCAATGGTCTTTTCTAACTTCAACAGCAAAGCACAAACAAGTTGGTATTTTTTCTAATTTTTTTTCTGCTTGTCATGTGGCACACACAAGTGCAAACATATGCTTGCAACCTTATTTAATTAACAAGTCGTTAATGACAACGAGGCGACCAGAACGACTGTCGGACCATTTTATTCACTAATTGCATTACAACCTGTAGAGCAAAAATTGCAAAATATAAAAACAGGAAAACAGCAAACATAAAAATAATAACAACAATTTCAACGATTCCGCAGAAAAGCATCTCTAATTATAACCACAGTTGTGGGGTTGCATGCAAAATTAGTTTGCTTTGTTATCAACGCTTTTTGCTACTAGCTGCCACAGAGTGGGGCAGGTAAAAGCAAATGCATAACAGAATTATGCCGTTACATAGCATAGATGCGGCTTATAGCTGCATACCCTTTGCACCCATTGCACCCATTGCACCCTCTCTTACATTGTTGATAGGGTGTTTGTTGTGTTGCTGGCTGCTGTGATTTTCTAATTAGGCAAAGTTCGCAGACCATTTGGTGTTGCCACCAAATGCGCGTTGCAGCAATTTACGCATGCCACGAGAGCTATGTGTGTGTGTGTGTTCGTGTGTGTGCAAAAACTACCCTTCGACCAACCCTGCCCCCTATAGCACCTGCCTTCGTATTACGTACAAAATGAACATTGAAATATGTAAGCGGCGTTGTTGTTGTTGTTTTTGTGTCCATCGTTATGACGAATGGTGACGACAACAGTCTTTATGGCTAAGAGACTAGATTTTCCCCTTGCACATTTGTGGAAAATTGCGTTCGCCAAAAAAAAAAAAATAATAAAATCAAAATCCTGGCCCACAAATATTATTACGCTGCCTATCAAGGGAAAGCCTACTATCTGTCGCTCCTCTCCCTCTGCTCTCCTTTTCAATGAACCACAAACTACGCATAATAAATTCAAGGAGCTCAGCGAGGTGTTTTTTTTTTTTCTTTCGCAAAAATTGCAATACAAAGACAGAGAAGCGAAATAAAGATAACACACCCAAGCAAAGATAGACTTCGGTGTGTTTAAGTACATATACTTTTTTTTGTTTTGGATGCCCTTGCAAAGTGTGTTTGCATTCGTTTGTGAGGTTTGGTACTGAACAATTTTACTTAATAATCATAGCTACTCTAAAATCCATATAAAGAAATACATAGTTAAAGCTTATTCAGCAGAGACTATCAAATACAAAGTGTGTGGGGCTTTAGCTTCTACAACACAACAAACCTTAAATAATTTATCTACTTTCTTACAAGATTTTCATTCTGCAAGAGTATTCATTCGCCGATGCACTCCAAATCTTTCTTATCTCTTGTTGTATTTATACATAAGTAAGTGTGAAGGTTCAGGCCACAACATGTAAAGAACTGTGTCTGCCCGTGCGTGTGTGTGTTTGAGTCCTTCTCACGCACAAAAGCTGCAGAAAACTGAGCCGCGGTAATCTCAGGCGATTGGTGAACGAAGAGTAAAATAAAAGAACAACAAAAATTGCGTTGAGTTGTAAATGCCACGCAGGGATTTACGTTTTCATTACGTTTGTTAAAAAGGACGAGCCAAAAGGAGATGAAGGCCACCTGCTCGTAAGGCTGCTCTTTCTGCCAACTCTTATATGTATGCATGTCCTGCTTGATATACAATATATATGCGAGTTAAATTGCTGCGCACATTTGCTGGGCGCTTTTCGTATGTAATTTATGCGCTTATTGTCTTCTTTGGCCACGCAACTCCTGTCGCGTAGGACTCCGTAACGAACCTTAAACGCAGTATGCGGGCGGAAGTTGAAGTCGACGTTGTCCCCTCTTCATAGTAGTACTGGCAATTTTTCATAAAATGTCTGCCCAGGTCTCTCATTTGGTCGCTTTGATCCTTTGTGACACTTTAACGGCTGCAAGTGTCGTGGCCTTTCAAAAGAGTCTTACACGCAGCTGCAGCATCGACCGAACGGCTACCCGTTCAAAAAAGATTGAGCGCCCACGCAGAAATTAAATTTAATCGCTGTAGAACTTTGGCCAACTACCCCCCCTGACAACATAAGCACATGATGGAGAAGAGAGAAAGAGAGAGCGAGGAAGCCCAGTCTCTTGAGATGGTAATAAAAAAGTCCCAAGTTCTTGCTGTTGCTGCTTGTTAATGTGCCACTTGTGCTGTGCTCTGTTGTACCGTTAGCTGTTAGCTGTGAGCTGCTAGCTGCTAGCTGTTGGCCCTCTCTTAACTTGCCTAAGTGGCAACTTCATCATCGCGGACAGCGCGTTTTGAGTTTCAATCTCAAGCTGCCATAATTGTATTCAACAAGCTGTTGTCGCTTCAGACTCATTCACCTTACTTCGTCGTCACCGTTGCCATCGCCGTCGCCGTCTTAGTCGCCTTCACCTGACTTCTGGTTTATCCATGCAAATAATTTTCGAATTTTTTCTCATTTTAACCTCGCTGTATTTACGTAAATATATTTCAGCTACTTTCCACACTTGGTCCTAACGTGGTTTTTTATGTAGATTACAAAATTTATTAGCCGAGTTTCTTCATTTTGTGCTTGTCTCTCTACGTGTTGAAGATATTGCTTTAATGGGCTTGAATTTTAATTTGCTTACCTGTGATTTACTGCGCTTGCCTCTAAGATATGGCATAATCAGTTTCTTTGTTTTAGGCACACATACATACACATATCAAATTTTATTTTATGAATACTAAATGAAAGCAGAATGAAGGTAATATCAAGGAAGTAGGCTCTTGTTGAGGGAGGTTGCCAGGGAGATGCCCTTAGCTTAAGTTCATAAGACATATGAAAATGTTTTACTTATCGTAGATATTTTTGTTTACTGATGTAAAAATTATTCCGTTTCTTGTTGTGTTCTTTGATGAATGTTTCCTTGCTTTGATGAATTTCTTTTCTTTAAGTTTTATTGTTATTTATAATAATCTATATACATTTATATTCAGCTACACGAAAATGTGCCTGTTGATGCAAGTCAAAGAACAGTTGTTTTATTCTGTCGTTTACATACATTTCCACAACTTCATCATACCCATTTCAGAGCATGACTGGTCAGTTCTCTCAAGTCCATCTATTCAATCATTAGTCCAAGTAACAATATAATTAATGTGCTTATTGGCTGCGTTTGTATTGTTTGTATGGATCGCAGTGACGACACCCAAATCTGTTTATTAATTTGGCTGGAAATGTTATAATTACATGGTTACATGAACTCCATTTCCGAAGCATAACTCATTTGTTCAATGTCCCATTACTCCTGCCCTCATACATTTGAATACTGTTGCATGCAACATGTTGCTTTTGTGGCCATGTCTAAGTTCTTCCCAACACCAACGGCCAATCGATGACATGTTATGTTAACTAAACTCAAGTATAGCATGCACACACGCACACACATACATATACATTCTAAATGTGTTGTAAGTTTGGCTTGTTCAACAGTTGATGAGATGTTAAGATTATGTTAATGAGTTCATTAAATCACAAGGAGCAAACCAGCAGCAAACACAACAGACACACAATATTCGATATGAGTCTAATTTTGGGGTAGACAACGAACCATCCAACAGCTTTTGGCCAAGACTAATTTGGTATTGACAGCAGCTAAATGATATTGCAACAATTGCCCTTACGAGCATATTCAATGAAGAAGTTTTGTATCTAATTTCTTCTTCTATTTCTATAGATATGTTAAGCAATTGACTAATAAGAAACGACATTAGATGTCAATTATAATCTTCAAAAAATAGTGGCTTGACATTTATTTTCAGACATTAAGAAAGATAATTGGCACATGTAAATGTTTTATTAATTTGAGAAGACGAAGTCGAATCACATGTTTAAAAGTTATTCAAAGTTGTGGTTCTTAAACAAGGGGTTTTCAATGGCAAAAGTTAAATGTTACAAAACAGGTTTGACTTTGAAAACTAAGTTCTTAAAATATTGCCAACGCGCTACAGTTATAACTTTTAATTAAAAATTGCCATCAAAACTTTTACCTCAAAACTTTAAAGCCTTTTCAATTGAACAAAAGTACTAAAAAAGTTTCGGGCCGGTAAATCTAAAGTTTGTGGTAATAATCTTGCAATTTCAAGAGCATTTGACTCCAAAAATACTATTAAATTTGTATAATATTTAATAATTTATTTTTACTTCGCTTAAAGTAAGATTATTAGTTTAAATCCTATAAGCACACAAGTTCTGACATCATTTTAAGCAGAAGCGCATTTTTAATGTATTTCTTATTTGCTGTTCAGTTAAAAAAATACCAAATACATACTTTCTGACTAGCAGTAAGCAATATAATAAAAAAACAAAACCAAAATTTATTTAAGAACTTTTCACACTAACTTTCGCCACTTAAAACTAATCCCTCTTCAAAACCACTAACTGAAATCCGCTTTTCTAAAATCGATGTCGTTTTGCTGACATTTTCGTTGGCTGCAAATAATTTTTAACTTGATCGATTTGTGATTTATCGAGTGTTTCGATTTGATGGCATGGAAAGGTGAGTGCTTTTTACAAACACACACACACACACACACACAAATGTAGCAAACAAAAGCCAGATGAGCACATCGCACACAAACACAGACACACGTAAACACATCTGCCCCCGCACAGGATAATGATATGCAAATAGCATGCGCTTTTCACTGGCATATCAGTTATCTGTATGTGTGCGTGTGTGTGTGTGAAGGTGTGTGGACTGCCTTCTGTCTCTGTTTGCATCCAGTCACCAAAATCCCCAGAAAACACCATTTCAATCTCAGCTGAGTCGTGCTGAGCTGCCGCAGTCAGCCGACGAAACCAGATGCACAGACGCAGACAGACAGACTGTGAGGGAGAGGGGATTGGGGAAGCGAAACAGACGACAGTCACATAAATAAGTATGTGCACAGACATACATACACATTCGCATTACCTGAATTCCCACTGCTGCTGCGATGATGCGATGCTGCAACGATGTTCGGTGTTCGTTGTAAAACTACAGATAATCAAAGTCATTAATGTGAGTTGGGTTGTGATTTCGTCATGCCACTCATGCCACCCATGCATAGCTGACTCCCCACTTTTAGCACCTCACAACGATTGAATTAAAAGACACTTCATGTGAGACTGAATGTGGCAGATAGTTAATAGCTGCTTGCTGCAAGCTAATCAAACGCAATTTGTATCACTAGCTGTTGAACCAAATGTCAGCTTATTAAGGTTAGAAGAAAGCAAAAAAAAAAACACCAAAATGTTTGCTGTTTATCGTATTTTTGACGTTTTTTTCTTAACCGTTTGCCGTCGTCAAGTTTTTGTTCTTTCGTTTTTGGTGAGGTCAATTTTAAATTATACACTTCCGCTTCCGTGCTTCGCTACTTTACGCTCGATTGACGCTGACTGCCAATGGCCAACTTACCTGAATATCATAGCCCCTTCTGCACCGCCGTTTCCCTTTCCGATTCAAGTTGTTTTGCTTGCTTGCTTACTCTGTGTGTAAATATTGAAATCGATTCAGGTTTTCATAAGCCGTCTTCGTATTTCGTTTCGTTTCGTTTCGAAGACCAAGGCCAGCTGACTGCAGCCAGTCTGTTCTTCTGGTACAATCTTCCCCTCTTTCTCTCTCTTTCTCTCTTTCTTTCTCTTTTTCTCCCTGTATCTTGGCCTGGTCGAGTCTTGCGGTTTCGTTCCCTGCTTGTTATGCTTCATGTTTGTGCCAAGTTGTTGTCGTCGTTGCCACACTGGGAGCTGCTGCTGCTTCTGGCTGCTGCCTTTGCCCGTTTATGCAAGTGGATTACGGTGTTTGGTTCTGATTATAAATCATTTTTATAATCCGTAAATCGTGTTTGGTTAACATAATGGAATAAATTTATTTTATTTATTGCAGCTGTAAGTTTTAATAAGATTTCTTCACCAATCGTTCGTCGCTTAAAGCAATGAAGGCAGGGACTGACGCTGGGGATGGGTCTGTGAATGGTGGGGTTTTTTCTTCTTTTTCTGACCATTTAACTTTATGCTGCCTACTTGGCAGCGTCAAGCATTTAAGTTCAAGTGCACTTATAGCGGGGGTCAAAGTAGGGGGTGAAGTTTGAATTGCTGTTTGGCCCCTTAACCCTTGTCCCTCTGCTGTTGTTGCTGCTGCTGCTGCTGCTCTTTGGCTCTGCTTGCAATTATTGTAAATTGCTCAGTGTCATTTACACACTTTCCACGCATTTTCGCCGATTCCTTCTTTTTTTTGTGTATATATTTTTTTTCGGCTCCCCTCGGTGCCATCGTCGTTTGGCTCTTGAGCGTTGTCACTTGCTTATCTGTGCATTGTTCTTCTTCTTCTTCTTCGTTTTGTTCTGGCCTCTCCTTAAGTGTGCTCTCTTGTTTTGTGTGTGTGGTAGTGTGGTGGTGGTGTGGTACTGCCATCGTTTACCAACTTGCCCACAAAATGGCAGAACTGTGCAGCATTGCTTCACTGCAGCTCATTAAACGCATGCACTGCAAATTGTAAACACATATATGGTATATAGTATATATATATATAATGGAGGCGTGGCACATGGCAAAAGGCCATAGCTGTATGTGTGTGTGCAGAGCAAAGCTGTTCGAAATAGTTTTGAGCCAGGTGAAAGCACTTTAAGAATACAAAAGTAAGCCAGGCAAGAGGCATGAGACAAGCCTGTGTGTTTTGTGATATATTGCACTTTAGCACCAGTTGGCCACACTTAAAGGTGCTAATGTTAATGCCCCTTTGGGGGCATTACTTAATGCACAGCAAGAGTTGGGGCTTACCATTGCATTTTATACTTTTGCAACCCACAAAAGAGAGACAGAGAGAAAGGTTGGTCAAAACCTTGAATGCGGTGTAGACTTGACTTTAAATTTGTTAAATCAACCATTTTAACTAATTAACTAACAAACAATATTGTATGTTTCCCTACTCTCTTCTCTATTTTGAACAGGTGGCAAAGTGCACTTAACCATCATCAAGGGCGCCAAATTGCTAACGATGATTATTTCAATAAAATGCCAAAACGTATGAGTGCATAAAGAATATACATATTTTTAACGACTAGTCGAGGGAAGGGTTGTAGTACACATTTAGTGGATGCCTACCAAAACACACACACATAATCACACACACTCACATGCATATACGTGCGCTGCGTTAGGGTAGCCAATTTATGGCTTTATGTGTGTTTGTCTGAATAGCATTTGGATTTTTGAGGCGCAATTTACCAGCAAATTAAAGCGCACTTTTATACACACCAGCCAGACTCAACGCAACACACACAGACACATATGAATGCCATGGCCACATGATGGTAAATATTCGTATTTGTGAGCGTGTGTTGTTAGCGGTTGTTTTTAGGCATATACCCTATACTAAACATGAAGTAGAAGCTTAGAAACAACAAGCTTATTTAATCAAACTATAAACTATTTAAAACTATAATATGGTTTTTTGTACTTAGCTTTTTCTATGAGATTAAGTACTTTTGTTAAAAAATTCAAAAGAATTTGTGTCAGAGTAAAAGAAGCATTCCTATAGAACAAAATGTAGGGTATCTACTCCACGAAGCACTCTTCAAGCAAGCAATAAATATTTGTGTGTTGCCTTGCTTTCAAATTGAAAAAGTTTTTTTCGGGCTTCCCGCTAAAAGTTAGGCAATGTTTCTATGCAGTTTATTGAGAGAGAAATGATGTCTCCTCCGCATATATAAGAATGCCCCCCTTTTGGCTGTGGCTCACATTTATGTACTGATTTATAGGCTGCCTAGCTAGCTGGCTGCAGCTAGACTTCAAAAAAGGTGTCGTCAATATGGCTGTGTTCTAATTTAATATATTTTGAGCTTTGTGCGTGCCAAACTAATTAAAAAGTATTTAATATCCGTAAACATCGGCCAAAAACCTAAACTGTTGTTGTGGTCGCAACAACAACAACAAAAACAAGCAAAAAAAAAGGGAAAAACTATTGCAACTCAAACTTTGTCGTCTAACTTAATTGCCGCCTCTATATACACTTTTTACCATGTCAGCGGGTGCATCATCAACATCATCAAAAACATCGCAGCTCTTCTCTCTCTATCCTTCTGTGTGTGCCTCTGTTGCCAGCATTTTTAGTCGAATGTGCTGCCAAATATTCTCGACCCAGTATCAGTGTTTTTTTGTTCGCCTTCTCATTAGAAACATTGCTGTTGCATTTGTACGTGTGGCACGGCCCACTTTTGGGCTCATTTCTCATGGCGGAAACGTTTTGTTTTTGTGTGTAGTCCAACTTTATTTTTTTGGGGGGGCTGAGGAGGTCAAAGTTGGCCGGTTAAAGGATTTTCGCATTGGCCCTAAGGGTCTTCTGATACTCTTAATTGTTTGGCATATACACAAAAAGCTTTATCTAAAACATATTTTTACAAAAGGTTGCTAAAAATCAAGTTTTTCTTCATACTTAATGCCTTCTTCATTAAAGTTCTTAGCATAAAAGCCAGTCAAACCAAAACTGTCTAGTTAGGCTAAATATTAAGTGTTAGTTATCTGTTGACCGCGCAGCTTGCTCTTAACTTAACGCTGGATTATTAAGCTGCTTAATATTGATTGCATTTAATGGTCAATACCCGTTAAGTTGGACAGTTGGGCAGACAGGCAGACAGACAGGCGTGCAGCATGGTAGATTTTAATTCTAAGGAAAATAGTAGGAACGTAAGCAAACAAAGCCAAAGGTAGAGTAAACTTTTTAATTGTTTAATGTTTTTCCAAGTTTTTAGTTAAGTTCGTGCGCCACGTTGTTGATTTTTCGAGATTCACTTTGTTTGTTGTTTTTTTTTTTGGTTTCTTTCTATCGCACACGGTCATTCCTCTTTCAACGTTTTTCTTTCTTTCTTTTGCAGTAAATGTGCCACATGATTTATCTATTTAAAGTTGCAATGCAGCAAATTAATCGTTGGGACTGACATAAATTTGTATGACTTGAGTAAAATATTTTATGAAAACACTAAAAACTTCAGGATTTCACATCAATAAACTGCTGGAAATATTCGAAGGTAAGCTTTTTAAAAACTTTATATGACTTCAACAGTTTACCTCGATTTTATTTACTATTTCAATGTCAATACCTTGACTCGATATGCTTTTACAACAAAGCCAAACGTGAACAGTAAAAACTTTTTGTCTACGTGGCAGCGGAAGTCAGTGCTATAAAAAATCAAATACTCAAGGCGGAAATAACAACACTTTTTGGAAATGTTCCGCTCGCAGATACCCAAACAGTAAACATAAAAATAACTTTTATTTGACTGTTAAAAATGCTTTTCAAAACTGCAGGGTATTTGCTAACACATATGCACTCTGTGATTGGGAAAGAGATACAATGCTTGAGCAAGTGTATGTGATATTTATACGAGCTTTGTCAATTGGTCCGGAAGTGCAAACTGCTGTGTACCAGAAAAATACTACAACTCGATATCTGCGACGAGAGTTTTAGATGGCCAAAAGTGTTTTAACCTTAACGCACATACTTATGTTAGCTTCAATGTGTAACTGTAACGACTCCACCCACTTTTCAAGCTTACTTTATATACATACATATATATAATATATTTTTTTTAACGGTTTCTGAGACTTCTTTCCTGCTTCTGTCCACTTGACAACGTATAAGAATTCCTTGCAAAAGTACTTCATTTTTTTATTTTTTTCTTGCAATAAATTGAAATTCGCTACGCTTCGTCTGCGAGTGTTTGTCCAAAAAATTACGACATCTACGCGTTGTATTTATTGGATCGCTTTCCATCGTCAATGTTTTATTTGTCAATAGAATGGGGGCGAGCTTCAGCACTAAAACCTTTTTCTGTATGCATTGCATAATTGTTAAGTAAACAATGGTGCACTCGCAGTGATTATCCAATCTCATGCACTCTGAACTATAAAAACAGCAATTAAATTTAACTAAATTTTGTTGAATGTTCAAAACGTATCGAAATTATCAGTAAAATCAGTGAACCTTTTGCAATTAAATCGGTTTGAATGCAATTGATATATACGTTTTGTATGAATGCAAATTATGATAAAATAACAGATATAATACACCTGCCTTTAATAACCAAGTATCTCATTAATCCAATTAAGCTAAATTAATTGAAATGCAAATCGACTAATGAGCACGCTGCATTGATTTCTCTACACTCAACACACACTACATGAAATAACGAAGGTCGCTTTGGGAGCCATTGCAATGGCTTGAAAGGAGGTTGAAGTGCATTAAAATATGTGTATGTGTGTGCGGTGTGTGTGTGCTTTAATGGCATGTCATGGCAAATTATACGGCTGTAGAACATGCACACGCCGTGTTTCGCCATTGATGAACCACTCCGATAAGTTGCAAGAACGCTTCGAGCATAAAGTCGTCGTGACGTCACAAAACGCGTTAACCGCGAGGGGCAGGGTATGAAGAAAGTCAACGATAATTCACTCAAAACTCATATGCATGCCCTTGTGTTGTAAGTGCGGCTAGAAGTAATGTATAGTATTAATTTTCATGTGCTAATGTTGTTAACAAGCTTATGCCCTTATGATTTACGCATTACGAAAGGGGGAGGACAGGTTGTGGACTCAAATTTCCCATATAACTTATCAGCAAGCATGTAATTTATTAAGTAACGAATTGTCTCAGCCTATTAGAACTAATCAGCTGTGAAATGTTCTTTGTTTTTCAAAGCAAATATTCAATCAATTATCATATCGAAATGATTTTGTATTAAGCTCTGTCATTTAGTGCGTTGCGTCAATATTGATAAAATTTTGATTATGTTGTTCTAATAATATGTTTTTCTTAAAGCACATTTGGAACTTATTATCGCATTAGCGTCTTATATAAACAAGTAGAATTAGGGTCAATTCTTAGGGTTGTTGAAAATATATGTAGTAAAACTAGTGCTCGAGCTCATAATCAATAACGACATAAATATTAACATGTCCCACTTCGTGCTCGTGCGTAAAGCATTGTTATTGCACCTTTGACCCCCTGCACACAGCCGCTCCCTTCCGCACTCATCCCCGCCCCCATAAAGTGAACAAGCTCACGTGCGTGGTGAACAACCACTGAACAGCTCGACCTACCTGCTAATGTGTGTGTGTCCCACTGAAGAGAACTGGGTTAGTACGGCACATGGTCAACTCAAGTTGGGGAATGTCCAAAGGGCAAACTGACCGAACGACAACAAAGACGAGCATATGAAACACGGAGTTACTTTAGTCACCTGTGTTTAATTTAAATACGTGTGAGGTGAAACAGACAAGCAGAGACACATCTACATACGTGGCACTTCTCAGCTGCTTTGTATTATTAGATATTCGGAACATTCCTTATGCATTTTGCAATTATGAACATCTCAATAATGGCAAATTGTACAATATGCATATGACAAAATGCAACGACATACTGCAGAACTCAAACAAACATAGATTTGTTGTTGGTTTTCGAAGAAATTGTCATGCTTTGATATTAAATATTTGCAGTTAAACTTTAAGTTTCAATTGTCTGGTGATTTAATATTGAAAGCATTTCTGCCTGAAATTTACATTGATTATTTAAACTAGTTTTTAGCTCAAAGCCAAAGAAATAACATGTTTAATTTGAGGTTTTCAATTTAATTTTATGTCCCAGTGTAAAATTATAATACATTTTGTCAAAGCGGGCAACTTTATCCGCCCGTTGTAAGAAAAACGATTTTAATAACCGTTGCCCATATTTTATTAATGCGCTGTTCTGTAAATTTTTTTAAGACTTGCGGCTATACAAAAAGCCTTTTTACTTGGCCGTTTGAAATGATTTAATGAGTTTTTGCAAGAAATGGCTCAAGGGCAAAGTTTTCTGTTGTTCTTGAAAGTTTTAGCAAAAATCTTCATCAGTTGTCAGGGCAAAAAGTGTTGGCAAATTATCAAAAGGCAACAGCTGCGCTAAAAACACATTCAAAAGCAGGTAAAACATGAATTAAAGCATTAGTTTAATTTTCTGCTGCTTCTGCTGTTGTTGTCATTGCTCCCGCCCCCCAGAATCCAGCATAGAGATTTATCAGCCAAATGTCACCACGAGTGAAAATTTATATGCACACTGTATTGTCCCGGCTGCGACAACTGATCACTAGATCCAAAGGCAGACTTCCTGAGCCGCAGCTCATTGCAAACTCCACCTCCTCTTTACGCCTCGTCTTATAGCCATTTCCAAGTCGCAGCATCTTCATTTGCATGAGTGTCTTTTTGGCCAGGATAGAATATTGGGTTGGGTTGGATTTGGCGAATTAGTGAAATGTACTTGAGATTCCCATGACTGTCACTGAACTGAATGTAACTGCTGCTCCTCCTCAACCATCTAGACACAACATATTCAGTACTTGGAGTCTAGGAGACTCTCAAATGTGCCTGGTGTGCCTGCTGTCGGCTTCCGGCTTAAGCAACGCTCTGTCGCTTCCATTTTCATAGTCATTGCCTTGGCATTGGAGTCTGTGTGTGTGTGTGTGTGTGTTGGTATATAAATTTACATAATGCTTAAGTATGTGTGACAAGCGACTTCTGCGTTTCAGTTTACGTGAATTTATGTTCCTTTCAAATTGTCTGTATGTTTATATGTAAGTACTCTGCGCCGTTTGCAATTAAAATACGCGTTTGCAATCGAAAAAAAAGGAATAAGGGAAATGTATTGAAATACAATTAAATACTGTATACAATTAAATGGCACAATTAATTGCAATTGCAATCAATAAAAAATTAATGACGTATTTATTATGGCCTTGCTGGCTTCCGTTTAATTTACAGTACCTGCAAAACATTTTCTCATAGAAACTTTTCATTGATTATTCTCCACTAGCAATTGCTAATCAAACAACCAAACTGAAATAAATATTTGCTCTTCCTCCTTGGCCCTAATAGTAGTCGCAGGTAACTGATAAAAATTTATTACGCATGCGACACGCGTATTTCATTTTGTTTGCTTGTTTGGCGCGTTATTATCGCCCAACGTGGCGTATGATTAACATAAAATGACAGCACCCCCAACATACCTGCTCATGTACAAAATCAGGCTCCCTCGCCTATCGGAATTTAGCTTTTTCATCTGATTAACATAATTTTCTGCCATATTACCAGATCGACAGCACAGCCCATACAGCCACATAGCCAAAAACAGGCAATGCAGATGATTTGGCGTCTGCGGTGTTACATAACACACACACACAAACACACACACACAGAGCAAAGAGGCTTTTCCGCCACAAGTTTTATCTGCATATGCATATATGTACAATATATACAAATTTTATGTTTCGTGTACTGAATATTATCGTACTTCGATCATCGTTGCGGCCACCCGAAAATTCACACGGGTTGTAAACAGTTAAAATAATGAAATCTTTGTTTGTTACACAGCAAACAAAAAGTGTGATAAGCACAAATTATCTTACATTACAATAATTAAGTATTGTTATTCGAAGGTCTGTTAACAACTGATTAATAATAATATCTACTGTGACTTTTTATCTTGGTAACACGATCTTGGTAACACGATCCTTTAAAATGTATAAGTTTCAGTTAACGATTTGTTTGAGTGTAGCTTGTTGCTACAGCAAGTGCGTATTTAATTTTTAAAGACCTGTGCCACTTTACGGGAAAAGCACACGGCAAAGGTACGAACGCAATGTTTTGTTCCCGCTCCTGCTCCTGCTCCTGCTTCTGCCTCTGGCTATGGTGAACGCGTAGTTCGATGCGAAATCGAATGAATGAATGCGTCGCTGTTTGTGTCTGTCTATGTGAGAGGTTGTATGTATGTGTGTGTGTGTGTGTGAGTGTGAGTGTGTGTGTGTGCGGCACTGTTACACGAAGACACAAAAGCGAACATGGCAGAATTACTAACGGTTCACAGCGCCAGCCAATCAATGAGACATTGTGTGCGTATTCCACAGTGGGTGCATGTGTGTGTGTGCGTGTGTGTGTGTTAACAAAAGTCGCTAGAAAAAAGCCATCGGAAACTAAAACAAATTGCAACAAAACGCTTGAGAGACAAAGTGCAGTCGCAACGCCCAACAATAACCAAGGCTTGTTGGGATTTCCAACATTGAAAAGCAATAAATTCCTAATTGTAGTCACTTCGCTGAAAGAGCACCAAAGCACATAAATGTATTTATACTCACTCGAACACACACACACACACACACACGTACACACAACCATTTATCAGGGCACATCTTTTGATTTATTTATAATACGGCATTAGAAGCTATTTCAATTTAACTTCAATAAGCCAATTTCATTTGGATTTATCAGCACAATGCGAATGCGAATGCGATTCTGAATGTGAGTTTGTTTTATGTTAAAACGTGCGTGAGATATTAAGAAAAAGGCATTAAAGTATCAGCAATTAAATACTTGAGCTCAATTTAAGTCAGGCATCAAGGTTCTTGGGTATGAAAAATAAAACACTTTAAGAAAAAGGCAATTAGAAACGTTAGTTTGATTTGGTAAATATGCTGAGTTGCTCTTTAAAGCTTTAGTAAATTCTTTGAACTTGTTTTAAAACGCATGTTATAATATTCAGATTAGATAAAGATTTTTAAATCCTACAATTTCACACTCTTAAGTAGACACAATCTAAGCTGAACTTGCTCTTAGCAATTCTGTAATGCTAAAAAGTTAATTAAAATCCACAAGCAATTCTCTGATATAAGATTTTAACACTTGCAACTAGTTTAAGTATTTAATGCTTATGCCAAATTGATTTGTGATTTAGAAACTTTGTTTTAATCAATTTTAAATCGTGCAGAGCATCATCTACCATTACTACTCGCAACTAACTAGCAAACAATAAAGTAAAACTGAAGCAATTTGTGTCACCAATTAGTAAATAAGCAAGTCGCCAAGCAAACAGGTCAAACAAGTTAGCTTACATTGTGTCACAAAATGAGCAATTGTAGTTGTTGTTGTAGTTGTAGTTGTATAGTTTCTAAAGCTAACGTCATGGATATGCAGATGGAGTAGGACATGCCTAAGTGTAGTAAGGCTCAAAATATGAGGCAAGCAAACAAGAAGCACGAAACATGACTGAGCCGCCTTCCTTCCTTCTCCCGATGATGATGATGACGATGATGTGGACATTGTTTGGCTAAAAGCTGAAAGCTGGTGACATGTGACAGTTGCCTTGAAGGTATTATTACACCATTACGCATGCACTTAAGGCTTTCATTAGCTCGTAGATTGGCGCTGTTTGGAAGGTAATTACAATGCAGATGATGCAGAGAAAAGCGATAGAAGCTCATTGCACAAATCCAAATGCAATGAGCTCTACTCTAAAGCAGACAAACCAAACCCAAAAAGGACAATCACAAAAGTAGCACTGACTGGCTGACTGACTGACTTGTTGACAGGCAGCCCAGTTGACAGTACAAGTCTCAGCTACGACGAAGTTCTTTTCGGTATGAATCTCACCGAATAAGCGGAAGTCACTTCAGTCAGTGCCGCCTGTCGTTTGTGCTAGAGATCTGAATTGGCTTTCACAATGTTGTTTGCCCAGGCTAAGCCCTCAAAAAAACAAATCTCTCCTCCTCCTCCTCCTCTCGAAAGTCAGCACAACCCGTCCAAGCGTCTGCAACACGCAAATGCAATTAACACGCCAGCAGACAGAGCGGAAATGGAAAGCTGCTGGCCAATGATGGCCAACTCATGCGGCTCATGTGGCTCATGTGGCTCCTGTGGCTCATCTGGATTTCCAAAATTGGCCCTCTTGCAACGTGTTTTTGTTGTACTCGTAGGCTATGCTTTTTTTTTGTGTACTCAAATTATATGTCTGACGGCCCAAAGTCAATTAGTTGCAAATTAAGTTTTTATGAGTAAATGTTAAATGTTGACTCAATAGACTCTAAATGGCTTTCAAAGTCAACCCCAAAAAACATTACTTCACTTAGCAATAAACGACTTTTATGTGATTTTAAACTGGCTGGCCATTTGAAGCTGCAACTAAGCGATATAAGATTAAAGGAGGTGCAAACAAAGACCAGACACAATCTAATGCGCACGACTGCCTCTCTCTCTCTACAGACTCCCAGACTAAGAGGCGCAATATTTTAAGCTAGACAGAGTAAACCAACAACAGTGCCACCTGCAGTCTACTAACGCTCTTCTTAATACCATCTATCCAATGGGCTTAATGGGCTTTAAAGTGTTTAATGCAAAACAGGTCACAAAATATCAACAGAAATTAAACTGCGACTAACATATGATTATTTGCAGAAGGCAAGAAAAGAAAATTGACAACAAACTAAAACTTTGCGAAAACTTGTTAAGTATTTTAAAAATAAACAAGTAAGTAAGTAAAATAAATAGCTTTGAATACATTATTGAAAAAAAGGAATGTCGAAAACCTTTAAATCAGTATTAAAATAATAAATCGGAGTTTTGGTCCTACATTACTGTAATGTATTACTAATCCAAACAATTAAGTGAATTTCCGTAGATTTTAAAGGTTTATTACTTTGGATATTTTTCTTACAGGGTATTTCAACGCCTTGACAACAAAGGTTTCTCTAGTTTCGTTTGCCTTTTGGTCTCAAGCCTGAAAGAAAAAAAATAAAAGAAACGTTTTTGCTTTTGTCGCGTCTTACATTTCTTTCTGAGCTCGTCCTGTATCGGGATATCTTTTATCTTTTTTATTTGTACTTTTATGCCCAATATACTTTGCCTGCTTTTGAGCCAGCCACGATTATCTATTCAAATGGAAGCGACTTAAACATTTGCATGATTCAATACAAATTTCAACTTGAATGCCACAAAGAATCTAATTTAAAGCACACTTTAAGAGAGACCTACAAAAATTCTCCTTTTTTCCCCCCTGAATGCTAAGCAATATTTTCCTTTTATAGTAAATGTCACCTCAATATTTTGAGTATTTTATTGTTATTTATTCATTTGAATATTAAAGCTGTATAACCAAGTCATGACCGCATTAGTGTTGCCTGACATTTCACTAACAACACTCACACTTATGTTTCCATACACCGAAAAGCAGTCACTCACACACACACACACACACACATGTCTACAAATGCGTTCCTCATTGAGTGCAAAAAGCATTGTCCAGCACATAAACCATGTTGCAAATGACCAGACGTGAGCCCTCCATTAGCCAGCCTGACCGGTAGCTGCCCTTACCCCTTGCCCCCTCTTAGCACGCTGAAACCCTTCGCTACCATCCGCTCATTTGCTAACCCGGTAAACGGCCTGGATCGGTGCGGGCCAAACGAGCCTTGTTTGTTGCTTCATTTTTGAAGCCTGCGCAAGAACAATTTTTGTTTTGTAGTCTTGCTGCTGTTGTTATACCCTGTAGTTTAAGAATATTTTTGACATAAAGTGTCCTTAATCTTACTCTGATAATCCGCTTTCAGTGTACTTCAGAAGAATCCAAAGCTTAGGTTCTTTTATCAAATCAAAAATAAAATAAAAACCATTAATTTTGGCTATAGTTAAAATCTAAAAGAGATTATCTTACATATCAAGTTGAATAAGAAAAGTGTATTTTCCAGTTATGATATGTAAATCTATTGAATATTTCAGTTCAATGTTCTAAAATTGTTCAGATTTTTCTACAATACAGTTTTAACGCCATTTTAATGAGTGAGTAAAAGTTGTTCAGCCAAAAATACACAATTTTCTAGTTGTTGTTGCCACTGCTGGCGTCTGTTGTCCATGTCGTACTATTGCTGGTGCTATTGTTTGTTCCACTTGACCACTAAAGCATAGTTTTAGGCGCTAAAAGCTAAACACCAAAATTCAGCAAAAACAGCTGCTGCTGCTACTTGCGAACTATACCAGATGCAAACAGAGGGAGACAGAGTGAAATAACGAGAGAGAGAGAGAGAGAGAGAGCAACGCCTGCAGGTCGAAGCACTGTAGCTTATATCGTCTATATGCAATGCTAGGCCAGGCTAACTATATTGTAGAATTTGCTGCAACGATGACTTGTATTTTTTGGGCAGGTGCCTGAAGCTAGTTTTGAGTAGCTCAGGTGCTCAGTTTCGCCTCAAATGCCTCAAATGCCTGAGTTAACTTGTTACTAATTGAGAATTTCCGTTCACACTCTACAAAACTTTCTCACTAAACTCTCTCTCTCTCAATGCATTTGAAATGCAATTAGCCTGCCGAAAAATATTGCCTAAACAATTCTTTTTTTTTTCTTTTCTCTTGTTTTTATTCTTGTGTGCGTTTAAATTTAATTGAAAGAACTTTCTGGGGGGAAACCATTTGCTGGCCGCTGGCTTTATTGATTGATTGACCAAAATAACCAAAAGTCCAACCAAAAAAACCAATTCCCAAAATAATACCTTGCCTCTCTTCTATGACATTGTAGTTTTGTGGTTGTGTCATAATGTGTTTTTGTAGTTGTTTAAGCCTTTTATAGCAATTGCCATGGACCACAACGAAATAAAACGCTAAATAAATGATGCACATTCAATATCAAATTGTGATTTTAATTGCATTGAATAAAATTTATAATCAAATGGCAGGCAAATGCCAAATTGGTGATCCAAAAACCAAAGGGTGCTTGGGCAACCATGTAAATACAATATTTCCAAAAATTAATTAGAACTTGAATTAGGAGGTCAACCAATTACTTCAAAAATCACGTATAAAGGTAACATAAATAAATAAATATTAAATATTTTTTACTTTTGTTTTATGTTTTTCCAAGTGCATATTTGTATACTTAATAAGACTAAGACCCAAAAACAACAGATGATTCTAAGATACATATTCGACAGAAGCACAAGGCTCGTGCTGTGTTGTAGGCATATACTGTGTGCTAGGGATTTAGCCACAAAGTGTCAACGGAAATTATCGACCAAGTTTGGCAAAGCCAAAACACACAAAATACGTCAGCTCCATTTATGTACATACATTCAATATGTAAGCATGCTTGCCAAGTCCCTCAAACCACACAGTATTTAAACTTGCTCCCATGTGCAGCAGCGTCTGACGATTATAAATGGCAAGTTTGGTAAAACTGCGCTAAAATTTATACCTGCTGCGGCTATGACACCTTAAATGTTGACTAAGATGAACTGGGAGACAAATTGATAGCACTCTCAGATACTTTTACTTAGCCAAAAGTTTTTGGCATCCATTTTACGATCGTCTAGATGAAAAAGTAAAACTTTGATACTTAATGTTCGAACGTATATTAAATAATATTATTGAAATGTGTGTGGATGTGCATTCTGTCATTCTGCCATTCTGTCATGTTGTCTGGCCGTCGTTTATTGGCAAAATTTAAGCGTTAGAACTTTCCGGCCAATTTCACATTGTTGAGCAAATGCTGCTGCTGCTGCAGTCAAACGACTTTGCACGTCTCAGCTGTTTAAATTTAATTTGCTGCGTACTGTTAGCTGCAGGCGGGAGTGGTGTTAGGGAGAGATTGCTGTGACCTGGAAGTCTGTTTTTCAGGTCGCCAGAAATCAACATTTTGCTGGGGCGACGTGCGCAATCGAAGAAAATGCACACTAGGCAGGCAGGCAAGCAGACACAGCACAGAACTGAGTCAGTTAGTTCAGTTGAAAGTCAAGTCGAGTTGAAGTCGAAGTCGAAGTTGTGCACAACACACGGAAGTAGTTACCGTCATGCCAAATATGACAAATGTTGTTGCTTATGTGCTACCCTACCCCCCTTAGTTGGCAACCCTTTTCGTGAAGTTTACCTGTACCTGGATGACACGTAAACTGCATAAATATAAACGCAACATGGAAACGTGCGAGCTGCAACGGAAAGCAGCTTGGAAGCCAACTGCAACAAGGATATTCGTTGAATGACAAGAAACAAGACGTCACAGCGTGGGAAAAGTGGACGGGAGTGGGAGAGGAGAAGGTAAATTCCCAGAGCCAAGAAAGTAAATGGGATTTGAACGAAAGAGTGTAAAGTTATCAGCTGCTGCTGGGCAACAGAAAAGAAAAAAATAAATTTAAGCAATCCCCAATAATTTGCATTTGCCACAGGTAAGAAAAAAATAAATAAATAGAAAGAGGGGAGAGAGAAGAAATGTTTATCTGATTTGCAGCTAAGAATATGCTTAAGATAAATACATTTTTCTGCACATAAAATGGAAATTCTTTTGCTCAGATAAATTTAACAAGCTCAAAACGCTTTAAAGGTCTGTCAAGAGAGTCGATTAAGTTAAGTTTTCCCAGCCAAAACACTTGTGGTTCATTTAGATGTGCGTGTGTGTGTGTGTGCTTGGTTTCCGGAATGTGCATTAAATACTTATAAATTAAATTCAATCAAGTCAGTTTCAGGCCACACACAAACACACACACACTGAGACAATATCACAATTTATGCAAACAAACGGAAACGGAAGTGCAAAAGCACAAAAATACAAAAATCGATACATACTTAGATATCCGATTTGTATGCGGAGGCATATGGAGACGAACTAAAGCTAAGGCTGCACACACACACTTACATACACTTACAGTTATGTCTATAGACTTTGGTCAGTGGTCAGGCGGTGTTTGTGTGTGTGTGTGTAAATGGAGACAATGCCTGCTGCTTGAATGCTTCGAATTGTATGCAAATCCAGCAAGTTTCAAATTTGCATTTGTCCAAGCAATCGAGCTGCGACGAGTCATTGACGTTGTAGACTAGATTCACTTTTCCAATTGACACTGCAAACAGATTGTGGTCGTAACTTGAACCATTTAAAAGCATTAAACACACCGAAGATAAAACCATTTCGCATACAGAGTCGCAGTTGGGTTAAGCGCTCGACTATTAGATACTGTCTTAAATTTTTATGTCAAGTAAAGTTTCAAATTGTTAAAGCGCTTGTCGACGATTTTTCCAACCCAACTTTTCAAACTGTTCGCTGTTGAAAATGTAAGAATTATTAAATTTTAGATGAGAACATAAAACAGCATATATGTAAGCTTGAACGAAAACTTACTTTACAGAAAATAGTGTTTAATTGTGCCAAACAAACTGTTGATAAATTTAATGACATGCAAATTTAAAGCAAAAACAATATAGTAACCATAGATTTGACTCTAATTAACCGCCTTTTGATTTGCATAATTATCAAACTTGTTTACATTTGTGTATTTATTTGTGCGAATAATTAATTGAAAATTTTAGTTTTCTGATTAATTCGCATGTCTAGCGCGGTTGTTCTTGTTGTTGTCTTGTGTCTAATTTGCATTCACTCACTAATTAGCGGTATCTCTATTGAGTTTGCTTACAAATTTTGAGACTTAACTAAGCCAATAAACATGGTACATGTGTGTCTGTGTATGTGCAATTGTGTGCAGCTGTTAGCCTGTTTGAAAGCGCCTAATTGATTTATTGCGTAATCCAACTTAGCAAAGCAGGCCGCCATTAACTGCTTCTCGCTTGCTCGTTGTTTGGGTTCAGGTATTTTCGCAGATTATTGGCAGGCAGCGATGGCGAGCAAGTCGCATTCATCAATATGTACTCGTAGAGCAGCTCTGAGAATAAAGGCTCCCCTGTCATTAATGTCAATGGCCAACTCGTTTGGCTTTAACTGCACACGCGCCATAAACTCATAAGCTCAGTGAGAAACTCCCTACCCTAAATGGGGGACAAGATTTATGCAAGCAGCGAAGAAATTTAATCAAGCAGCGCAACCCTTTTGAGCTGAAAAAAGAAAACAAAAATCAAACTTGCAATTTACAGCCAGAGAGGGACGGGCCCGGGCAGGGTTTGGTCTAGTCGGCAAAAGTTTCATATTACCGCAACAGAAATGGACAAAACGCTGCCTGCCAGCCAGCCTGCAAACACACACATTCCATGGCTGTGGAATGCCAGTCAGAATTCACCATTCACCCAAAGAACATGTGCACTTATATTAAACATACTCGTGTACATTACTTACATAACATATGTACATACATGTATGTACGTACGTACGTATGTAGTCAAAATAAATTAAGATTTTCCGAATTGCCATGTTAGAGGCTTGAGGCATAGTCTCTTGCATAACATACACACAAAAGGTACTGCATACATATTTTTTGGTGTGTGTATTGAATGGGAGGGGAAGAATTTCAATTTCACTTGGCCTGCTAAGGCTGGGCTTTGGTGCGTCCAATAACCAGCAAGCAGCAATGCTAAACAACAATAAAAATGTCGAAAACATAGCAAACATTAACGGGAAAACAATTTTCATAAATCTAGAATTATTACCAGGCGAAAAGAGAGTTTTTTTATTCTTTGGTTCTTTGGTTGCTAGAGACTGTTGGATCAGGCAGCGTGTCCACTGAAGCAACAAATTTGCACATAAAAGATAAGCAAGAGTTTTTTGTAAACAGAAATCAAGTCGACTCACAAATATGCTTAACAAAAATTTTGGAAACAATTTTGAAACCGTTATTCTATTTCCTAATAGAAATGGAAAGCTTAATCGACACAGAGCCGTAACAAAATGCGTTTTAAAACGTAACTAAAAACTTATAAATATTATATATAATACCCTTTTCTTAATATTGTTAACCCCAACGATCCTCACCCATTTAATGATAGGTTTGCCTTCAACCCCAAAAACACTTAAGCTTACATTTTCGCAAAAATTCAAAATACAATTTTTCGCAACGCATTTAACAAACGATAATTTCTCCATGCATGTATGTGTATTCTTGCGTTGCTTAGGGTTGGTTTTTAGATAAACTCTAGGAAGGGCGCGATTACATAAATTTTTTCGAGTTTTTGGCAAACAAGCTGCTCGAAACTTGGATCTGGAATGGGGCTAAGTCAGCACATAGTAAGTCACATAAATCACGCTTTGTGCTTACGAGTAGATATTGGGATGCTAGCCCGGACCCCAATAGCATTCGCACTTCTCCTTCGTCGTCTTCGTGTTCGTGTTCCTTCTTTGCATTGTCTTTTAATTCAATTTGTGCAATCGGCTTGGGGTTCTTTGAAGTCCACTCAAATTTCAATAATTCTCTTTGCATTAACATCCAAACAAATAACTGAAAAGAAGGATAGAAAAAGATGTGAGCGAGAAAAATCAAGTCAAGTGGGAATCGCAGACAGCACAGCGTCACATAGAAAACGGGTGTTAGACTTAGCGGGGTGTGAGGACATCAAATGTCGCATAAAAAATTAAAATCTATTGAGCCATTTTAGTTCTCGCAAACAAAGGCAAACAAACGAGTGAATGAATGCCACTTGAAAATTTGAGTTCTTATAGACACACTTTTTGAATGGCTTATCAAAATCTTAAGCTGACAAGAATGACGACAGACACACAAGCAAGACATTTGCCAAGCAATGAGAGTACAAAGGAGGCATCAATCACTAACACACACAAACGAGCCTAAAGGAATCATGGGGAATAATTGTTTGGCTGGCAAACACTTAAATGCCTTGAGTATGTATAAAGGGAAGTAGTTGTAAGGCAATTAGGTATTGTGTATGCAAAAAACTATACATTAAATATACAAAAAAATAATTATTCCTCTAGCAAAATGTGCTTAAATATAAGCTTAAATGTTTCCAATGTTTCAATCTCTCAAGAGCAGCTAGATTTTAAGTAATAGGCAACAATATCCAACAAACGATCAACCTGGGATCCAAAAAGTCGTTAGTCAAGAGCTTCACACACCCGCACACACCCGCACACACACACACACACACACGTAGATAACATACGTCACATACAACGGATTATTTTTGCAATCACAAATTTAGCATGTACTTTGTGTGTAGTTATAACTGCAGGTGACAGTTCCCTCCATTTCTAATCTTGTGTGTTCTCAAAGATAATGCCGCATGTTGTATGAGTGGATATTTGCATATGCAAATCAGCCTCTTTTGTAGTTGATTAATTTTCACTAAAGCCAGCCAACCCTAGTAGCAGCTTTTGCAACATCCCTTATTCTGGCATATTGACAAACGCTTGCAGCTTACAATTGGTGTTTAATCAAATAAACAAACATGTTTAGTTTAATGTGCGAATGTTTGTGTCACCTGATTAATCGCACAATATTTGCATATCAACACTTCAATTAAACATATTCAAGCTAATTTTGAACAGCAAAGAAAGGTCTTTTCTTCGTTCATCTTTTCGCTTTATTTTTACAAATTTTTCACCCTCTTCGATGAGTGGAAAAAAAAGAGTAGTATGTACTTATTGCTGG
The DNA here is from genome assembly GCA_030179655.1 of Scaptomyza flava. Lineage (NCBI taxonomy): Eukaryota > Metazoa > Arthropoda > Insecta > Diptera > Drosophilidae > Scaptomyza > Scaptomyza flava. The sequence continues at coordinate 7,500,214 of JARNME010000012.1, forward strand.
CCGACAAAACCAAACACTCCAACCAAATTTACGACTATCAATTGGTTCTCATTCAACAAAAGTCCTGCTGCCTACAAATGCATAGAAGTTCGAACGCGAAAGTTAACAAAAACCCAATCAAGAATGATGCCTCCTTTTTCCATCTTTGCTTGACTATTTGGCACAGTTCAATGTTTGTAAATTTCCCAGGGGTCTAATGGGTGGCAAAAAAAAATGAAAGAGTATGCGCAGCGGCATAGTTCAAACATTTGAGCTGCTGATTACAGTTAATGCCTCTAATCGAATGTCAGTGCTGGAAACATCAAAATAACAAAGAAGAAAACAAAGCATCAAAAATAAATTTTTGAACATCAAAAATCAAATTCGAAATTGTTGGGATTATGCACTGTAACTTTTGGCAACGTCATGTTTCGAGCCTGGAAAATGTTACTCCACAATGCGAATTGCATCATCCGGTACAGTTGGAAGAGCCATAATACCTTCTCATATAAACAATGCGTCAGATGGTTTTCAAGTAGCAAAGGTCTTCAACAATTACATGCCTTAAAGTATTTTGCGATTTTACTAATGAACAGTGCCTGCTACGCCAAGGAAGGTGTTGAAGTGAAAAGTAATGAAGTAAGTTTTATGAGTAAGTTGGTTAATATATTCCAAGTCAAAGCCGAAAAAGAGAAGGACGATCAACAGAAAAAAAGAACAAATACAACAAAGCCACATCGTTCTGTTAATGTGAGTGCACATCGCAAATCGTTTCGTGATATGAAGATACGTGAGTATGAAAATCGTTTGCGAGTACATTCGAGACCAGAGAAGATATTTCGCTACTTTGCCACGATCAAAACAAAGAATGACGCTGCACAATGGGAAATATATATGACGCCAATTGATTTCTTACGCTCTATGCTGCCTGGATTTAGGCAGCCGGATAACCTGGGCTTAAATCAGTACCGCAAGATGGACAGAGAGAAAGCCAGCAAACTATCATTTCAGGATGTGGACAAGAATAGCATATTCTATATTTTAAGATCAGATGGTTTGCTTACCTTTGATGACTATTTAAACCTGTTGATGTTAATGTCGCTACCAGAAAGATACTTTGTAATTGGTTTCTCACTGTTCGATGTGCAAGGAACTCAGCAACTTAGCAGGCAAGATATGAACCATTTGCTCATGGGCATCGGTGGAGAAGAGCTTTTCAAGAGCAACAATTCCGTGAGTCACTATTTCTTTGGCCCACATCTCGACGAGAAGCTGAGTCTAGACAAGTTTCTGCAGTTCAAACGGAAGCTATATCAAGACGTCCTCATGCTCGAGTTCAAGTTGCTGCAAAGGAGGCACACTGAAACTCAACAGGAGCAACAGAATACCATTAGCAAGCTGTGCTTTGCCAAGGTGCTTGTCACATATTCAACGATGTCAACACCCCACAAACTTGAAACACTGAAGCGCATCAATAAAAAGTACAGGAGGTCCAAATGTGGAATAACATTGGATGAGTTCATGTCATTCTTTAAGTTCATCGAGAATCTATCGGATATTGATATGGCTTTAACCTTTCATTATCTTGCTGGTGCGGATATATCACGCAAGACACTCAAACATATATCCGATGTCGTTGTTGGAGTTTCTCTCTCCTCGCGCGTTATCAATATCATTTTTACAGTTTTCGATACCGATAACAATGGCATACTGGGTCGCAATGAGTTTATTCAAGCATTGCGACTTCGCATGTCGCGTTTGCAACAGAAAAATAACATAAAGCTGTCAAATCTGTTTGGAATCGTTCTAAAGTGTGCAAAGGAAACGTCGATTGTATAATGTAATAAATTTTTATCGCCCAACAGTGCAATTTGTCCCACACTTTCCACACACCCACAGTGAAGCCCTCTCAAAAAACTCGAATACCGCCAACGCTGAGCTAAAGAGAGAAAAGGCTTCTACTTCTTCAGTTTTCCGCGCTGCCGAGCACTGATTTGATGCATTTTTGTGAGCTCTCCACTCAACTCCTTTGAGGATAAACGCTTTTGGCGTAAAGACATCACGAACGAAAAATTCGTAACAGAAGAGCAAGGTGAACAACACTACAAGCACTATCTGTACGGGCCAAGCACACACATACGTAAAACCGAAATCGCGAGTCGCGCAAAAGCGCAGTTTGTTTACTTTCAACTTCAAACGCTTTGCCACCCAAAAATTGATTCAATATATATATATTTATCCGTGGCATCACTTGCTTTCTAAATGTCTGTTGAGGGCTAGAAAACGCCAGACATTCAGAAAGCAAGTGATGCCACGGATAAAGGCTGCCGGAGTATTGACTCCCGACTGCAATGAATTGAACAGTTCTCCAGGTGTAAATGTGCTAAACTCCTTGATATAGGTTATAAGAAGAGCGATGGGCAAGTATCCAGACACTAAAACCACAATCGCCGTCCAAATCTTATATAGCCAGCGATATTTGCTATTGATTGCTTGGGGCACCCAACCTAGGGCTCTAATTCTGTACTCCAAATACTTGTATGCATCTCGAGTTGTCATCAGATCATTCGGTGTTGGTTCTCTTAAATATTTGAAACCCATTTTCCCGCTTTCCTTTAAATAAACTTGTTAACACAATTGAAAACTTGTTCAAACTGTTGCAACCAAGTCGAATCAGGTCCTTTTATATTCGCTCGGTAACAAGTGCAATTAATTACTTAACATATAATACTAATACAGAATGTTTTATATGTATGTAATATATCATGTCAAATCATGTTAAAATTTTATAAACAAAAGTTGACTTGGGCATTGGTAAAATCTTTGGACTTCCATAACTTCCTCAAAATGACCCGATTTTCAAAAGCAATATCTCAAAAGTCATGGTTTGACCCTTAAAATAAAACTGCATTTAAGAAATAACATTTATATAAAATTCGATTTTTGGTCAAATTCCATGTTAACATTTTATAAACAAACATTGACTTGGGCATTGGTAAAATCTTTGGACTTCCATAACTTCGTCAAAACTGACACGATTTTCAAAAGCAATATCTCAAAAGTCATTGTTTGACTCCTAGAATAAAACTGCATTTAAGAAATAACATTTGTATAAAATTCGATTTTTGGTCATATGCATGTTGAAATTTTATGACAAAAAAATCGACTTGGGCATTGGTAAAATCTTTGGACTTCCATAACTTCGTCAAAACTGACACGATTTTCAAAAGCAATATCTCAAAAGTCATGGTTTGACCATTAAAATAAAACTGCATTTAAGAAATAACATTTGTATAAAATTCGATTTTTGGTCATAAGCATGCTGAAATTTTGTGCCAAAAAATCGAATTGGGTATTGGTAAAATCTTTGGACTTCCATAACTTCCTCAAAACTGACCCGATTTTCAAAAGCAATAGCTCAAAAGTCATGGTTTGACTCCTAGAATAAAACTGCATTTAAGAAATAACATATATATAAAATTCGATTTTTGGTCATATGCATGTTGAAATTTTATGCCAAAAACATCGACTTGGGCATTGGTAAAATCTTTGGACTTCCATAACTTCGTCAAAACTGACACTATTTTCAAAAGCAATGTCTCAAAAGTCATGATTTGACCCCTAAAATAAAACTGCATTTAAGAAATAACATTTAACTAAATAAGATTTTTGGTCATATGCATGTTGAAATTTTATGACAAAAAAATCGACTTGGGCATTGGTAAAATCTTTGGACTTCCATAACTTCCTCAAAATGACCCGATTTTCAAAAGCAATACCTCAAAAGTCATGGTTTGACCCCTAAAATAAAACTGCATTTAAGAAATAACATTTAAATTCGTCTTTTGGTCATAAGCATGCTGAAATTTTGTGCCAAAAAAATCGAATTGGGTATTGGTAAAATCTTTGGACTTCCATAACTTCCTCAAAACTGACCCGATTTTCCAAAGCAATGTCTCAAAAGTCATGGTTTGACCCTTACAATAAAACTGCATTTATGAAATAACATTTATATAAAATTCGATTTTTGGTCATATGCATGTTGAAATTTTATGCCAAAAAAATCGACTTGGGCATTGGTAAAATCTTTGGACTTCCATAACTTCCTCAAAACTGACCCGATTTTCAAAAGCAATATCTCAAAAGTCATGGTTTGACTCCTAGAATAAAACTGCATTTAAGAAATAACATTTATATAAAATTCGATTTTGGTCATATGCATGTTGAAATTTTATGACAAAAAAATCGACTTGGGCATTGGTAAAATCTTTGGACTTCCATAACTTCCTCAAAACTGACCCGATTTTCAAAAACAATATCTCAAAAGTCATGGTTTGACCCTTAGAATAAAACTGCATTTAAGAAATAACATTTATTTAAAATTCGATTTTTGGTCATATGCATGTTGAAATTTTATGACAAGAAAATCGACTTGGGCATTGGTAAAATCTTTGGACTTCCATAACTTCCTCAAAACTGACCCGATTTTCAAAAGCAATAGCTTAAAAGTCATGGTTTGACTCCTAGAATAAAACTGCATTTGAGAAATAACATTTGTATAAAATTCGATTTTGGGTCATATGCATGTTGAAATTTTATGACAAAAAAATCGACTTGGGCATTGGTAAAATCTTTGGACTTCCATAACTTCGTCAAAACTGACCCGATTTTCAAAAGCAATACCTCAAAAGTCATGGTTTGACCCTTAAAATAAAACTGCATTTAAGAAATAACATTTATTTAAAATTAGATTTTGGTCATATGCATGCTGAAATTTTATGACAAAAAAATCGACTTGGGCATTGGTAAAATCTTTGGACTTCCATAACTTCCTCAAAACTGACCCGATTTTCAAAAGCAATATCTCAAAAATCATGGTTTGACCCTTAAAATAAAACTGCATTTAAGAAATAACATTTGTATAAAATTCGATTTTTGGTCATATGCATGTTGAAATTTTATGACAAAAAAATCGACTTGGGCATTAGTAAAATCTTTGGACTTCCATAACTTCGTCAAAACTGACCCGTTTTTCCAAAGCAATATTTCAAAAGTCATGGTTTGACCCTTAAAATAAACTGCATTTAAGAAATAACATATATATAAAATTAGATTTTGGTCATATGCATGTTGAAATTATATGCCAAAAAAATCGACTTGGGCATTGGTAAAATCTTTGGACTTCCATAACTTCCTCAAAAGTGACCCGATTTTCAAAAGCAATATCTCAAAAGTCATGGTTTGAACCTTAAAATAAAACTGCATTTAAGAAATAACATATATATAAAATTAGATTTTTGGTCATATGCATGTTTAAATTTTATGCCAAAAAAATCGACTTGAGCATTGGTAAAATCTTTGGACTTCCATAACTTCCTCAAAACTGACCCGATTTTCAAAAGCAATATCTCAAAAGTCATGGTTTGACCCCTAGAATAAAACTGCATTTAAGAAATAACATTTGTATAAAATTCGATTTTTGGTCATATGCATGTTGAAATTTTATGCCAAAAAAATCGACTTGGGCATTGGTAAAATCTTTGGACTTCCATAACTTCCTCAAAACTGACCCGATTTTCAAAAGCAATATCTCAAAAGTCATGGTTTGACCTTTAAAATAAAACTGCATTTAAGAAATAACATTTACTAAAATTCGATTTTTGGTCATATGCATGTTGAATTGTATGCCAAAAAAATCCACTTGGGCATTGGTAAAATCTTTCGACTTCCATAACTTCCTCAAAACTGACCCGATTATCAAAAGCAATATCTCAAAAGTCATGGTTTGACCCTTAAAATAAAACTGCATTTAAGAAATAACATTTAACTAAAATTCGATTTTTGGTATATGCATGTTGAAATTTTATGCCAAAAAAATCGACTTGGGCATTGGTAAAATCTTTGGACTTCCATAACTTCCTCAAAACTGACCCGATTTTCAAAAGCAATATCTCAAAAGTCATGGTTTGACCCTTAGAATAAAACTGCATTTAAGAAATAACATTTATATAAAATTCGATTTTTGGTCATATGCATGTTGAAATTTTATGCCAAAAAAATCGACTTGGGCATTGGTAAAAGTTTGGACTTCCATAACTTCCTCAAAACTGACCCGATTTTCAAAAGCAATATCTCAAAAGTCATGGTTTGACTCCTAGAATAAAACTGCATTTAAGAAATAACATTTGTATAAAATTCGATTTTTGGTCATATGCATGTTGAAATTTTATGCCAACAAAATCGACTTGGGCATTGGTAAAAGTTTGGACTTATATAACTTCCTCAAAACTGACCCGTTTTTCCAAAGCAATATCTCAAAAATCATGGTTTGACCCTTAAAATAAAACTGCATTAAAGAAATAACATATATATAAAATTCGATTTTTGGTCATATGCATGATGAAATTTTATGCCAAAAAAATCGACTTGGGCATTGGTAAAATCTTTGGACTTTCATAACTTCCTCAAAAGTGACCCGGTTTTTAAAAGCAATATCTCAAAAGTCATGGTTTGACCCTTAAAATAAAACTGCATTTAAGAAATAACATATATATAAAATTCGATTTTTGGTCATATGCATGTTGAAATTTTATGCCAAAAAAATCGACTTGGGCATTGGTAAAATCTTTGGACTTCCATAACTTCCTCAAAAGTGACCCGATTTTCAAAAGCAATATCTCAAAAGTCATGATTTGACCCCTAAAATAAAACTGCATTTAAGAAATAACATATGTATCAAATTCGATTTTTGGTCATATGCATGTTGAAATTTTGTGACAAAAAAATCGACTTGGGCATTGGTAAAATCTTTGGACTTCCATAACTTCCTCAAAACTGACCCGATTTTCAAAAGCAATATCTCAAAAGTCATGGTTTGACCCTTAAAATAAAACTGCATTTAAGAAATAACATTTATATAAAATTCGATTTTTGGTCATATGCATGTTGAAATTTTGTGACAAAAAAATCGACTTGGGCATTGGTAAAATCTTTGGACTTCCATAACTTCCTCAAAACTGACCCGATTTTCAAAAGCAATACCTCAAAAGTCATGGTTTGACTCCTAGAATAAAACTGCATTTAAGAAATAACATTTATATAAAATTCGATTTTTGGTCATATGCATGTTGAAATTTTATGACAAAAAAATCGACTTGGGCATTGGTAAAATCTTTGGACTTCCATAACTTCCTCAAAAGTGACCCGATTTTCAAAAGCAATATCTCAAAAATCATTGTTTGACCCTTTAAATAAAAATGCATTTAAGAAATAACATTTGTATAAAATTCGATTTTTGGTCATATGCATGATGAAATTTTATGCCAAAAAAATCGACTTTGGCATTGGTAAAATCTTTGGACTTTCATAACTTCCTCAAAAGTGACCCGGTTTTTTTCAAAAGCAATATCTCAAAAGTCATGGTTTGACCCATAAAATAAAACTGCATTTAAGAAATAACATATATATAAAATTCGATTTTTGGTCATATGCATGTTGAAATTTTATGCCAAAAAAAATCGACTTGGGCATTGGTAAAATCTTTGGACTTCCATAACTTCCTCAAAAGTGACCCGATTTTCAAAAGCAATACCTCAAAAGTCATGGTTTGACTCCTAGAATAAAACTGCATTTAAGAAATAACATTTGTATAAAATTCGATTTTTGGTCATATGCATGTTGAAATTTTATAACAAAAAAATCGACTTGGGCATTGGTAAAATCTTTGGACTTCCATAACTTCCTCAAAAGTGACCCGTTTTTCCAAAGCAATATCTCAAAAATCATGGTTTGACCCTTAAAATAAAACTGCATTAAAGAAATAACATATATATAAAATTCGATTTTTGGTCATATGCATGTTGAAATTTTATGCCAAAAAAATCGACTTGGGCATTGGTAAAATCTTTGGACTTCCATAACTTCCTCAAAACTGACCCGATTTTCAAAAGCAATATCTCAAAAGTCATGGTTTGACCCTTAAAATAAAACTGCATTTAAGAAATAACATATATATAAAATTCGATTTTTGGTCATATGCATGTTGAAATTTTATGCCAAAAAAATCGACTTGGGCATTGGTAAAATCTTTGGACTTCCATAGCTTCCTCAAAAGTGACCCGATTTTCAAAAGCAATATCTCAAAAGTCATGGTTTGACTCCTAGAATAAAACTGCATTTAAGAAATAACATTTGTATAAAATTCGATTTTTGGTCATATGCATGTTGAAATTTTATAACAAAAAAATCGACTTGGGCATTGGTAAAATCTTTGGACTTCCATAACTTCCTCAAAAGTGACCCGATTTTCAAAAGCAATGTCTCAAAAGTCATGGTTTGACCCTTAAAATAAAACTGCATTTAAGAAATAACATTGATATAAAATTCGATTTTTGGTCATATGCATGTTGAAATTTTATGCCAAAAAAAATCGACTTGGGCATTGGTAAAATCTTTGGACTTCCATAACTTCCTCAAAACTGACCCGATTTTCAAAAGCAATATCTCAAAAGTCATGGTTTGACCCTTAAAATAAAACTGCATTTAAGAAATAACATATATATAAAATTCGATTTTTGGTCATATGCATGTTGAAATTTTATGCCAAAAAAATCGACTTGGGCATTGGTAAAATCTTTGGACTTCCATAACTTCCTCAAAACTGACCCGATTTTTCAAAAGCAATATCTCAAAAGTCATGGTTTGACCCTAAAATAAAACTGCATTTAAGAAATAACATATATATAAAATTCGATTTTTGGTCATATGCATGTTGAAATTTTATAACAAAAAATCGACTTGGGCATTGGTAAAATCTTTCGACTTCCATAACTTCCTCAAAACTGACCCGTTTTTCCAAAGCAATATCTCAAAAGTCATGGTTTGACCCTTAAAATAAAACTGCATTTAAGAAATAACATATATATAAAATTCGATTTTTATATGCATGTTGAAATTTTATGCCAAATAAATCGAATTGGGCATTGGTAAAATCTTTGGACTTCCATAACTTCCTCAAAACTGACCCGATTTTCAAAAGCAATATCTCAAAAGTCATGGTTTGACCCCTAAAATAAAACTGCATTTAAGAAATAACATGTATATAAAATTCGATTTTTGGTCAGATGCATGTTGAAATTTTATGACAAAAAATCGAATTGGGCATTGGTAAAATCTTTGGACTTCCATAACTTCCTCAAAACTGACCCGATTTTCAAAAGCAATATCTCAAAATTCATGGTTTGACCCCTAAAATAAAACTGCATTTAAGAAATAACATTTAACTAAAATTCGATTTTTGGTCATATGCATGTTGAAATTTTATGACAAAAAAATCGAATTGGGCATTGGTAAAATCTTTGGACTTCCATAACTTCCTCAAAACTGACCCGATTTTCAAAAGCAATATCTCAAAAGTCATGGTTTGACCCTTAAAATAAAACTGCATTTAAGAAATAACATTGATATAAAATTCGATTTTTGGTCATATGCATGTTGAAATTTTATGCCAAAAAAATCGACTTGGGCATTGGTAAAATCTTTGGACTTCCATAACTTCCTCAAAACTGACCCGATTTTCAAAAGCAATATCTCAAAAGTCATGGTTTGACCCTTAAAATAAAACTGCATTTAAGAAATAACATATATATAAAATTCGATTTTTGGTCATATGCATGTTGAAATTTTATGCCAAAAAAATCGACTTGGGCATTGGTAAAATCTTTGGACTTCCATAACTTCCTCAAAACTGACCCGATTTTCAAAAGCAATATCTCAAAAGTCATGGTTTGACCCCTAAAATAAAACTGCATTTAAGAAATAACATTTGTATAAAATTCGATTTTTGGTCATATGCATGTTGAAATTTTATGACAAAAAAATCGACTTGGGCATTGGTAAAATCTTTGGACTTCCATAACTTCCTCAAAACTGACCCGATTTTCAAAAGCAATATCTCAAAAGTCATGGTTTGACCTTTAAATAAAACTGCATTTAAGAAATAACATATATATAAAATTCGATTTTGTCATATGCATGTTGAAATTTTATGCCAAAAAATCGAATTGGGCATTGGTAAAATCTTTGGACTTCCATAACTTCGTCAAAACTGACACGAATTTCAAAAGCAATATCTCAAAGTCATGGTTTGACCCTTAAAATAAAACTGCATTTAAGAAATAACATTTGTATAAAATTCGATTTTGGTCATATGCATGTTGAAATTTTATGCCAAAAAAATCGACTTGGGCATTGGTAAAATCTTTGGACTTCCATAACTTCCTCAAAACTGACCCGATTTTCAAAAGCAATATCTCAAAAGTCATGGTTTGACCCCTAGAATAAAACTGCATTTAAGAAATAACATTTAACTAAAATTCGATTTTTGGTCATATGCATGTTGAAATTTTATGCCAAAAAAATCGAATTGGGCATTGGTAAAATCTTTGGACTTCCATAACTTCCTCAAAACTAACCCGATTTTCAAAAGCAATATCTCAAAAGTCATGATTTGACCCCTCAAATAAAACTGCATTTAAGAAATTACATTTATTTCAAATTCGATTTTTGGTCATATGCATGTTGAAATCTTATGACAAAAAAATCGACTTGGGCATTGGTAAAATCTTTCGACTTCCATAACTTCGTTAAAACTGACACGATTTTCAAAAGCAATATCTCAAAAGTCATGATTTGACCCCTAAAATAAAACTGCATTTAAGAAATAACATTTATATAAATTCGATTTTTGGTCATATGCATGTTGAAATTTTATGCCAAAAAAATCCACTTGGGCATTGGTAAAATCTTTGGACTTCCATAACTTCCTCAAAAGTGACCCGATTTTCAAAAGCAATATCTCAAAAGTCATGGTTTGACCCTTAAAATAAAACTGCATTTAAGAAATAACATTTAACTAAAATTCGATTTTTGGTCATATGCATGTTGAAATTTTATGCCAAAAAAATCGACTTGGGCATTGGTAAAATCTTTGGACTTCCATAACTTCCTCAAAACTGACCCGATTTTCAAAAGCAATATCTCAAAAGTCATGGTTTGACCCTTAAAATAAAACTGCATTTAAGAAATAACATTTATATAAAATTCGATTTTTGGTCATATGCATGTTGAAATTTTATGCCAAAAAAATCGACTTGGGCATTGGTAAAATCTTTGGACTTCCATAACTTCCTCAAAACTGACCCGATTTTCAAAAGCAATATCTCAAAAGTCATGGTTTGACCCCTAGAATAAAACTGCATTTAAGAAATAACATATATATAAAATTCGATTTTTGGTCATATGCATGTTGAAATTTTATGCCAAAAAAATCGACTTGGGCATTGGTAAAATCTTTGGACTTCCATAACTTCGTCAAAACTGACCCGATTTTCAAAAGCAATATCTCAAAAGTCATGGTTTGACCTTTAAAATAAAACTGCATTTAAGAAATAACATTTATATAAAATTCGATTTTTGGTCATATGCATGTTGAAATTTTATGCCAAAAAAATCGACTTGGGCATTGGTAAAATCTTTGGACTTCCATAACTTCGTCAAAACTGACCCGATTTTCAAAAGCAATAGCTTAAAAGTCATGGGTTGACCCCTAGAATAAAACTGCATTCAAGAAATTACATTTATTTAAAATTCGATTTTTGGTCATATGCATGTTGAAATCTTATGACAAAAAAATCGACTTGGGCATTGGTAAAATCTTTGGACTTCCATAACTTCGTCAAAACTGACACGATTTTCAAAAGCAATGTCTCAAAAGTCATGGTTTGACCCTTAAAATAAAACTGCATTTAAGAAATAACATTTATATAAAATTCGATTTTTGGTCATATGCATGTTGAAATTTTATGCCAAAAAAATCGACTTGGGCATTGGTAAAATCTTTGGACTTCCATAACTTCGTCAAAACTGATCCGATTTTCAAAAGCAATATCTCAAAAGTCATGGTTTGACCCTTAAAATAAAACTGCATTTAAGAAATAACATTTATATAAAATTCGATTTTTGGTCATATGCATGTTGAAATTTTATGACAAAAAAATCGACTTGGGCATTGGTAAAATCTTTGGACTTCCATAACTTCCTCAAAAGTGACCCGATTTTCAAAAGCAATATCTCAAAAGTCATGGTTTGACCCTAAAATAAAACTGCATTTAAGAAATAACATTTAACTACAACTCGATTTTTGGTCATATGCATGTTGAAATTTTATGCCAAAAAAATCGACTTGGGCATTGGTAAAATCTTTGGACTTCCATAACTTCCTCAAAACTAACCCGATTTTCAAAAGCAATATCTCAAAAGTCATGGTTTGACCCTTCAAATAAAACTGCATTTAAGAAATAACATTTAACTAAAATTCGATTTTTGGTCATATGCATGTTGAAATTTTATGACAAAAAAATCGACTTGGGCATTAATAAAATCTTTCGACTAACTTGCAGCGCCGATTCTTTATTTCTTGGAATTAAATTCATTCTTATGAGAAATGATCTTTTATCGGGTACATTGCATTTTCATAAACTATACTATTATTCAACACTTACACTCTATATTTTATTAGCCTAAAGCACTGTGTTCTTGTTAGTTTTTATTGACTTTAAAATATAAGCTCTTAAAACATCTAAAATGCTAAATCAATCTTCACATTTTTCTTGCATCAATCTATATAAAATTGATTTGGCAGATATATTTTATTCATCTCTGAAACCAAAATACTTTTATAATTTCTTGCTTCTCGGAACATTCTTGCTGACCACAAAATAGAATCAAAAGCTAAAATTCAAAAATCAATTAAAAGCGCAATGCACAATAAGGCCAAAACGAAGGATGAACTTTTATAGTTTTTGTAACAGAAATATATGTATTTTGCTTGTGCAAACGATTTAATGACAAGTGTTTTGTTGTGTGACTGTTTGCTTGACTGAAGTTGGAATTCATGTTGTCCACTTTTATGTGTTTGAGTATTTTCTGTTTTGTTTTTGCCTTGAGTGAATTTTGTGTGGCTGACTTTTCATGAAATGTGAATCAGCCATCGTCAATGGGATTTCCTTATAAATAAAATGAATATTCGGACGAATATTCGGCTGAGCAGATAGCAAATAGCATTAGGGCAAATTTAATATTTTTCCGCAAATTACTTTGTGCCGGAATGTTCGTACTTCTAGCAACTATAAGCCTATTTTCAAGACACATTTCATATTCTATTTTTCTCTTGGCCAAATTGTGTTTCAACTGTTTTGGTCAAAGCGATAAAGCTGCTATTCAACTGTACACAGAGTGCAGCAATGTCTTTACACACTCCCACACACACACATACAAGTGTTCCTGTATTTTTTTTATTTTGTGGCATTTGTGAGTGAGATATTCAAATTTATAAATTATAAAATTTTATGGCTTTGAGGCGTAGTATGTGCAAAAATATTATTTTACACACGTCTATGGCCGAGCATATTTTCATGCATTTGCACAGTTTTATACTCGTATGTATTCGTATGCCACACTCGTTTGCCACACTTGCTTGCCACACCCATTGCCCCAGACTTAGAGGGTATGCACTTTAACATAATTTACATGAATTTAGGTTGCCGAAAATGTTATGCCTGACAGCAGGGTTGGGGGAGGGAGGGTGTAAACTGTGCACAGAGAATATCAAGCCTGAAAGTTGGCCACAGCCACAGCCTTATCTGAGTTATGAATATGCAGGTGCTTATCGCTATACATTCGTACGAGAACATGAGTGTAAAGAAGGTGTACAGACCAGCCCCTCCCTCCCCCGCAAGTAAAGTTGTGCACAAGATTTAAGTACCTGTAAATTTTATTTATTATCCGTAATTTCTTTTTTAAGGCAATCAACTTTAATATTAAATTTTCTTAAATCGTTAAAGGCGTTTAATTAAGTTTAGGGAAAGCTCAAGCTCTGTTACCTGAGTTAATTCCCACTTCTCGTTCGCTCAATGAAAACGTTAAGTTATGCACGCAACAATGTTAAGTATGTTAGCCAAAGCTTAGCCTTTAATATAGGAAAATTTGTATGTATGTATTTCTGGGTGATGCATCATGAGGATTATTAGGATTGCTCTAGCAAACTTTTGTCAAATGTCACAGCATTTACTCGTTGCCTCCTTCTCGTAGTTTTGCATATATATATATATATATATATAGCTTGCTGCTATTTGCGACATCTGTCGAGGCAGTTATAGTGTAGTGAACACATTTGACTATATACACAAAGACAGAAGCGGAATGAAGTAGCTTGGGTGCCGGTGCCGGGTCAGCTATCAGCTCAAACTGTCTGTTGCACCCCAAAACATGTTTTGTGGTCTCTCTCCTCTTTGTGGTTTCATCAAACGTGCCTAAAATTATAAGTGCTCCATGTCAAGCTAATAATGTTCAGCACAAACGAAATGTCTAAAGTCACACACAAAACAAAAAAAGAAGGAATAATAAAAGCAGCAACAGTCTGCTCATTAGTTTGCATAGAACCCTGAAGCATGAAAAAAAAGGATTATGCTATTTTTTGCACCCATTAAATTGAAAAATTGGAAAATTCACTTTTTTTGCTCAGGCGTATTTTTGTATCTCTTCGGTCATTAAAACTCTTTCTACATAAGCTTAAAACGTTTTACCCTTTAATAGCTTTTGTTTTTGTTAAATGTAATTTTTCTATATTATAATTATTATGTTCGTTTTTTGCAAACGTCGGTTTTATTAAGTTATAACTTTATTAAGCCAATTATGAGATTTGCTGATATTAACAGTAAGCTAATGAATATATTATAACTGTTTTTAATCAAATATGTACATATATACACATATATATTAGTTCATGTATCTGGTTATAAAGATGTTCTTCAACAGCAAACATATTGCAAAGCTGTCAGATAAATAAACATATAAACACAATAATTAAGACAATACTAGACAATCATCAATCTGACAGATTATTAAAACATATTGTTTCATGTGAAATCAGCAATAAATACAGATTTATCTTTGATTCCTAATCAATTCCAGTATATTCATGTGATTTATACGAATCTGCTTAACGAATAAATGAATTACTAATTTTTTATTTATGCCACAAACTCTTAAATCGCATAACTAAAGCCCCCATAAAATACTTGATTGAATTAATTTAGTCAAAAATGGTCATAAATAAACTTGAGTTATTGTTAAGCTAGACAACTAATTATTTTTTATTACTCAGAATAAAATCTGATATTTAGTTATAGTTTTCCACTCCGAATTTCATATACAATATCCCCTATGCTGATAATCAAAAATGGATTTAATCAAAATTCACCACAATGGTTATGTACTTAAGCAAATTAATCCCACAATCAAACCAAGAGTGCGTAAAATTTTAATGAAGCCCAAAACGAATTAAATAGAAAAAAACAACATATTGTTTAGCAAACAACTTTTTCTTTGCATTATAAATGTCGGAACCGAAAAACTTTTTTAATAAACAGTTTCAGCTAGAGAAAGGAACCACAAAGCCAATTATTAAACAAAAAATCAGAGCGAATGATTAATGTTGAAAAAATATAAAATGTGTCGTGCGATTAAAGTTGGTATTGCTTGTAACGCAATTTATTAACGGCAATCATTTATCAAATACTGAAACAGGCTGCTCTTCTGTCCTTTCGTGTGCATGTAGAACATGTACAGTGAAATCAAAATGGCTACGCTGCCAAGGTTTATTGGCCTACGGCAAAAACGGGATATGTGATAATAATGTTCAAAAGGCGTGCACAGAACTCTCACACGTTGTTTTCTGTTTTTTTCTTCATTTATATTTACATATATATTTTTGGCAGTTACCTATGTCAACCCTTGCTTTTTGATTTGACTGACCCCAAACAAACATAAACAATCCCACAATCCACTGACGCACCAAATGACCTTTCCAGTAGTAAATATGTAACTTACATATGAAAAATGAAAGGCAAACTGAGAATACAATAAATAAATCCACGGTCTGAATATTGTTGCTGGATTTTTTATTTTTTGCCAAACGGACGAATAAATGAACAATGAGTGACTGGCACATGTCAATCAGAAAACAGAAAGCGAACAAGCGAGCGAGCGAGCGAAACAGAACAGAGACATAATCTCTGCTTGACATGAACTTAAAAGTATTATGACAAATATTTCGAAATCTGAATTCACGCTTGTTGGCTGTGCAAAAGGGTATCAACTTTATGTCACACAAAATGTGTAAGATACTTTAAGGCAATGTATTTTATGGAAAATTCAATCGATTTATTATCTATATATTATATTACATATAAGTTGTTTACAATTCTTTTTTTTATTGCACACACACTTGATGCTCGCATTTTCAACAAGGAATTTAACTAAGGGTATTTAATCTCTTGCACCCCTGAACAATAAAGAATGTATTTGATGGCATGTAAGTGTGTGCGTGTGCGTGCAAAATGCGTGTATGCTTCAGGTATTTTAACTGTCGAACCCCGTCCCGTCGCGTCGTCGAGTGATGGACAGACACAATTCTGTTTAAATAAAAATCATTTTGCTGCAAATAGCCTGTGGCATATTTCTGCTTTTGACATGATCTCTTTGTTGCAACAATCGCCGCACTTGCAATATATTTATCTGAAGGCTCTCCCACTTCAAGAAGAAAATTCAGAGCATATTTTCGCTTTCGGGCAAAACGGCTGCTGCGTATCTTTTGATTTTAATTTTTATTTTTTTTTTTCTTTTCACTTTTCTACCGGACATGCCGTAAATCAATTTTATATTTATTATTTTATGAATTGCAATCGCGGGCTCTTTTTTTTTGTAATTTCACTCACTTAAGGACGCATCGTTTGCCTGCACTGGTGCTGTTACCCAGATTTAATTTACTGTACGCCGCCCCCTTAAATCCTCACTATCCTCCCCAAACTCTTCTGCCCGTGCCACGCTTATCGCTTAATTGGGAATGTATGTGCGGCAGTGAACCGACGTGGCACGTAATTTTGTGGTCATTACAACGAGAGAGAGAGAGAGAGAGATAAAACCAAGGTCCAGCCACGCCAAGCAAACATAATATCTGTAAAATATACATATTTCGTTAATGAATGTATTTCCGCTGAAGCTCAAAGGCTATCCCATACAAACAGCCATCTGACCAGGTAACCAAAGCAACCAACGGGACCAGGCTTACCAAAATAACGCGACGTGAAACCCAAATGTTTAATGTCGCAACACAAAAATATTTAAGCATCAATACCGGTTGAAGTTTAACTGTTACATAATACCTAAGACAAGAAAACACTTTTACATTAACCAAAAATAAGCTCATATTACGAATTTATTGGGAATTTGCTTCTCTTTAGTATTTACAATAATTGTTAATTTTGCTTTAGGCTTAATATGTAATTTCAATGTTTGTCTTAAACTAACTACAAAGCTTTATTTCTACATATAAAAACATAATATCGTATTTCAATTATAACTGGACAACTTCAAATAATAACGAAATAAATAAGTCCATTTGCTGTAAGTTTTGAATTTAAACTAGACAAGTAGATAACGATTTGATAAATAATTGTTGAATGAATTAATTTTTCTTGTATATCAAAATTGTTTGCTTCATTTGCTGTTAATGTAAATACAAAGTTCTTAAGTTTTCTCCTAGTGTACCAACTGGTTTGAAGGACATACACCAACAACTTGTTGTGGTGAGTGGAAAATCCTTGTAAACATAGAATTTCATCGAAAAATATCGAATGGCAGACTTATGAATTTTGTATGGTTTGTTTATTTGTTTGTTTAGTTTGGTTGGCAATGTTTGTTCGGTTTGGCATTCGGTAGTTGTAGCTGTTATGGCTGTTATATATGTGCACACATTAACCAAATTTGCATATTAATTAAAAATTAACGAGATTAAATAACCGAATAACAAAACCCATTGCTCCCAGCCCAACCATACGACAATAACCGCAAAATCATTTGCAGAGAAATACACACAACCACACACACACGCACACACATACATACGCTTTCATACTCGGATATGTTGGTTGGTTGATTGGTTGGCTGATAGAGCTGATATTGATTGCTCGTTTATAGGCTGGCACTCGTATTGACAGTTTATTGACAACGTACGACTGATGGACAAACATAAAGTCCCTGATAAATGATTGTTAATGATTGCAAACACTCGTTCTTTCACTCTCAACTACAAATTCGTTAACAATCTGTTAAAATAGTCCTCAGTGTGTATATGTGTGTGTATGCATTTTTCAAAGTTATAATTAGTTGTCAACTTTTTCGTGGGGGTGGTGGGAAGCGGGAAGGGTTGATATGCTACTTTTGGCCCAAGTGCTGTCGCTTTGCTTCACCAATTTTCAGCTCCTGTCTTGCTCCTATTTGGCTAAAGTTGAACAAATCCAATTTGCAGTTTACAAATCGCATCTACACTCGAAAGAAAAATAGAGATAGTTGTTGAATTTTGACAAATGCATACATTTTTTCAGAGGTAAATTATGTGTTACCATTTAATTCTCAGATATTAATTTCTTTTCTTAGTTACTTAACTCCTAAATAAAAACTTATATTTACGTGAAATGCTTGAGTTTAAACATTTAAAGCAGCTCTTATTTCTCTAAGTGTATTACAAAAAATATTTAAACCAAAGTTGGTTAAAAAAAGAGAGGGAGAATGAGGTAGAGGGAGGGAATGTGTGTGTTTTGCGGTTTGGTCTTTACATGAGCAAAGTCAATTGAAATTCGGGTGCGGCTGCAATTCCCACGGAGTCAATTGAATAACAACCTAGTAAAAGTAATCCAAGTGCGTGCGGCAACCAAATATCCGGCGCATGAAAAACCAAAATGCGGCTATGGCAAACTAATCAAATGCAAACGGCAAACTCTGAAACTGCAGCAAATTTTCTCAATGCGAGAAGCATTTTGGGCAATGCCAATGCACAAGTTTGTGGCAAATCTATTGCATCGATTTATGAGCAAAATTTAATAATCCCCATACGCTTGTATCTGTATGAGTGTGCTGTGTGTGTGTGTGTGTTGGTATGTGTTTGCGTATTGGCAGCTAAGTAATTTGTGGATTCCTGCCTTGTTTGAGTAAGTAGCAAGTAGCAAGTAATGCTGAATGTTATTCTGTGCCCATGCACGAAATTCAAAATGACAGCAAAAGGGGTGCATAACGTTCACCTGTGTCTGTGTGTGTGTGTGTCTGTGCGTGTGTTCAACATGGCAAACAAGACATCCGGCCTAGAAAGGATTATAGCAAAAGGGAACATTTAGAATAATTGCTGCTACTTCTTACCCATTTCTTGCTAAAAGCAAAAATTAAAACAAACATTTAAAACCCAAACTCGTACAAATAGAACTTAAATGTTTCGAGAAAATTTACTTAGCATACTTGAGCGGATTTTGAAAATATATGCGCCTATGCATGACTCGGCCTATGTACCTCAATTCACCAAGCTGGCACAACTAATTACTCGACTAATATTTGCCTAAATACACACTCACACTCACACACACAAGACTTAAGTTTGAAGTTGAAACTGACCACATAAATCTCGCCTTGTGCCAACTCATTAGACACACTGCAGCTGAGAGCAGGCAAAGAGAATCGTACACAGAGAAAGCTCCCCTAACACCCATAACAGACTAATAAACGTATGAAACACACACACTCACACACACACAAAGGCACTTTTGCACAATAATGTTTTGCCACTCAGCTGCAGAACTCACGAATTTTCTATGTCTTTGTGTTTGTCTATCTTTAAAGTACGGACAGTTAGTTAGCTGATGCCACACATGTTCAACTGATTGATGGCCCCAGAATGCTACAGGCGAGACAATGTGTGTGTGTAAATGTTCCTGCACGGTGAGAAAAAGTCAAGTAACTTAAGTTTCATTATCAATTAAGATTGAAATAACTCAAGTTGTTGGATGATTTTAGTTTTTCATACCAACATACATGTCTTATACCTAATACCAAAACACTTTCTTTCTGTGTACAACCTTTCTATGCTACTTTATGGGTAAAGGGTATAAAAAATGATTGTGATTCTGGCATGTGAATCCGGCTTGTCAAGCACTAATACTGATTGATAGATAAACATTGCGACAGCAATTAGCGTTGGAAACTGCAACTTGAATTTGGGACCGGCACAAAAAGATCCCTTTTCATGCAGAATACTAGTAGGGGAACAGTGTAAACTTAGCTAGCTTCGAAGACAATTGTAATGAAATTTTCAACAACAATTTGTGCAAATCATTTCATTGCTTATGCTGACGGCCGGAGAAAAGATAAATATTAATAACTCAGCTTTCTCTCTCTCTCTCTCTCTGGTCTGTTCTGGTTTGGTCAGCTCAAACAAAAGGTGAAGGCTAGCTAAGCTGAGCCCTCCCCATCTGACTGACTCTGACTAGGTTGCAGTCGCAGCAGTTTTCGCACGGCAAACAATAAACCCGACCAATGCTCTATGACGACTGAGAATGCTGTCAGCAATAGAATCCGAAACCCAAACCAGAACCCAACTTGAGCTTTTTAAATAATAACAGTTGGGTAGTTGGTTATAAAGTGAGGGAAGACCAGTGAATAGACAAATAGTTTTGTTGTTGATGACAATACAGAAAAATGTAAGGCAGGACGAAACAAACTAAGCGCCAAATAGCCTCGGAACATAATAAAGCACAGTCCAAGGATAAAGCCGAGAGGTAGGAGGAATTGTAAGCAAAAATGAAAATTTTATACTACTACATATTGAAGTCTGTATGTCTGTGTATGTATCTGTGTGTGTATCTTACTGTGTACATACTAAATGCAAAGCTACCTAAGCAGCTCTGCATTGCTGTTCTTTTCTGGCCACAAGGCTTTGGCTAAATATTAAAATTCATACGCCATGTTGCACGGTCAAATCACTTTTGAGCTAGCTGTGTGAAATACAAAAAGAAAAAAGAAAAAACAACAGTAGAGCATATTTTGCAGCAGCCCTGAAACAATTGCACAATTTATGTGGCATTTATTTGCACATCATTCACGTCAGACTAAAAACTAACCAGCTACCTAATACCAACTACCTACATCGTATGCCGACAATTCCATGAAACGAACCGTTTGGCATCAACAACAACAACAAAAATGAGCTGAATAGTTGTTTTTCTTTTTGTATTAATAGTGCACAACTAATATGTACCCTGTATGTCGTTGCTTGACACATGAAGATGACATTAAAGTTTATCAAATCCTACAAAATAAGTTTTGCTTTCTAGATATTTAAGGTCCACTTATACCTCTTTCCTTGCTATGTAATACGGATGCCTTGAGATTATATTGATATGCCAGAATTAACACAGATTGTTATCGAATGAAAATGTCAACTATTCTTCGTATGCCTAACCAATCAACGCCATTCCTACTTTTACAGGGTATCTAAAAGAAACACCATGCAGGTCAAACACTCACTACAATTCATTTCCGCCCACATCGCTTCACTCTTAATCTCTCTCCTCGTCCAATCTCAACACATGGTCGACAACTAAACTGCAAAAATATTACAAATTCAAAATGCTAAATGTGCATTTAACTTATGTATTTATGTAAATGCCTCGAAATTATTTTTTGCCTCACGGCCCACAAAGCGAAGGCGATAGATGGAGCTCCATAAGGAAGAGGAGGAGTACGGGCAATGGGCAACGGGCACGTTGCATTTGCCACCAAAAACAAACTGAACATCATTTGAATAAATACATACCACATGCATATGTATGTTGTACTACATACATATATGCTGTATATATCTTTATCTTTATCATTTTTATTTTCATGCCACTAACTGTCCACATGGACATGGACATTTTTGCTCGTCTTTACTGTCAATTGTCAGCATTTCAGATTGATGGCATTTATTCTTTCGCATATGCTTGACGATTTACATGCTGTGTCTGCTATTTTGCTATAGTTTGCCATATTTTCATGTTTTATTATGCCGTTTTTTTATTTTATGTACATTTCATAACTATTTTAACTCAACCCAGATACATTTTATGTTCACTTTCAGGTAGTGCTGCATATTTTGGCTGCCTCTCATTAAATCTTTACAAAATGTGTGGAGCAGTTGCCCACAATCCCGAAGGTAAGTGCATATTTATATGTTTTGTGGGTTTTTAAAGATGCAACATGTACGTTCTCGACTTCATTTTCGTCATAACTTATTTAGTTACAAGCTTCAAATAATTTAAGATAATGCAGTTAGACCAAAGTGCCAAATCCGATTTGGCCACTACCATTCCTAGGGCGAGTTTGTTGTGTGTGTGTTACATTTATGTAAGCTTGTTACATAGGGATTTTGACAAGCGAAACACAAACGCATCAACTATGAGTACAAGCTATATGATACAAGAGAATTTTTGATGTCACTTTGATCTTAACTCAACCAACCACCCAGAGACATAGAAATGCTTTGCATTTAGATTGCATATTCATATCAGCTACCGAACACACACACACACAAACACTCAGGTTTTGTAATCATTCACACTTAAACAGCTTAATCCTTTTTCTATGTTTGTGTGCTGACAGCAAACACAATGCGACGTCTGCCTGCCGTCCATTGTTTATCAATTTTATGCAAATCGCTGTCTGCAAACACTTTTCACTGTCTTTTTTTTGTTGCGTTTGCTTTTATCAGCGTTGCGGGGCATAATTTCGTAATTGAATTAAGTTCGGCTCGTTGTGAATCAAAAACAATTTTAATAATTTAATTTTATAAGCCTGGGAAGAATGCGAGAGCTCAACATTTAATCAAATAATTGAAATCTAAAACTATTGCCCAGCATCAAATTCAAATCCAAAAACGCTTCGTAACTGGAAGGTATTGAGGTGTAAATGCTGCTCTGCCCCCATTTTCATTTTCAATGCCAGACTGTGCAGAATAAGCTACTTAGTAGAGATTGCTGCTCTTTCCTCACTCTCCATTGTCGTCGTCGTCTCTCTCCATTTTGCTTGGCTTTGAAAATTTGTCGAGCCACAAACAACAAGAAGTGGAAAATGCTGAGCAGCTGCGGGCTCGCGGACGCCTTTTCCTGATGATATCCCCTAAGCCGAAAATACGGTTTTTAATCCATATGGACACAAACACACAATCCCACTGACATTTTAGAACTCTCACTTTCAACTTGTGGCGCAGCCAATTGAAATTGAGACTATTGCCCTAGGCCAGGTTTGATTCGAGCCCAGCTATTGCGTTCTGACACGCACACAAGAAGTAAAGAAACAGAAAAAAAAAACCATTCATGACTTGAGTAAATCCACAGCCGCGAGGGCTTTACAAGACTTGTGTTGGCCCGATTTTAATTCAATTATTTTTGTAGCTGCAAGTTGTGCGCAAATATTATCACAGGACAAATTAAAACGTTTCTCGCCGACTCAACAAAATCAACCCTACACTTACACAATATCTAAAGCAAGCTAAGCCAACCCAACCATCCGGCACCCGGCCACCCGAGCACCCTGAGGCAAATGCGTGAGTTGCTATTTGCACTTGTGACGGCTGCTGTTTTGTGTGCAAACAAATTTGGTCAAAATAGCTACAAAAATAGTGAACACAATTGAGAGAGAGAGAGAGGAAGAGGGACAGAGCATGCCATAGCTTGCCAACAGCTTTCGTGCAACTTGTGGATGAATGCTTAGTTGTTGAATGCAGAATATCTATCACACAATCATCAAAATCACAACACAAATATGTGTTATTAGCACTGCAAAAAAAATCAACATAAAACATGCAAAACATTTTTTGTATTAAAACGGAGCTTCAAAAATCTTAAGCCAAAACAATTAATTCAATTTCAAATCTGGTTCAAAGAACAATTTCTTAGCTTTGGATATTCTTTGGTTAATTATGGTTAACATTTCATGTACCAACAAAATAGTATATAAGTTTTTACTTTGGATTATTTTTTTAAGCTGAATAATGTTTATTCTCTGAGTGTACCTGCTAAAACACGTGTTCTTTAAGCACTGCTTTCCAGCTCTTCCGTCTCTTTCACAATCATCAGAAACAATTCAAGCTACAGTTTGTACAATGGCCTCTAAAAATTTAAGATTCCAAACATTTGCATACATACTAGGTGCAGGTGGAGTTAGGTGTTCTAGCCCGATTTACCATTGTGTTCTGTTCAGCTATTTAGGTAACATCCCAAAAAGCCAACAAAATGAGTTTGCTTGCTGCAATCAAACGATATTGTGCAAATGCACAAACAGATTTACATACCAAAGTGTATATTGAACTGACGAAGGGCTGGCTATGCTTTAATAAGTGGAGCGTATGAAAATACGACCCCGAAGGTGTTGAAATTTGCTTCAAACAACAATCGAAATAATTAAAATTAAGGCAAAAATCGCTTAACCATAGCCCGCAACGTGGGTTTCAGGAGCAGTAACGATAAAAAAAAATGATAATAAAAGCGTAGGCGAAACTTCGCACAGGAAGTTGCTATGGGGCGAAAATCTGAAGCGGAAATCGAAATTTGTTAAATGGAGCAATCGATGAATCGCGTTGTGGACCCTGATGTGCGCCCACAATGCACCATGCCGCCCAACCCCGCCTATCACCCCTCTCACTCTCTGGCAATTCCACAGTTTGGTTTTACATTTTATCGTTTGTACGTTTGCACCATTTCAATTACAAACAATAACAATAAAATGTAGACGAAGGAGTCGAAGGCACTCAGATCGGACACAAGCAAGTCGTTAAAGTTCAAGAAAGCGCGTTGGAAGCATGAACCGAACACAAAAAAAATAAGAGAGAAAAAAAATGGGCAAAAGAGTAGTGAGTGTGCCAGGGAATTAGTTCACACGGAAGTGGCTGTCAGAGTATACACCATCTACCTACCACGCCCTGCAACACCACCACCACCCACCCCTCATGCTTATCTCTCATGTCCAGAGGAAACGCTGTGTCGCTCGTGCGGAAGGAAGTTGGGTGCCGAAGCGGGAATTGTAGGTAAATATTATTGGAAAAAGAAAATTTAAATACTGATTTTTTTATTATCCACGCTTTTCACTTCTCTTCATTCAAGTGAACATATTAATATAAATGTTCGCCTACATTTTTATTCTCAACTTGAAAGTTAATGCAGAAAGTTTTGTTTAACATTTTGACCAGAGTCTAATTCATACAAATTGATATTTGATATATGTTTTCTCTAATTCTCTGGTCCTTTTCTACGATTGCCTGATAATTAATGATTAAAGTTTGATTTAATAAGCAACAACGTTGAAATGCGTTAACAGGCATTAATAACTTAGGGGCACTGGCAAATAAATAAACATTATAAACTTGTTTATTTTTTGTTCAAATTCATTGGTTGACATATTGCTCAGCAAAATAAGTATATTAAAAAGAAATATCTTCGAACTACAAAAACTTATTTCATTAGCAATTTCCATCAAAGCCAGTCAAAATAAACACACACCAACACACATTCGACCACCCGAGGCACGATTGCCTTGCTCAATTTAATTCAACGCTAATAAAACTCAAATAAAATGAAATTTGTAAGAAAATGTTGTCGTTGTTGTGCTAAACTTTGGGCAATGACTAGAAGCGATTATCATTGACAGTCAGTCGCATACAAGGCGTATACGTGACAAACGGCGGCAGCCATGTGATAATCCAGAATTGTGTGAAGCAAAGAACAAGTAAAAAAAACAACAACAAAAACAGCAACACAAAATCAACAATAGCATGAAAAGACGTATACGTAAACATAAATAAACAACAACAAAATACAAATAAAAATAAAAAACAGCAACGGAAAAACATTATGGTCAACATTTTTAGTTGCGGTCCAATGAATACCAAAGTGTATTTCTATGAACAACGCACATTAATTCACACACGCACACATTTCTAAAGAAGGATACACACACACACACTCAAGGACACGCACTGGGCTAAGAATAGGGAATTGCTGCCTTGGCAACATTTATTATAACACAAGTGGTCAACTGAATTGTATCCCAATGATGTTTTCCAATGTCCATTGTTGGTTTCGTTCCTCCTCGTTCTCCACCTTCTCGGGCGCACTTTTATTATTATTGATGACAATTTTGAGCAGACAATAAAAAAAAAACATCTGCAACAACAACTTACTTACACACGATGTGTGTGTGTTCCTTCTTCTTCTCGTCTTCACCATCCAAGTGACTTGAGCAAAACACTAAAAACACAATCAAAATAGAGAAGCTGAAATGGAACGAAGAAATAAATCCAACGACTGTTTAAATGTGGTTAAAAACTTTGTTACCGCCGAAAAAATTCCACAATTTATGGATGACGCCAGCTTTAGGCATTTTCTTAATAAATGACAATGCAAAGTTACAACAACTACAATAAAAGGTAAAGCAAAAAAATATAAAAATAATGCGGAAAATCATATCAAAAAGAAAAATTTCATTAAGTTGCCAGCAGCCGTCACACTGAACTGCAAGAAAGAAAAGAAAAACTTAAATCAAAAAGTTTTTCTTTTGCATTTATATTTTCCGAAAAAAAATTGCTTGAGACCCACAAGTCAGTGGCTATATTACCACTAAAAAGTCTATGCTATTCTCACATCTGTTGTACTATTTACCATAAACTCTCAGATACTTTTAACGCACTCACGCAAACAAGCAAAAGAAATAAGTTATCTGAAAAAAACATTTTTGATGATTTTAAGCTCCTGTTGGGCAACAAATGTCTGACAAGCACGTGCTCCATCAATTTTATACATATACATATATGCACACACACACACTTAGATTCCCTGCCTACTTATACACCCATCACATATTGAGCTGACATAGCCAATTGATTAACCTAAGCCACAGGGTGAAGCAACTTTTGCGCCAAACTGAGTGGCAAAAGCAGAGCAGCAAAGTTAATTTTGAATCGTTTATCAAATGACGCAGAGCTGCAAAACTTCAAATGCACACACACACATACATATATTGGCAGCTGCCAGACTAATGCCATGCACCTTGGCTTGGATAACTTGACTAGCTTGGTAGCATATGCAGCCCAGACCATAATGCAAAACACCAAAATAACGGGCCACAAAAAATAAAAATGAAGGAGATTCCAGTCCAATGCGGGTGTGAGGCGGGATTGGGTTGAACATCAAATATGACGTTACGAAGATCGTTGGGAACGTTGCTTAGCTATTTGTCAAATTTGGCTTTGCTTGGCGCTTGGCGAAAATTGATGAGTTGTGAAAATTCCGACAATATGAAAACTGAACTTGACATAAGGTGATGAGAGCGCATCGCGACTGTTAAAAAAATCGAGCGGAAGGATAAAAGAGTAAAATAAAGTTAGGAGAGAGCAAGAAAAGGAAATGGAGAGGAGAGAGATTAAACTAATAAACGAACGCCAATAACCGATATGAAACTTAGCACTGCTTTTTCATAAGTTTATTAGAAGCATTGTGTTAACTTTTCATTAAAATAAATAGATTTGAATTGTAGTATTTGCTTTGAAAGCTTTAATTTAGGACCTCTTTACAAATTGGTTAACAGATTTATACAAATTGTTCTTCGAACTATTTTTTTTAGCAGCTAAATGATTTGTTCAGCTGAAGAAAAAAACATAATGCCAAGGTAAAGCCACCTATTAGTTAATAGAATAAGTGGAAAAGGTGATCAGATGACACATGAGCTGACTGTCAAATGTGTCAGTAGTGTGTGTGTGTGTGTGATTTTATGAGTTCATTATCTTAATCAGCTCAGCATGGCATTTTAGTGCTGAGAGCAATGTGTGCTCCTCTAGTTCTGTCGATGACTACTTCGACAACATGTTGATGATGATGAAGATGTGCGCAAAAATTTCATTCATTGTGTGTAAGTGGATGCCTCTTAGTGTTTGCAGCAGACGCAACATGTAAGGAACACCAAAGTGCCATAAGCGGAAATCAATTTCATAGAAATGAAAGTCATCCCGCAGCACACACACAAACGAAAAGTATCTAGAACGCAGCAGGACAGTTGTGTATGAAGCTCAAGTTATTGGCTAGGAGTAGACGACGGCTTTCGTCGTCCTTGCACAGCACTACAATGTAAGCCAGGACAGTTTTCCTTATTGAATTTCAATGACTGACAGACAGACGGACGGACGGACACTGGCAAAAAGTATAAAACCAGAGTCGTTCAAAGAAGTATCTATATCTATACGGTGCCCCACACGCTCTCTTACACTTACAGTTGTGGCAATGACAAAGAGCAAGCTTCTTATGTTCAGGCAAGACAACGAACCAACCAACAACTTGTTGACCGGATGTGTGGCGGCAATAAGTACAGTAAATGCGATTATTTATGTGTGTGTGTGTGTGTATATCTTCTGCAAATTGAATTTATCTTAATTTTCGGTGGCTTTTGCGGTTACATGGCCAAAAAAAAAACCAACAACAGCAACAAAACGTGCCATCTAAAGCCATTTCTGCTGAATACAGCATTTTTAAAGTGCTTGGTTTATTTTTTTGTGATTTTTTTTTTGTTTTGCGGCCAAGGTTTCCATCAATTTAACATAGAGGCAGGTCTTTGCCTTGCTTGGCTGGCAACGGTGCGAAAACCTGATGTTCAACACAGCCAAAAAACAAAAACAACGAAAATCAGAGTATAAAAAGAATGGAAGCAAGCAAAAGTAAAATGTAATAAAAAAAAATAAACAACATTGTACGAAATTTTTTTTATTTATTTATATTGAAATTAAGTTGCCCATGGCTGCAGAAATTGTTGCGGTCTCTTGCACGACTCTGTTCCAAATGTTAACCCTTGTAACAATTTTGTTTTCTCTATACCCTATACAAAAAAAAAAGCATTTAAAAAAGGCGCTGTTAGCTTTTGCTGACTGCTCGTTCATTTACCCTTGGCATAAGGTATCTGAAAGACGGAATATTTTTGAATGAAAAATACTGTAATGTTACTGTTGCTGCTTCTTTGTATTCAACTTCTTTGGCTCTTGGTGGATGCTCCTGCCTCGGAATGGAAAGCCATTCAGCGCGAATTTGTGTAGCTGGCACAAAAATTTGAATGTGGTCAGCCCCGAATGTTGCGCAATGCTATGCAATGAACTTAAGATTATGACCCTCGTTGCGATTGCATGTAAATTGCTTTGAGTTTTCAGCTCTTTCGCTCAGATGTGACTTTAATTTGCAAAGTCTTGAAATATGTATAAAGTCGCTCATGTCATTCTATCAGAGACCGAACTCTGTCGCTTTCTCATTCTCTACTCTATATGTGCGTGTCAACTAATCCGCCATTTTGTGTGTGCCAGCTGGCCAAGTTGAGCTAATGGCAGCAATGAACTATTTTAACCTAACTCAGGGGACCAAACCCAGTGCCAAATGTGTGGATGCCATCATTATTGCCCATATATGTGTTAAAGTAGTAGTCTTCCTTCAGTGCGTCTACAGTATACATACGCAAACGCATGCAATGTGTGCAAAGGCGTAGCCAGAAGGGAAGGATCATTATCTAATGTGTTAAAAGGATAATTTGAAGTGACTTTGTGGTTTATACTTATTCTTATTAGTAAGAGAATTTCCCTTCGATTTCTGATTCATCGTCCATCTTGCACATTTTCGCCCCTCTCAAGCCACACCCATGCATATGTTGCTTGATATGCATAATAAAAATTTTATGTGCTCGTAGAGTAGAAGCAAAAAGCAGACAGCATTAAAGCTAGTCTCTCAGCTAAGGTCTGCCACTTTATGATTACCTTCTGACGCCAGACATATTTACGTGTCAGCAGTTCGGAAGTTTCTCCTACGTCTCTCTCTCTCTCTCTATCTCTGTCGCCCACGCACACAATATTATTTTTTAGTAAACTACTTAGTTGCGTCATCGGGCTTCTAAAATGTCTTCAACGATGACGATTATACTGCCATCAAATTTTGTTTGCATTAAGCGTTCGCTAATTGGCCCGTTTTGTGATGGAAATTTGTGGCACAGACAGGCAGAGAGAGAGAGAGAGAGAGAGAGAGAGAAAGCGAGTCCTGCCCTTGATGCTGCCACGGCTGGCGATTATAATAAAAGCCATTCACACAAAAGTGCAAAAAATATATATATATAAAGTATATTGCATACAAATGGGCGTTGGCTGTGCGTTGCATGAATGCAATTTCTATAAAATGCGTTTAACAGCTGCAGCAGCAATGGCAGCAAACGCCAGCATCAGCCACAAGCACAAAGCAACACATTTGCTGCATTTATTGCATTTTTCCGTTAACTGGCTCCGAACTTTATACACGCACACACACATGGAGCTATATAATGGGCCATAGGCTGCTGCTTTGTTAGCAACAAGCATCTTTGCTGCAATCACTGCAATATACACTTTAAAAAATTATGTACAGTTGTAGTTAGATATTAGCTGAAAGCAGTTTTGACTTGTTTTTATCAGGCTTGGTTTAAAATTACATGCAGCGAATCTCAAATAAATATATTATTGTACAATATAAAATAGAATTGTTTAAAAAACTTAAACCTTATGTTTTTCACTAGAGTTTTGATGCACGTGAAAAAAAATAGTGTTCTTAACTCAACTAATTTCTATTTAATTTCTTTCTCTGCATTGTATCTGCTGCCGCCTGCTGCTGCTGCTGCTGCTACTGTTTCTGCACTTGTGGTCGTACTGTGATAAATGGATCGGAAAATACGCGTACTCGAGAACGGACGCCTTGTTTAACGCGTTGTATAGGAACTACACACACACACAAACACACACCTTTGCTTTTGTTATGGCCACCTATCGATCTAGACTGAACACTATAGAGAACATCAAGTTTTTGATTGCACCTTAACATAATGAAAATCACACTCGAACTAAGAACTTGTTTGCCCAGCTAATGGCTGAACAAAACGCAGCTTATCTTCAAAGATATTTTGTTAACAATAATGCAATACAGCTGCGTCGATTATGTTGTAGGGGCTAATGCTGTCAGTGAAGCTGCATTCTCTTTCGCTTGCGTTCTCTGACTTTTCATTTAATATTTGTTTTGGGGCTTACCTTGGCAGCAACCATCCAGCCACGTATGTGTGCGAGCTTTATGCTTTATGCACTCGTCTGTGTCGCCTCATTGGGCGCTTCATTCGAGCGGCAAATGTTTACACCTCAGCAGTTAGTGGCAACGTTTTGCCCTGCCACAAGGCGTATACGTGTCAAGGATAATTCATGAAAACTCTGATCGTTTAGCTCCTTTTAAATATGTTTGTTGTATGTGGGTGTGTTTTCCACTTTTGCGCCGATTACACAATCAGCCAACAAACGATATCAAAACGTAGGGTATTTAGAGCTTATTAACTGCCTTAATATTGGCTGCACTTAGAGCCACTTTGGTGCAAACGTTTTGTAAGACATAAAGACTTAAGCCAATTGTGAAAAGCTGTCGCTCCATTTCGCGTTAAGACATTTTATTTTCTTTGAACCCAAAATATGATCTCCAATCCAAAACAATAACTTTGCGGTTAATTAAACTTGGCAGAGGAACCGTATTAATAAGATTTCTTGAACTTTATTTCATACATTGCTGCTGCTGTCGAATTTTATTTCGAAACAATTAAACTTCTTCTCTCTTACATATTGTCCCGAGGCATAATTTTCAATTAAAATTGTTGCACCGTGAAAAACGGTAGCTAAATGTTTTCCTGCAGCTTTTGCTCAAGACGTTAATTGCTCATAATTGGGCATTGCACATGCACTCACTCACAACAGTGGGCGACAAAAGGCAACTTACCGTACGCTAATTAAAGGACTCGCTTGGCAATTAACGCGCCTTGGAAGAACCCTTCCTTGTTTTTTTTATTTTTTTTTATTTCTTTCTCTCGGCTGCAATGAAATTAATTGGCCTAACAAGTTTTGACTTTACGCTGCGCGAAAACTTAATTGCCGCACAGTCAACTACAACTGCAACGAAAACAAAAACAAAAAAAAACTCCTAATTGCCACAAACGGATGCAGCAGCAAATTGATTAAGCATAATTAAAATATGCGCCCGCAGAACTCAACACAAAACAAAACAACAAGAAACAGCAAAGTTATTAGCCAATGTTCATGCATAAAACAAATTTACGTCATAATCATTTTATATATGCCAATAGACTATTATTTATATGTATGCGGTGTGTGCAAGTATGTGTGTTTGATTTATATACTTGTGAAATTGGTGAAAACATGCCAAATAGAATGAATTTTTAACTGCCAAACAAAAACAAACACATTGGTGTATCGTGGCGTATACTTAATATGCTGCAGCAATCACTCAACGCGTCCATTTGCGCTCGCTGTGGTGTGGTTTGGTCGTCTCTTCACAAATAAATCGCTGGCCCGCAGTGTGTTTGAAAAATGGAAATGCACTTTATTAAATAACCATCAAAACAACTCAATAAAAATTCGCTAGAGTGAGAAATACGAGCTGCGGCCATTGCGCAGCCATTGTGTGCATGTGTATGTTGTGTGTGGTATTGAATGTGCCACACACACAAACACATAGAAACAACTAAATAAATTTTGAGCAAACAACAAACAAACAAACAATTTTTTTTGTTCGATTTAAGTTGCGATTATATTGCGCTTGCAGGCCACAAATATCTGGCTATCCACACACACAAACACACACATACACACATATTTACTGTCAACTGATAAATGCATTATGTGGCATGATAACATACACTACGTACGACATGCATTAGCATCTGACAAGCTATCTGCAGCATCTGCTGTAACTGGATGAGATGAGAATTGGAATTTATGCGAAGCTTTTAACTGCTAAGAGCTCAAATGTAACTTTATTAATTTAATGAAATGCAGTCCATCAAAACCTTCGCAGTTGGCAATGCATCTCTGCAAGCGATACATAGTTACATTTACAGTCAGTTCGTCAGTCAGTCCGTCCGTTTGTCTGTCTGTCAATCTCTCATGCATACTGTCCGATATGTCTGTCTGATGTGTCAGTCCTCGTTAGTTAAGCACGCTCTCTGCCTTTCTCTCTTGGCAGCAGGCATGTTCAGATGTAGAAGTAGTCCACAGTAGCAGAGAGAAGAGAAGAACGTTCCAATGTCGCCATCGCTGCACGAATTTGACGAGCGAATAAAAATGCTTTACGTAAATTCAAATTGTCAGTTGAACGAGAGTAGATTGTGACTGAAAACGAGGTTTTTCTTCTTATCTTTGTTACTTATAAAACTGGGCTAGAGAGACTACTGTGCCATACGAGTAGAATCCATAAAACTAGCAAAACTAATAAAAATCGTAGAAGCTGCAAAGGTTAAAAATATAAATATATGTATATAACTCTAAAATTCAAGTTATTGACTTACTGAAAATAGTTATTAGCTAAAAAATAACTTAAAAACAAAAGGAAATCTTTGATAAGCTATGAACAGCATGCAATGAACTCCAGCAAATGTCGGAATGTCTATTAGAAATTAATAACAAACAAAAAGCAAAGACGATCAATTGCTCATAAGCTTTTGCCACGTTTTGCTCCATTTAACACTCGTTTTGTCGCTTTGGCAATTGGAGCATTATTAAGTCGAATTCTTTGGCTTCCAAATGTTTGTCTGCGTGTGGTTATTAAGATTAATAATATGATGACTATGAGCTCGAGGGCGTCGACTGTTGACGAGTTGCCCACAAGTACTAGTTTGATTGTCTGGCTGCCTGGCTGACTGCCTGGCTGGCCGCAGTTGATGTGTTTTTAATGAGTTGGGCGACAACAAAAATCGAAAGCAAAGCTTCTCTCTCTCTCTCTCTCTCACCCGGACCGCAGAAGCAATTAAAGCACATCAATTAATATTAAATATTTCAACGGCAATTAAATGAAATAACTCGTAGTCAGGCATTATTCCGACCACAAAATGGCCCAATGCGATGCGAACCAATCCCGGTGGCTGGCTTATAGCCATCACAAAGGACTGACAACACGAACGTCCTACAATGGAAAAACTTTATCCACTATATATACATATATATATATATGTATGTATATGGAGAAATAAAATTTTCATTAACCAAAGAAGAAACCAAAGTGATTTTGTCAGTTTGCTACCCCCAAACCCAAGCCCCTCCGAAAGCCAAGTTTCAAGTGAAAAGTTTTCGACTTGCGCCAACTGGACACATGTTACAAAATTCGCCCAAATAAATTTTGCAGGCGGTGGGGGCGGAGTTTTTGCAAAAGTTTTCACGCATTCGAAATGCAAATGAAATGCGCGCGATTGTTGACAAGCCGGGAGAACTGCGGGAGTGCGCGTAGTTGAATTCGAAGTTAAATTTCGAGCTAAAGTTGAAATTTGAAGTGAACAAAGTTGAGCTGAGGCCAGGACAGGGCAGAGCCTGCTGGCTGCATTTCTTATGAGCGATGGAATGAAAATATTTCAAAAAGCATTTCAATTTCTTCAGCTATATACGCGTAATTGAAATTTGCATTTGTATGAGGCTTGCATACAAAAAAAAAAAAAATAAAAAACCCTCAGCTAAAAGCACTGAACTTTGCCCGCGCTAAGACAAGCAAAAAAAAACGGAAAGAACTGTGTATGCTGGCAAAAGCGAAGAAAAAAAAAACAAGAAAATAAAACAATTAAGCGCCGCGTCGTGGAATTTTGATTGCGAATTTTCACACCCCAAGGAGCAGTCCACACCCAGTGCAGAAGAAGCATTCGTTCACGTCCTGGTCAAGGTATCCTCAAACAATGGCTCATGCTAATTTTTTTTTGCGCTTAGCACATTAGCGTTCCAAGTATTTATATAAGGCTTTGGTGCATTCTCAATGCAACATTGACATTTTAAGCACAAAATACGAAAACTCTTAAGAAATCGAAAAGAATGTGAGGAAAATAAAATGCATGAATTCTCTTTCGTTCGGTCAAACTGCCAAGAATTTTAAAAACTTCGTTAAATCAAAAAACAAAAAATACTCAAAGAAGCAGGAAAAGAAGACGATGATGATGAAGAAAACATACCTTAAACTTTGGCCAAGGGCCGCAAATTGTTTTTGAGGCAGACAGGCAGCAAGCCGTACATACTCGCGGATAAAATCAAATATTAGTGCTTGCGCTACAAAAAACAAAAAAAAGTGCAAGCCTTTGCGAACCTTTCGAACATTCGCTATAGCCAGCAAAGTGTTAGTTTGTGGCAACGTTTCAATGACCAGGCCAAGAAACTGTAACGCAGTAAAGAAACGAAAAGCAAACGTTGTTCGGTAAACTGTAAATTTTATTGCATGACTTGATTAAATTCGCATGCAACCCGAGCAACCGACAAACCACTCCACTGGACACACTGGATGGAGGTCGAAGGCGGCTGGCTCATTCAAATCACTAGCAAACTATGGCGTTTGCCTGCGTCTTTTCTTTTTTGTTAGTTTTTTCTTGACATTTTTCCCTCATTTTAACATTTTCACATTTTAACGCAACTTAATGAACTTTTCAGTGTCAGAGCCAAAATGAAGAAAACTGAACAAAAACTCGCTAGTTAATGGTATGAAGGATATTATATTTTTTGCTAAACGCAAAGCAAAAAAGAAAAGCCAGCTTTGAACTTTTCCTCTTGAATAATATATAAAATTATGTGGAAGAAGTATGTGTGTGTGTGTGTTTGGTGGTGAGATTATGAGCGCAATGTTTTACATTCGCTACGTTTCGTTGATTTTCCAAAGACAAGGTCCAGACTGGCCAACGGCCATGCCATGACTGCTATTTTTCTATAAATCCTTGCTTAAATATGCTTCACGAAACTTAAAAGCATTTAAAGCAATTAGAAGCAACAAATAAAAATTGTTTTAGCTGAACTTACGCAACTATACTCATTACAATCCTACTTCTATTTTTAAAACTTACACTTGAGAAAAAACTTTTCATCCTTCGTCCAAGGTTAATAATTCGAGAACAGAGCAAGAAATTCATATGAAAAGAAGCATTAAAAAATTCAAAAATGAAAAATAATTATTTAATTTATTTTTAAGGTTTTAAGTTATCTAATATCTACGTTATATATCATATTTCATTAATTTATTTAAATTCTTCGAAAAATTCCCCATTTATTTAACGTATGTGTGTTTTAAGACGAAAATTAACAACAACGGACGAGAACTTTATTTTTCCTTTAAATAGGGTATTTAAGTAGAATGTTGCGATGG
Organism: Scaptomyza flava; assembly: GCA_030179655.1. Taxonomy (NCBI): domain Eukaryota; kingdom Metazoa; phylum Arthropoda; class Insecta; order Diptera; family Drosophilidae; genus Scaptomyza; species Scaptomyza flava. Next base: position 7,536,369 of record JARNME010000012.1, read on the forward strand.
ATGGACTTTGGGTAGTCGGTTTGGGTATGCTGGGCAAAAATTTAACGAAGCTTAACCTCGTTCAATGGGAAAATACACTTTACGTACACTTTGCGCTGTCATTTTCGGGCGCAACTCGAGCAGCAATTGTGCAAATACTTTGTGCCAACAGAAGGAGTTTGGTAAGTGGTTAAGAGAGAGCGCGAGCAAGAGGAGAAAGGGGGGGAGACGCAGGAACAGTTTCAGGGTGCTAGCGAACTTTTTCAAGTTAAATGCAACCAAGAATGATGAATGAGTTGCAGGTAGCAGCCAACAGCACTCCTGCATAATGGGCAATGCCCCAAAGCGAAAAGCAAAGAATTTCCATCGAAAATGTAGTGAGAAATTATTTTTGATTTTCACCAAACGCCAACGCGAACACTTTGTTGCACGTGCTGGACGTGTCATCGATAAATTATGCAAGAAACTTCAAAGAGTCAAAGCGCAAACACAAAAAAAAACTAAGAAATGCTATTCAAAGTACAAAACAACACCGAAATTGAAATTGAAAGTGCGTCGACTTAATGACGCAAATTGGTATCATATAACAACGACTTTGGCTCAAACACAAGACAAGAGATGTAGATGCAAACCGCACTATTCAACTTTCAAGTAGTGACGCCATCCAAGCACAAGTGAATATCTCAAAGTACATTTGTCTAGGTGTGTGTGCGCTTGAAACGTACTGCAGTTGATGTCACGGTATCTGCGGGTCGATTGACCTCAACCGCCAGATGATATTGGACAGAGGATAAGGGCGCACACTGAGGAAAAACTTTAGGTGTTGCATTCAAACAACATTTTTGTTTATGGATGAGTTATTGAGTTAGTTCAATAATCTGAGTCAAAATGATTGGAGTTAAATATATAACACCAACTAATCAAGTTCTTAATCTTTGACTCTAAGGTTCTTCGAGAAAGTTTTTTTTATGTTTCTTTTTAACTTATTGTTCGATTTTGACAGCTTTGGCATTTGAATCAATGTTAAAGAACCACCTCTTCACTACTTGTTATGTAATGTGGAGGTGAAAGTGAATGCTCACAATAATACATAACTTAGACAAGGCAATGAACTTGACTCTAACCCATGCAACCAAGAATATCAAGTTACCCACAAAAGTATCAGCTAACAATAAAGTCACTACTATAAAAAGGTGAGTGCAATCCACGCAAACTCACACTTGGAAACGAACAACGCAGCGCAACAGTGTGCCCAGCTCAGTGTGTACCGGAAGGAAGAGAAGATTAGCCAGTCAAAAGATTAGCTGAGTTAAGCAGTGAAGCACGGGTACTTCACCACCGAGTGTACGGTACATAGTCTCGAACATGAAAGCGCCACGTCGCGATGGTCAGCGAAATTGGCAACCAACAAGCATTCCATTAACGATCAATGAATTGCTGAGGCCCAGTTTATTGTCGCGATACTCGATGATGATGATGTTGTTGTTGCTATTGTTGTTATCCATAACAATGAGGCCGACGGCAGCGATAATAGCACCAACATTGCCGCAACACTACCACCACCAAGCCAGAAGCAATTACCATGAGCCCAACACGGAGGCGTTTGCTGGATTAGCAGGAGGATATGCGAGTACGAGTATACGACAAAATTATTATGGCGCTGCCGATGGCGGCCCAGCGACTATGCTGCTTGATGTTGACGGTAGCGTGGGTGACTTGGCGGCAGAAGCAGCACCGGCATCAGCAACATATGCAAATTATGAACCAAAAGCAGTTAGTAGTAGTGCTCTTGGTAGCACAACCAGCGGCTTTATGCCAGCAACAACCACAGCACTATATAACTACAATAACTATAACACCAACAACAACAATAGGCTACAGTCAGAGGGCAAAATCGATTTTGTCATTAATACGGCAAATTATGATGTCAATGAAGAGCAGGAACAGCAGCAGCATCATCATCAGTCGGATGTCTACTATCCAAACTATTCATATCAGCCAGGGGCGCCACAGGCACAACAGCATCCTTTCCACGATTATCATATTGAGCAATTTCCCAATTATCACCAAGGTGGCGTGGAGCATCAACGGCAGAAAAGGGTATTAGTGCAACAGCCACGACAAGTGAACGACGACAGCGCGTTGGTTTATCGAGAGCAACGACATGATTTTCACTTGCCTCTCAACCGACAACAAAGGGCAAAGGAACCCCAGCAACAGCAACAACAACAACAACAACAACAGCGACGACAACAAGAGGATCAACAGCTGCTTTACTCTCAACCACAAAATCATATTACAGATTTACATAACGACTATCGTAACTCCTTGCCACCCATTACAACAAGTGTTCATCATACTGCATCGAGCAGCAAGGCGATCGCTGGATTGCCTTTGAACAAGCACATTGAGTTCACCAAACAGGTGCCAATTACACATTATCAGCAACAGCTGGTGCCGTTTAAGCAACAGGTTGAGATTCGTGTTCCTCGTCCTGTGATTTCCGCCATTCCCAAACCCATTCCCATCAAGATACCCGTGTCCAAGACTGTGGCTGTGCCTCAGCTGCAAGAAGTTAAAATTCCAATCGAGAAAGTTAAACCCTTTGCCGTAGAGCGTCGAATTCCGTTTATTGTCGAACGCCGAGTGCCTTATAATGTGGAGAAGGCAATTGCCACGCCCTTCTACTATCCCTATCCAGTTAAAGTGCCCATAGTACGCACAGTGGTGCACAAACAAAGACCGCCGCATACATTATCAACGCCTGGATTTGGTTCATTTGAAACTTGGTCTAATACCAATCAACTGTTGGGATAGACAGAAGTTATATACGTATTAATCGTTTCACATTTTTCTACTTGCATCTGAAAAGTATTTTCCATCTAGGGTAATCAAGAAAGCAGTCCCAACTATATTTACATATAAGTATTATTGTTGATTAAATAAAATAAAGTTTGTTTTATTCTAAAAATCTTAAATAACAATTTGCTTATGCGGTTTAAAGTCAACATTTTGAGATACTTTGTCTCACAACATTTCAAAACCCGACGGCGTCAAAAGCAAAATAATTGCAATTAGCACAAAAAAAAAATTCGAAAACTGCAATGCAACTAAAAAACTTTCACCCCAGCAAATAGCTGAGTCGAGTCGAGCCATTGCCAAAAACGAAGACATTGAAGTCGAAATTGTGGAATGGAGAGCAGTCAGAGGGCAACCTCCAAATGAAGAAAAGTAGCCAAGTAAAACTTTTTAATTGAGCTAAGATCCAACAAATGCGGCTAATAAATATGTATTGAAGTGCCGCACAGACGGCTGGTGTATACAATGGGGGGCGGAACAAGGGGGTAGGTAGACTGAATGCAAGAGAATGCAACTGCTAATTGCCAAATGTAACTCCAACAACAACAACAACAACAAGTCATAACAACAACAAAATAAACGCGACGTTCAACTTCAACAGAAGGGGGGCGTCTACGAAACAGCAACAAAATTAGCCAAAAAGTATAAAGTCTTGCCTTAGCTCTAGCTGGTTGCAAGCTTGGAAGCTTGCTGAATGTTGCTGATGGAATTGCTGCAAGTTATTGCCGGCTAATGAAATTAACGCTAATTGACTCGGAAGTCCTATGCTATGTAATTTCTCGAATTTGCTGTTGTTGTTGTTGTTGTTGTTGTTCTTGTCGTTGCATTTCAAGGCAACATTGCTTGCATTATTTATTTGACTTGCAACGCAACGCAATGCAACCAAATTACCCGTAAAAACAAATCGCATTTAATAATGAAATATGGCCAAAAACCAAACAATCGATAACAGAGGTCGTCGAGTGTCCAAACTAATCAAAGGCTTACGGCACCTCGCAGCAACAACAACAACAACAACAACACAAACACAAGCCAGACCACAAAATTTCATAAAAGCGACATAAAGCGACAAAAAGGGAAATTAAAAATCATTAGACCAAATGATCAGTTAGTCTAACAAATGAACTACTATTGTGTGGTTTTTTGTCGGGCATTCGCTGCATGCGTTTTACTTATACAATACACTGACAAAAACAAGGAGCAGTTATGTTGTTATATGGCTATTAAGTCTAGATTTAGTTAACAATCGATTTTTTTTACAGAGAAATTTTAAGAATTTTCTTTGGACTATTGTAAAGCTGACATAACAGTTCTTAGGTAAAATTTTTCTCAGTGCATTCAAACAAATGTATATGTTCTGGAATACATATGTTAGGATGCGATAGTGGACAGTGAACATAAATTCATAATTGCAGCAGCCGCAAAACCACTTCGTTAAGAATTCTGCGGCTAGTTTGACAGCAGCCTCTGTGCCTCCCACCGCTATCTCTTCTTCACTTGCACTAGCTGCGAACTGCGAAAAGGGGGAGTGGGGTAAGCAGTGGCAAATACGAAAGCCACAAATCGCAATGAACATGCACGCGGTCAAATTGACAACCACGAGACTGCTGATGAGGCTGGTCAAACAGTTGCAATGAGCAGGAAGTTGTTGGGGGATGGGATGATGATGATTTGGAATACCTGTCGTTCGATAGCATTTAAGTGCACGTTTATTCAATTATACGAATGCATTTGGAGCCCAGTTTGTGGTGCTCCGTGATTGCATATAATCAATTTGTCACACATACGCCACAAGAGCCAAGTTCAGGTATTTTCCAAGGAATCAAGCTAATTACCCAGGGAGACAAGTGTGAAGTGTGAGAAATTCCGAGAGGCATTCGAAAATGACTTTATAATTTGTGTAAATTTTTGGTCAGTGAGTTGTGCGTTTCAAACATAAAAATTAAAATTTAATCAGCACTTCTGCCTCAAAACTTTGATGATATTTTCTGAGCAACAAAAAACAACAAGTTGCCAAAGAGGGTTAAGTGGCGGGTACAAAAATGGTGTGTCACCGACTTTTTTGAAAAATGACAGCTAGGGCAGAAACACACACACACCCACACACACAGACACACAGGAAAAGCAGTTTCCCTCCCTTGCTGGACCGCAGCCTTAAAACTTTTTACTCATTTTTCGAGGGAACAACGCGAACGGAGAACCCCTTTTTTGTAAAGTTTAGGCCAGGCCAGCAGCCATTTTTGGTTTTTCAAATTTATGTGCCACATAAAATTTTTGGTCTCAGGTGTTTGGAATTTTTTGATGTACCATTCAGCGCCAGCTTTACTTAGTGTTAACGCACTTTGAAGCTTGTTTTGTTTTTATATATTGTTTAATTAATGAGCCGCGTGGTAAGGGATTTCAAAGATAAAAGATAAAAATTGAGAAGGAAACCAAAAAAAAAAACTCTTAAAATCTAGTCATTTAAGACTTATTTATATTGAAACTTGATGTTCTGCCATCAAAATATTAAAAAAATAGTTTAATATTTTGCATCATTAATTTTTATATTTTTTATTTCTAATCAAAATGTTTTTTTTTTTTTTTGAGTTCACCTGAGAGTAACAGTGTATTACGTTTACAAGCTAAACTTTTTCGCTGTTTATAGCCATGAAAAGCGTTCACTTTCTTTTTGATGTCAACCGGGCGTATGAGTGATATTTCATGTCAGGAAATTTATGTGACGCTTGCATAGTAGACTTGTTCATAAACATACACACACACACACACACTCGTATGTGTCTGTGCGTGTGTAAGCCTCGTAAAACTGAAGTGCAGCTACTGGTGTTGTATACCTTGCGTTTACCATAAACTATTTTCACTTAACTTTAATAATCTTCAGCAAACACTGGTAACAAAAATGCTTGGGCATCCCTATAAACATATATATGGGCAGGCATAAAAAGGCTTTCGTGGCAAGTGACAAAACAGTGGCGCCCCATTCCGCCGGTTGCTATGCAAACTTTTCAGCACAAACAACTACTCAAGCGAAAAATTGCAATTAAAGAGCGCAATTTACTCAAGCTAAAGGACACGAAAACAGGTGCAACGAGCTAGGGTCACTTTGGTTAGATAGCTTTTGCTTTGGTCTTGCTTTCAAGTTTAAGTATGCAAAGTTTCGTTCTTAAATAATTTATGAACATTTTATCTTAAATTCACAAACTGTTGTTGTTCTTCTTTCTACTGTCTGTCATCAAGAAAGCGTCGCCGGGATTGAAAAACCGATTGTGTGACAAGCGCTTCGATTTGAAACTGTTGCAAGCCCATAGCCGGCCGCAGTCGTCAGCAATATCAAGCAGGTTTGACCCATATTTCAAATACAGTGCATATTACCCTTACGAATAATGAGCAATAATAGTATAAACCGAATCGAAAACTTTGCAAAAACAATACGACAAACTATTGCAAGAACTTGTATGCCAAACAGCTACTTTTGCAGATCCGTTTCAACTGCTGACAGGATATTATTTATTACACCAAGAAGGTAGAAAATGATGAACTCAAACAATAACTTTAGCACATATTCGTACATATCTTCTTGCAATAAATTAGCAAACAATTTGCCACGCCTCAACGGAGCTGCCGAGAGAGAAACTCCCACACAAGATGTCAGATAACAATATAACTACCTTTTACACAAACATAAATATATATATTAACTGCACAGAAAGGGAGTTTGTCGATTGCCAGCAAAACTGCACCTAAGAAAAAGTGATATATTTGTAAATATATAGAATTTGCAACAAATTTCAGTACTCTGGGAGAGAAAACAAATGAAGGGTAATAATCACTAGCTTAAAGTATTTTCATATTGAATTACTTTAAAAAAGAAACTGATTTGTTTCAACTTCAACTTGTGGAATGGACATTAAAATGAACAGAACCGAATTTCCGTAGACAATTGTGAACTGTCAAAAGTCCCGATAGCTTCAATAATGGCACATTAATTCCAACGGCACATGCTATATTTGGCATTCTAAGACACTGAAAGAAATTCGGGCAAGTTTTATTCACTGAACTTATAACTTTTCTTTTATACATTTTTCTTAAACGCTTTTCACTACATTTATTTTTAGGTTTTTTGCGATAAATATTTATTTTAACAACATTTGTTTCTCGCCGTGTGCCATTTTTGGAGAACAATGTCTATTTAAGGCCATTTGTATTCGCATTTCGGTTTGGCAGAGACTCACATATGTATATGAAATTGTACGCTGTGGCAGCCATCTGGTAATTGGCAACTTATTTAAGCCATTTATATGCCAACGAGTGGGCGGTGCAGCTAGGCGCAGGTACATATATATATACTGAAGTATACTACGGTATCCGGGCAATACGTAAATCATTTTATCTAACAGCAGATATAGTCCTTACACACATACATATGTACTTAAATAAGCATGTCCCAACCGTGTCCTGGAGACTGTCGGCGCCTGGTGGCAGTTAGTTTGGCTGCTCGGTTGTATGGTTTGGTTAGCTTAGCACGTGCCGCGTTTTGTGGCCAAAAACCTCAAAGAAGCGTTAAAAAAAACACGAGTAAAAGAAATCCCAACACATGGCAAAAAAAAAACCAACAAAATTGTGTGGCCATCAAAAAGTATCTGTTTGAGCCAAGCTTCATTGAACTTCCAACTGCACTCAATAAAAACTTAATTAAATAATATATGATTTCGAATTTAACGTGCATTTTCAAGTTGTATTTTAATAAACAAACAAAAATAGATGCACAATTTACATGTTTGTTTATGAATCTTCACTTTTGAGAGAGTATTATGCGCTTCTGCAAAATAACACAATTTCAGAGTTTATGCACAAATATTTTTCTACATTTAAATAACTCGCTGAGCGCCAACTTTTTGTTTTTGTTTTTTTTGGCAATATATTGCGTCTAGTATTTGGGAAAGCAGGCGTACAACTTTCATTATGCAAAAGTTTTTTAATAAAAGTACAAACATAGCGGCTACAAAATTGCAAATAACACACACACAACAAACAAACTAACACACACACACATAGAAATGCACATACGAGTAGTCATTATTAAAACCAACTGTTTTGTTTTACCACTGAAATGTGCTTATAATTATGTTTAGAGCATTTAATTTCATGTGTGTGCTTTGTCAACTTTTTATTTGTCAGTTAATTTATTTTATTTTGCACACAAACTTATCTCAAAATATTAATTTTTATTTGTGCACAAACAAATTCAAAATGTAACTCATAGCAACGCATTATTATGAAAATTACCATTGTTTTGTTGGATCATAGTTGAAAATTAAAATTAAAAACAAACTGCTCTACAAAGTGTGTGCAATATTGATATGCAAATTTGAATATATGATTGCCAAAATAAATGATTCTTAAATAAATTCAATATTTGATGAAAACTTAACATAAATATTTTATTATTTAAAATAAAGTTATTCCACATTGATTTATTTGTATTAAAATGGCAAAGCATCAAAAGAAGTTAAATTACCTTTAATAAACCAAAAGCTTAAGACTGCTTGAATATTCGTTTGACAACAACTATTTTCACATTCATAAATTAAATGGAAAATGTCAAAGTAAAACCAAAATATTGACTAACTAAACGAAAGCTATAACTCTTAATATTTAAGTAGTTAATTTAAAATGCATTTTGTAAATGATATTCATTAGATGAAGCTTATAAACATTGATGAAACGATGAGTAAAAAGTAAAGCGAACCCCCCCCATTCAAGCAGACACACTTGTATCGAGTGCATATATGTATTTGCACCATATTCACACTTATGCGGTCCGTGGCAAATACTTTGTATGCAAAATAAAGTGCTTGAAAAAGTCACTTATAGCATGTGTTGTTGTTGTTGTCGCTCGCTATATCGTACACACACACACAGCTTGGCATAAGGAGCGTAAAAAATTTTAAATGATAAATAAAATTTATAACCGCAACAACAAGAGGAGCAGCAGCAGCAGCAACAGCAACAACAACAACAACAACGCCAACAGCGACATGCAAAGTCGACAATGATATAAAGAGGAGAATGAGAGGTTGACTGGTGGGCGGGGTTTTGGCATGGCCAGCGTATGTAGCAAGCAAAAAGGAGTATTTTTTGTGCTGAGGAGCTGCTGCTGCTTGACGTTCGCTTTGTTGTTGTTGCAAGGCGACATAATAAAATGCAATTTAGACATCAAAAATACACAGTAAATGTAGCGAGTGGAGTGCCAAGGACATGTGCGATGTTGAACAACAACAAGAAGCTACAGACAGAGCCACATGACTGACAAGCGGCTGGTAAAAGGCAAAAGCAAATTCAAACGACCAAAACCACACGCACAAGCAATGGAGAAATAGAAAGAGAATGAATGCGACCTAAGTATGACAAAACAGACGTCGGCGGATTGAAGGACTCAAGGCATGCAAAATGGCAAATGGTAAAGTGTGCGTGCAAGTTCTTCAAAATGGCTTCCAAGAAGACACAGATAGAGAGAGTGAGAGACAGAAAGGTGGGAGAGGGAGATGTGCAATGCATGCAAGCAATTGAGTTTTATTTTGTCACGACTTTCGCCAGATGCATGAATGAAGGAAAAAATTATGATGAATGATATTTCTTTGTACGAAGAGTGGCTTGCATATACATACATAGTCTTTGTCTCTTCTGCCCAGGCTCTCATATGTATAGCAATAATTTAATGACAGGTAATGTGCATTTAAAAAAAAGCCAAATGCTAAATGCTTTAAGCACTGCACCAAAAACCATATACAGCTACAAGTACAGAATGACAGCAGGTCAAGGAAAGGAGATACAGCGAAAAAGGAGTGAGCTGAGGAAAGGTTAAGCATTCCAAACCGTCGCAAAAAGGAAAACAAAAGGTGTGCTCTTAATTTAATTAGAGTTTGCGTGTCGGGGTGGCTCAGAGCTCAGAGCTCTCACAGCTTTCGGATACAATGCCAAAAGTGTGGAGTGGCTTTTAAATTGCTGGAATTGCGCCGTAGACATAAGGATGTCCCGCTGTGAATGTAATGGTCTGGAAATAGCATTTGACAGTTTTACAAAACAACAACAACAAACAGCCACCCAAATAAATTTTATTTCATTTAACACAATTTCATTTTGTTGCGCTTTAAGTGAATAAAACTTAAATAAATATATGGTCCTGGTCTAGGGTTTGGGTTGAGCAGCAGAGCAAATCGTGCGCATAATGAATGCAGCATTAAATCGCAGCTAAATACAAGTGCGTTCTGTACGGTAGGAAGTGACAGGCTAAAGAGATACCCTAAAACATTTTAACTCAAATGTATTTCAATGCAAGCTTGTTTGATTTTATTAAGGGCACAAATTTTTGGGAACTAGAAACAGGATGGAAACTTTCCAAAACAATATCGATAGTAATCGATAGCATACAACTCTCAAACAACTCTTGAAATCTATTTTCAGGCTGCAGGACATTAAAAAAAAACGCAAAAACACAAAAAGTAAATACCGTCGACCACAACTCTGACGATTGATGGAAATGAGTTAATGCTTGTTGGGTTGTTTCGTTATATACGTTTTATGTGTAATTACTTATTTCTGTATTCAAAAGCGAATACGCAAAAAAGCGTTGTAATGTTAAATGAGTCACAAAATTGGTATACAACACAAGCAGCTTTTGGCTTAGCAAAATTAATTTTACAACTCGACGATCAAATTGCATAAAAGCGTTTGCAAAACTCTTTGATGGCTGGCTGGCTTGTTTTTCCTTTTTTTTTTTCTACTTTAACAGGACATATGTAATGTAATAACGTATTTAATGCTAAAATGAATTAAATGTATGAATATGAGTGGAAAATTCCTTAATATCGTTTACCACCAACTCTTGACCTTATGCAGAACAGTCTTGAATATGGGCACCTTGACGGGATAAGGCTTGGGCACTTTGATGGGCAAATACTTGATAACAGTGTAGGGAACACGTTTCTCCACTGGCACGGGAATATGCTTCTCCACGGGATAAGGCACAAGACGTTCCACAGGAACTTTCAATTCTTTTTCAATTGCAACTTGAACTTGTTTGGTAATGGGAATGTGAATTGGCACAGGTTTCTTAATGGGTATGATGACTGCATGTGAAATGGGTATCCTGACTTCTTTCTCCACGGGCACATGTTGTTTCTTCACATGCTTGACAGGCACATAGTTAATGATATCCACATGATGATGTGATTGTTGATGCGATTGCTGGTTTGAATCCTCATGTCCGCTCGATTCAGCTAGATAGTTGGAACTGTGCTCCTCACCATTCGAGTGCTGCTCATAATCACCTCCAGTTGCTCCTTCGTGAGAAGGTGCAAAGTAAGAGGAGTACTCCTGTTGCTCCTGTTGCTGGTGCTGCTGGTGTTGCTCCTCGGCTTGATGCTGCTGCTGCAATGCTTCATAGCCTGAATGTAGATAATTTCCCACAGAGATTTTATCGTAAGCATAATGATTGCCCGTTTGCTGCTCCTGTTGATATTGTTGTGCCACAGCTTCCTTATATTGCTGCGACTGGTCGAACGTGGGCAAATACGAGGCAGGCACAGAGGAGCTAGAATGTTGCCCTCCTGCAAAATTGTAATATTGCTGTTGCTGTTGCTGTTGCTGCTGCTGCTGCTGCTGGTGTTGATGCTCGTCTTCGGCGTAACCACTTGGTCCCACCTCCGCGTCGTTATAATCGTTGGTTGATGTTGCTGCCAGAGCGGCGACAGCGGCAGCATCGTTCTCATGCTGCTCCTCATAAATTGGTATCTCTTGTTTTGAAAGTGGCTCAGCGTTGTGCGTGGGCGCCACTGAGGCATAGCCGTTGCTAATGTGTCCCATGCCCGAGAGATTTGTGAGCCCATTAAGCAACGTAGCATGGCCAGAGGAATAGCTGCGACGCTTACCCATTGCCGCTGCCCCATCATGCTTTAAGGCGTAGTGATGATGCAATGGTCTGTGCAACATGGACGTGCCTGCCTCACCCAAAGGCAGCCAACGATTATCATAGTGGTGGCCATAACGGCTGCTGCTGCTGCTGCTGCTGCTATATAAGGACGGTGTCTGGAGGCCATCATCCGTACTGCTGCTGCTGCCGCTGCTGCTGCTCGTCGTTCGTCCTGGCATTGATGATGCTTTCAGCGGCAAGGCAAAGCACACAATTGCCATTGCCACAATGAGCGGCATCTGCTCTTGCTGTGAGGGAGAGATGAAAAGTCCAATGCAAATTATCATTTTAAAAGGTAAACTGCTGGAAAAATGTGTTGCAAAATATTCCCGCGACTTGCTCGGCGTTGCTTTAGTCTCTCTGGTTCTGAATGCATTTTTAATAAACGCCAAGCGGCGAACAATTATTATCTACAACAATACTTAGCCGCCCCACCCCGCCTCATCTTCCATGCCTTGTCACTCACCAAATTCGTGTTGGCCATTTGGCTTGGATTTAAAAAGGCGGCTTTGTTCAGTAAGACCTTGTTGGCTGTTGCACGGTTGCAATTGAAATGTCTGCCGTTTGTATTTTGCCCGCGTTTTTATACAGCAGTTTCTTTAACATTCCCAGTAGGACACAAGCGTCCAAACAAATGTTATTTTTTCCTATTACACAATCGGCAACAACGGCGGTCCCCTTAGCAATTTTTTGTTTATAGAAGGCGACCAACGTAGCTGCAGCTGTTGAGCACAAAGCGCTCCCAAAGAGACTGTCTTGCATTTTGTTTGACCCTCTCGAGTCTCGAGTCTTTCTCTTTCATTCGCCTTGACTTAACTTGTCTCCTGGCATTGAGATTACCATTGCCATTTTCTCACCCATTTCTTTCTCCATCTCTCCCTCTCTCTTGCTCTTTCTCTTTCTCTTTCACTGCACATTTATGAGTTAAGTAACGCGATCAATTTGGTCTACAAGAAACCAAACACTACAATTGCAAACCGGCTAAATCATAACAGCGATAGTAAAAACTTGAACAACTAGCCAAAAATTATATACCCTTGCAGCTTAAAGACCAATTGTAACTACTTTGCATGCTAAGATAATTTTCGTACAATTTACAATGCTCACGGGGTATTAAGCTGATTAAAAATGCTAGAGACCATCAAAATACAACATTAAGCTTTAATTGTATGCATGCTTTGCGCATTTTGTGCTCAACTTGCAATAAAATCGGTTTATTCAAACACCTTCCTCAATCAAACTTTGTGTGCTGTGTTTTGTTTATTTGTTAATCACTTTGAATATTACTATTTTTAACTATGAAAAAAAAGTATCTTAAATGCTTTTAAAGTGAAGTGTAAGTATTACTTAAAAGCAAAAACTATACAATAAAAAAGGTTTACATAATAAACAAACAAATACTATTAAAAATGCAGTTCATATTTTCATAATAAATACTTTGCTATTAAGCTATAATTTTTTGCAACGCTTTACACTCGCCATGACGAATTCATAATACCCGTTTGGCAAGTGCATTCAAGAGACAATAGGCAAGAAACATTAAGTTCAAAGTCATTTGCCATTTGGCATGGCGCATAGTGCAACAACGAGGAATAAACTAAAATCTGGCACGCGCCAAACTTAATAATGAACTGAAATGGCAACAAGCAACTATTTAGATAGTAGTAGCAGAGTTGGTAGTCTTTAGCATGATCACGATTTGTCCGACTGTGCGCGTATCTTCGTGGCCTTCATAAGAAAAACAAACTTGCACTCATACAAAGTCTTCATCAGCCGTCGACACGAGTCGACCTGCTGCATGCGACCCGCAACTCAGTCAATGTGCACAACTTTGCAAGAAAAGCGAAGGGAATGGCGACAGAGAGACAGCGAATGAGAAAAGCTAGGAAGCAAATGAACAGGTCCACTTGATCCAAACTGACAAAAAGCTTGCTGCTGTGATTTTCCTAAGCTCTGATTTGACGTTGAGCCAAAAAAAAAAAAACTTTTCAAATTTTCATTTTCATTGTTATTTGTGGCACGCCTTTAACTTTTAAAGTTTGAATGCATATTGCATTGGCTTGCCAAAAATAAAGGTTAATTTTAATTGTTTAAAGATTTCAGCCCATGTTCAGCTAGAGCTAAAGCTGGGCCTGGCCCAAAACAAATGTACAACAAAAAAAAAAAGTGAACGCCTTTTAAGTGCACCTGCAGACATGATGCTGCTGATTATATTTTTCTTGCCAAGCGTAACAGCTCGTTAGTATTTTGAAGTGATTTCCACTTATTTTCTTTTTTAGCCTACCTCGCCTCGACCCCCGCCCCCCCCCCCCCCCATAGCCTTCAGCTATGCACTTTAAGCAACAGCAACGAAGGCGAAGGTGAGCGGCCAGCGGCCAGGCCAAAGGAAGTGTACTGATTTGAAAGGAAACAAAAAATTTTTTTATTTCTTGTAATTTTTGTGTTTTTTTTTTTTTGGCCTCACTTGCTTCGCTCACCCAAAGCAGTATGCTTTTTTCGCTTTTACGTTTGCTGGCTGACGTTTTATTATGCTTTTTTTTATCGCAATTTACGCTTACTTCATTTCAATTACAATTACATGATTTTTCTTTCAATCGTTGTGCAATTTAATGGACAAAAGCGAACGCATAAAAAAAAAAATGGGAAAATTATGCAATCGAGGTCATGTTTTAGGGCCTTTAAAAATGTTTATATTTAATACGATTAAATGCCAGTTTTTAACTGTCTGTCTGTCTGTCTGACTGGGTGTGTTGCATGTGGATTTCCGGATTTTGAACCACAAATTCCCCATTTGACAATTGAGTGTATTTCAATATGGAACAAATACACATGAGAAATTGCTAAGCTACCGTCTGTATACATATAAAATACATATATAAATGTATAGACATGAATGGAAATATATTGTTTTATGACCGTTTTCTGCTTTTGCCTTTGAGCCGTTTTGCTACCGAAAAGAGCAACAAAAACAAAAAAAATATTTGTTTGCTATGTGCAATATTTTTGTCACCCGTATTTTTGTGTTCAATGCTGAATATTTCAATGGTTATGCTATTTGAATAAAAATGTCAGCATTCAAATTTGTGTGTGTTCGGGGTGTTTGCGTGTGTGTGTGTGTGTGTGTGTGTCAAACATCTATGGCATAGGGCATTTGCATTTGTTTTTATGCATTCATACATACAAACATATACAATTCGGCTGTTGTTTATTGTGAAACCTGAAAAGCAATTGTAAATTTCTACCCATAGACAAAGAGCAGCAGCTAGCTGGCAAACAAGAAAATATACATGCCAAAAAAAAAACAGACAGAGAAGAGGAAATAACTATTTCAACAAATATATATGTACATATATATTTATTTGCATGCACAACACTTTTTATTGTGCACCACATGGCGTATACGCATTAAACGCGAATTAGCAAACATGTAGTAAACTAAATGCGCAACTCACATATATAGTACATTGTGTATGTGTGTGTGTATATGCATATGTGTATGAAGTGCCATAATAAGCACAAGTATACAACACACACCTACAACTACAACAACAACTGCTCAGAGCGTAGTTTTAGTTTCGCCTTTCATATGCGACTAGCTCTAATTAAGATAAGTGTGCCTGATTTTCATATTAATTGCACACAGAAGCGAAGCGAAACGAAACGAAACGAAATGTAATGAAACCCGGGTTGCGTTTTGCTCTTATCTCAAATGCTGCCGGAGTTAAAGCAAATCGTCAAACGTTGCCTGGTGACCAGAAGTGTGTGGGTGGAGTGTCCTGGCTGTGTGTGTGTGTGTGTGTGTGTGTGACTTGCAAACAGCGTGTGCCTTTTCAAAACGGACGTGGCTTACATGAGCATGTGTTTTTAAGCCTCGTTGGGTACAAAACAATTAATTTTACGCCACGCCCACACACACACATAAATACACTCGCAGAGTGCGGAGCACGATTCAGCCTCCTGTGAAATGTGAAGCATAAAAGCACCACAACAACAACAACTACAAACCGGAAACGGAAGCGCACAACTCTTTGCGCGAATTAATCACACAACAAGCGCAGCAACAACAACAACAACACACAACATAAGAAGGACTACGGTCACGCATAAACCGTTAGTCTGAACTTGCTCACTCCCTCCCGCTCTCTCTCTCTCTTGCTCTCATTTTACACCATTTTACTTGTGGTACTTGAAGGCAGGTAGTTGTAGTTGGAGTTTAGTTGAGTTCTTGCTCATTCCAGCTGCTCTTAGCTCATTAATATGCGTGCTTCCCCTTGCCCTTTGCACACTTTCACACCCAACCGCTGAAAGGCTTGCGTGTTGGCTTGCTGTGGGCGTAATTTTGAATGGTCTCCGCGCCCAACATTTACTTCCTTGTGCGCTTCAATTTCGGGTGCCCATATTTGTCAATCATTGTACGCAGTTTTATCGTTTTTTAAAAGTGAATTTTAACGACCCGACTCTTTCTCTTCCGCACTCTCGCTCTCTGTTTGACTTTATAATGCAAATGAAATAAACATGATTTTTTTATATGATTTCGTTGCCTTCGTGGTGCTTCTGCTTGTGGAGTATGCCGTTGTTCTTTCGCTGCCGTTGTCCTGCCTTCTTTTTTCGTGCTAAAGGACGCCGTGCCAGTTTTATGGGTCGTCAGCCATTTGCCGAATGCGACATCTGCAACGCCTTCGAGTGTAATTTAATTGAATAATTAACCTTTTTTTTATTGCTCCAATGTTGCAATATGTGTGTGTGCGAGTGTCCCTTGCATGTATACGAGTATACAAACATGAATATGCAAAACGTGTCATTTTAATTTACGAGCATGCTGTTTTTGTAACCGCGACCGCGTCGGACAGATAATAAACACGCGCAAATATTAAGTATACGCTCACTGGAAAGACTCAAAACAAACGACGGATACTTTCAATTAAAACTTAAAAGCAAAAAATCATTTTATAACGTGATAATGTTTAAAGGTCATTAGGTAATTCAATATATCTATGCCAGAAATCAAGATACTTTGCCTCTCAAGTTAAGTTCAGCATTTCTTGCTGTGTAGCTTGTACTATTGATTCGTATGCCTATTGAAAAAAGTTCAATAGACATAAAATGTATTTTTCGCAGAGGACATTGCCTTGGGGCACATAAATGGTACTAACCTTTGCCATTAGAGCCGATTTCCTTATTAGCCTGGCTCCCACTGTCAGCCAGCTCGTGCACCTTTCAAACCTCCCAAAGGCGTTCAAGCTGAGCGGATTATTTTGCCAATGCGCTTTCCTTGCTGTGCTCCCCACTTCTACGAACTGAACAATTGATTTATAATGTATGTAAACAACAGCTGCTCGGCCCACAGAACGTCAATTGTGAGTTTTTTCTTTTTTTTAAATCTGACCCAACAACAATCGTTATTCTATTTATGGGCAAAGACATACATTTGCTTTTTAAGTGGAGTAGTGCATTAAATATTTAATAGCACTAACTGTTTGCTTTTGTCTAAGTAACAGTAAGTGAAGCGCTTCCACTCCCCCAATCGGTATGACGACGCACTTGAATCAATAGTTTTACAAAGGGCTTAGAGCGTAATCACTTCCACTGACAATGATCTCAACAGAACAGAACAGAGCAGAACAGAAAAAAACAAAAAATAATAGAGAAGATGGCGTCTCGTCGCATTGCATTTGTTGCACTTGCAATGTGCAGAAAAACTTTTAACACCCCTTGACAATTTGAGCTGCGTTAAAGTTCAAATGTTTCGCTTGCTATTTGGATCCCTTTTTGGACAGTTCCACAAGCAGTAGAAAAGAGTGCAAGCTGGTTAAGCTTTATTTAATGATTCTATGTACATTTCTTTATGGCTATATTGTGCGTATTTTTTGGCACAATGTTCCAGCGAAATCTATAAACGTAATTGGATGTGTGGCCAACTCTGACTTTACGTTCAGGCAAGAACTTTGCAACAGAAGCAGGAAAAAGACGCACACAAGTACAAGGGCTAAGCCACACGTCTGTACGGAGCGGAAATTGGCAACAATTGTAAGCGCGCACACCACAAAATGGCAACCATAAAAAGTTGTATGAAAATTTTCGTAGCGTCATCGCGTTCCCTGACTTTGCAGGGGTGGATTATGGCTTAACTGGCCCATCAATTTGCCAATTACTCGACTTGAAGTTGAGTGCATGTTATGGGGTCGAAAAGAGGGGCGAAAGGCAATTGTAATCTTTGTTTTCTACTAGTATAACCATGTGGCATCAAGTGTCGACTTGTCTCTTTGACCCACTTGATTGCTGCATCTAATTGCCATGATAACAACCACTCGAAGCCTAGTTGGGGGCAGGGGCAGCTTCACTTGTCTTTGGCGTTTCCGCTTCAACTTTGGCTACGTGTCAAGATGTTGGTCAAATGGACTTCCGTTTACTATTTTTTTTTAGCAAATGCAACAGCTGCAGCTATTGTTGCTTCTAACTTAACTGCAAGCAAGTTCGCCTCAAGATAACATCCTTTTACACTCAGAAAAATTTTAAATTTAAAAATTATATTTATCTTATATTATTGATGAAATGGGTTTTTTTTGATCTGAAAAATTCCATTACTATTCTTAAACAAACTTCGAAACATAATAAAACAATTCTAATTATTATATCTTAAATATTTTTTAAAGTGTTTGACAGCAAAATGAAATGCAAATTTCGGCATTAAGCCGTTTGACAGTTCCAAACTTTTGTGCACCCTCCAAGGAAAAAACTTTAGTTATCTTCAAATTTTTAAATACAATTTTTCCCTTTGAAAAGCAAAGAATAAAGATACAAAAAAGCTGCCAAGAAGCCCTTTTAAGAGTTGCCAATGTGCAGCTTTGGCTATTAAGTCTGGGCTTAATATTTGCGCATTTCGTGGCGCACCTCAGTTTTAGACAACAACTATTTTTGCACTTAGCTGCAGTTGAAGCATAAAATTGATTTTTAATTGAAAATTGTTTGCATATTTTGTGAGAGAGTATTCGGGAAAGCACCCCTGTTGTGGCCATACAATATGTATGTATGTATGTGTGTGTGTGTGTGTGTTTGCGTAAGTGCATGTATTTATATTTTGTACAGAAGATACTCGAACGAGCGTCAAGTACGGTCGAAATTGAAAAACAGCATGCAGCCCATCAAACTGTAGAGCTTCAGTAGCGCCTATCCAAAATTTGTGGACAGCAACAACTATTTGCACCATTCAACCGGGAGTCCATTAGTGTTGAAACCAAAAAGTTGAAAATTGAGCTCGTCAAATGCAACAAATTGCATTTAAAATGGAATGGACATTCAACAGAATAATCATTTTATTCTTATCTTTTTATGATACATTTGAATTAATCATTAGTTTTATAATTGCTCATATATATTTTTATTATTTATATATGAATTCGTTTAAATTCCCTTCACTTCAATATTTTTTTTTATCAGATATACCTTATTTTTTATTTTATGATGGACGACTGCTTTCCTAAGAAGAGTTTAACCATTGATTAATATTTCTGCAAGGCATTTTAAAATAATATATGGATGTATATATATGTATATTGAAATACAACACCACAACAAGCGATGAAACGAAAAGAAAGGCGCACATATGAACAATAACCATAAAAGCTGCCAGAGCCGCGCATATAGTCGCGTTGCAGTTGCAGCAGTAGCCAGAGACGGAGCTACTAGAGTCGCAGCCGAAGCGACAGCCAAAACCACCAACAACCTGCAAACATGTTGAACTAGGTCAGGCTCTTAACGTTAACCGTGTGATATTCGCCGCATGAGCTGCAAAAGAAGTTTGTTGTCCCCTTTTAACCAGCGACCATTATTCGTCTATACCTTCAACACCTCTTGGTGTGAGCATGCGCTGACTTTAGTGAAGTCCACCACCACCAATATGGGGCCCCTGCGGCGAATTCGCCTTAAGGCAATTCGCTGTACCGTGTTGTTATCAGCGACACAGTTGTTCTTGTTGTTATTGTATTGTTTCTTTTTTTTTTGGGTGCATTTTCCCTTTTGAATATCAATTGCATTTTATTATAGTTATTGTGAGGCATTTATTGTTGTTTTGTTTTCGTTTTCCTTAAGCGGCAACATCGCGTGTCCGCAGGCCAAGCAGCAGATGGCACTTGCCACGACAACAACAACAACAACAACGCTAGCATTAAGAGAAATTTTCTTTGCACATTTGGCTTTTGTTGAGCCGTGTTATGTCGTGTCGTGTTGTCCTGTGTGTTTTCCTGACATTGCCAAAAACCACAGAAAAGCTCGTGCAACTCGTTCGTTGCCCTGTCTTTTGTCCCTTGTGTCCCCATTGGTCTGGCCCTGTCTCTTCTGTCTTTGCTGTCTCTTCTGTCTCCTGTTGCCAGTCATAAACAGCGTTGTTCCGTTGCTCGCTTTGCTTTGTGGGACATGTGCATGTAATTATTTTTACGAAAAATATTTCAATGCAAATATTACTACTACTACGACGACGACTAGTAAGTAAGTACTATGCCTCATTCTTCATCATTCTGCATACTTTATGCACTTTTCCTTTTCGTTTGACAGCAAAATGTGTATGGCCGAGTTATTTCCGTTTTTCTTTTTGTTTGTGAGCTGCTCGCGATTTACTTGTGACTTGTAACAGTTATATTGCCGCAAATTAAATACGAACAAAAATTTTAAATTATATTTGCTAAATGCGGCAAAAATAAAACAACAATTTTATATGCAAATTGATGTCAGCTCCTTGGAGGCTTTGCACACCCAGAAAAATGAGCAAACTTAATGGCCAACAAATTCGAATACGAATACGAATACGAAATACGTAATAAGAATTTCTACAAGTACAGAAGTGAATTTTCTCAGCTAAATATTTGCTTTTCGCGAAGGGAAAAAGCCTTAACACAGTTAGCCAAACTCCACAACCTCTCGCTCCACTCATCATCATTCTCGCTACGTTTTTCACAGTGAATGCTAAATGCAATGGGCTGAAAGTTCGCTCAAGCAAACGATAATTATCAGATACATACACTTGCTGCTGCCGTTTGGCAAACACACATTCTCTTACTTATAAATATTTCCAAATAATGCTGCCTAATTATACCCTGCAAAATGTCAGCAGCTATGATTTATCTGCTTTACAAGCTCAAGATAAACAAACCTTCAAACAAATTTTAGCTGAACAAAATTTCAACCTTCTACAAAGAGCGTAAAAAAAATAGACTTAATAGTTTAGATGTTCCCTTACTTTTGTACAGGATACTTTCCAAGTCAAGCATTCCCCCATTCTGTTTCAGTTTACCAATTTAAAGGCAAATATGGAAGAACCTAAAGCTAAGAAGCTGGCAAAGTGGCAAGTGGCGACAGCCGCAGCCTGCGAATTCTCGCGCCCTCTGCAACTTTTGCGTTAACATTATTTTATTTAATTAGGTAAATGTATGCAAACCAAGCAAACCCACACACACACATTCCACACGTCCTGGAAATAACACACAACACATGTTGTTGTAATTACAACCAAGTTTAATAATGCTGCCAGCCTACTCTGCTTCTAATTGTAAGTATGTCATGTATATGTGTGTTTGTTGTTGGCGATGGAAGCAATGTTTATTAATTGGTGGCTGTAAAACTTTAATTTAAGAAAAAAAATGAACGACCTAGCTGAAGGCACAAGTGTGCCAAAGTACAATAATTAACACACATTTCTTCAGCCAAGTAAGGTTTCTTACAATTTTTTACATGCTTTGTGCACATCGTTAATCTTAAAATTTTTTCAAGCACATGAAAACATTTTAAAATAGTCTTCAGAATATTCTCAAGTTTGTGTTAACTTCCAACTACTCGTGCCATTTCAATTATTATCCGGATGTTCGTTGCACCAAGAACTGAACTTTAAGTCCAACTTGAATAAAACCCGAAGAGCGACAGAAATTTTATAGCTGACATAAAAGGACTATTAAATATCAAAAATTGCTCATACCACAACCAGATCTGTTTGGATACTGAAGTTTCCTCTGTTGAATATACTTTTTTGACCAGGCCTAACAACTTAAATCATTATTTACCTTTAGGTATAAAGGATGTGGAAAATTGAGCAATTTACTGATATATTGTTTGTCGCCTGAAAGTATGTCACATTTTTTCTTAAGTACAGTTAAGCTAATGCAGCTACCAAACTTGCGTTTTTTGTGTGTGAACGTACTATTTTATATATTTACCCGTTTATTAATTAAAATCATTTGTTTGACTTTGATAATACTTTTTCTTTATTAATATTTTTATCGATTTTTGTGTTTTATACATTTTTTTCTTGCTTGATTTTTGTTCTTTTAGTATTTAATAGATATTCATACATTGATTCTCCCGCATATCCATTCCGTGATACAATTCTTCCCACAAATACAATATGTGTGTGTGTTTTTTTTTTGTTGCTTGTAAGTATGATATACAATAAAAATGTCTATACAATTAAGGATACAAAAGTGGTTAAGTTTAAGCTTAAACTATAAATTATGTCTTCCAGTAGTAATTAAGAGCAAAAGTTGATTTCGTTGTTGTTTTCAAATAGATTGATAGTTTTAAAGTACAAATCATACAGTGAAAGTATTAGGATAGTATATAGTACAGATTGCAATTACTTTAAACTTATAGACTAAGCAGCGATAAGCAGATTGTTACACCAAGTCAGGTTATAAAACCAAAATAATAT
This sequence comes from Scaptomyza flava, assembly GCA_030179655.1. Classification (NCBI taxonomy): domain Eukaryota; kingdom Metazoa; phylum Arthropoda; class Insecta; order Diptera; family Drosophilidae; genus Scaptomyza; species Scaptomyza flava. The sequence continues at coordinate 7,558,871 of JARNME010000012.1, forward strand.
ACAGCATAAAACTCAATTAAAAAATCATTGCAACCGAAAAAAACATAAAATCGCTAAGCTCTTTTAATGTCACTCGCTTAAACGCTAAAGGCATTTTTTGTAGTTTGAATATGTTTATATGTTCTAAGCATCAATACAAGCAATTATAAACAAAAATCGCAAATGCCAATATCAAACGCGGCCTCAACCATTAACCCAAACGATTTCTTTGAGCTTTACATTATGTATGTGGGTCACAAATAAGTAGTTTTTTCTTGGTTGTTCGAATGTACTTAGAATAAGTATACGTACATTATTTGTATACAGAATATATGTATGTGTATAGTATAAATTTTGTGTATAGCCATATATAGTATATATGTATATGCACTTGTCGGTATCTTTGATTAGCTAATGGAAATAACGTTTAAGTATGCGTGTGTGTGTGTGTGTTTGTCTGTGTGTGTATATATACATCAAAATATTTGCATATTGGCATTTATATGTTTGTTATTTTGTAAAGTTGTAAAAAGAAATTTAGCTACCTTTCGCTATATTGCCAGAGCGTAACTTAAATCGAATCAAAAAATACTAGCACTTGCGACTGACCACACTGGCCTGTGTTAACCACTTCCGCTTCCGCTTCCGTTTACATTTCTTTTCCCCTCAACTTAATTTTGTTTTCTTATATTCCAATCGATCTCGTATCACTTTTGGTCAGTCAATCTAAGCAAAAGAGCCGCGCACAAAAAGCCTTAATCGTTAATTTTATACAATGTTTCATTGTTAGCTTTGTTTGTTGAATATGTTTTGGAGTTTATAATATGTTTCTTAGTTTTTGTTTGGGGAGTCCTTAACGCACACGTGAAGACGGTCTGAAAAGCAAAGCAGATAGATTAGCAATGCAGCAAAAGATAATAATTCATTTTACGTACCTGGAGGAGGGTGCGGCACTATGGCGTTTGGGAGTATTTGGAGTTGTTCCTGCCGTTCCAGCTGATGCCGCTCGATTGGTCGGAGTACGCGCCCGTCCAGCCGTAGGCGTTGCAGGCGTTGTGGGCGTGGTAGCCAGACTATAGCGCTTGGGTGGCACTAGGCGACTGGGCGAACGAGTGCTGCCCTTGCCATTGTTTGTTGCATTCTGACCTGAGTTGCTGACTCTACAGATTTGTGGAGAGGAAAGATTAGCAGGAGTTGGCTTAGTTTTAGTGGCAGTCTTGGGTGTGGGTGTGCGTGTGGTGCTGGGACTAGGCTTCGGACTTCTATTATACATAAATACACATGCAAAATCATAAAGTTGGTGCCGGAAGATAAAAAGAAAAAAACGAAACGCAAAATTTAGCAATAGAAAATTCGAAACAATTTATAAATTTTGTGTACTAAACTTAATTTGGTTTTTAATCAATATCTTTGCTTACCTGCCCGCTGGATAGCTGACTGGTCTTGGTATACGCGACTTTGTCGCCGAGCCGGATGTACCCGTAGAATTTGTTGATGTTGGCGTGGAACCGCCACTTTGGGTTGCCTGCTCATTGGCCAGCTCCTTGAGCATGCTCGAATCTTTGCTCATGAGTTCCCATTGGATTTGCAAACGCTTGAAACGATTGCTCTCAATCTTTCGCTGTTCCTGCACATCGAGTGTCTCACGTCGCTGCAGCGTCGCAATTGAAATGTTTGGTGAATTGGGTGGCGTTGAGAAGCGCTTGGCTCGCTCCGTTTCAGCTGCAGCTGCAGCGGCAGCCGCATCATTAAAGGAGACCTTCTTTTGCTGACTAAGCACTCGGCTTACTTCCTTCTTCAGAGCTGCTGCATCGTACAGCACTTGCTCACCGGAAGACTCGAGAATGGCAGCAATCTCTGCATAATACTTTAGCTCAGAGCGTGGCAATGAGGCCAGGAAGTTCTCAGCCCGTGCTCGCGCATCCAGATCTTTGCGGGATAATCGCTGCTTAGTGGGTGGTGTTGTTGTTGCTGTCGCTGCTGCTGCATGCTCCTCCTCCTCAAAGACTTCGGCCAGCTCATCGGTCGAGCCCAAGGCGTAATTGTATGGAGGCTCCTGTAGACTGCGTCGCTTTTCCAGCTTGGACAAATGATGCGACTGCTTCGATGCCTCAATCATAGAGTTTCGCTTGGCCTTGCGCAGAATACTTCTGGGCATGGGTTGTGGCCTACTGGCCGGACTCGTCTCCACACCGGAATCCATACGCTGCTGCTGCTGCTGCTGATCATACTGATAGACATACATTTGCTTCAGAGGATCAGCAGGATCTACCTCGGAGTCTGTTAGCAGCGTCGACGAGCCACGATAGCCAGAGCTAGGCGGTTGACTTGAACCCGAACTGGACGCCTCATCTAACTGTGTCTGCTGCTGTTGCTGCTGCTGGAAGTTCTTGGCACAGTCACAGATATGCGATCGATTCCTGCGTATTGGCGGCGTCATGCAGAACAATGGTTTCTGCGAAAGTTCCGCATCCAGCTGACCCGTTATCTTTTTAACCTCTGGAATGTGTTGCAGCCGACGACGATACTCCGCCGGCAGCAGTGTGGCCAACGATTGCCAGTCCGCAATGTGCTTGTAATCCAGCGTCTTAAAAAGCTCATGTTCATTAACACTCTGACTGCTGCTGCTTCTCTGCTGCTGCTGCTGCTTTGAACTGGCTGCTCCTCCAGCACTCTCCAGTATCATTTTGTAGTTGAAGGGTGTAAAGATGACATCGTTGGTGCTGCTGCTCGTTTTAACAAAGCCCAAATCTGGCAGCGCATAATTTGGATATATGACATAGATGGGCGCCTCACGTTGCTCACCCAGATTATGGAGCTTGGCCAGAAACGAGGGTGGCACACAACGATAACGCTCACTTAAACTGCTGTGCGTGGTGCTCAATGAACCACATGAGGTTTGCATGGAGCGTGTTATCATCTCGGAGCTGGAGGCGCATGACAAGGGACGTGTGCTGCCAACAGCTGCATTGCGTCGCTGCGGCACCTGAGTCACTTGCTCCGAACTGCTAGCATCCGACGATTGTTGGGTCTGTGTTTGGTGTGACTGTGTGGCGGCCAGCTGATAGAGCTGGGGATTACGCAGCGGCATGCTGCGTCGCCGGTGCGCTGGAGAATTGGTTGCTGTCAACGAACCCGTCGAACTGGAGCTAGCTCCATCATCATAGAAGACAGCATCGCAACGGGAGCGCAGCTGTCGCTTGGGCGTCAACTCAACATCCGGCTCGGCCTCATCGTTCTCCTCCTCTTCATCCTCGTCATGACGACTCACAGCGCTGCCTTTGCCCGAGTCATTCATGCTCTTCTTGCGCAAACGTTTCTCCAGCGAGCTACTGCTACAGCTCGAAGAAGGCCAACAGCCCGAGGAGACATCCATGCAGGTCAGCGCACACGCTTGATTCTCATCCTGGGCACAGCTGCTGCTGCCACTGCCACTGCTGCTGCTCTTTTGCTTGATGAACAACTTGACTAGATTGAAGGCGGCCGGATTGGAATTGCCTGACGAGGCAGAGCCCGAGATGTGCGCCTGTGGCGAGGCAGCCGAACAAAAGTTCTGACTAGCCTGAGTGGAGGACAAGCCACAGCCGCAACGATGCTTGTGGCGATGATGGTGATGATGATGGTGATGCGATTGTTGCTGTTGATGTGGAGTTGGTGTTGTTGTCGCTGATGATGACTCCTTGTGCTGCTCATCCATTTGAAGCTGCTGTTGTTGTTCTTCACTTATCGATATGGGCATCTGGCACATGGGCAACAAATTTCGTGAACGCGATGAACATGATTCCATTGTCGAAGTGCTTATCGCTTGTGAGACATTCAATGGACCCGATTGATTCTTTTCATCCGATTGTTCCTGCTCCTGCTGCTGTTGCTGTTCCTGTCGACTACTCTCGCTCAATGCGCACAATTCGCTTTGCAGATTAGGCAGACTGTTGCTCTTGCGCACACTGCATTGCGGCAAATGACGTGTTAGGATAATTGTTTCCGTATTGCAATTGGCATTGCCATTGCCATTGTTGTTGTTGCCCGAAGGATACCTGCGTATGGGCGAAAGAAGAAGAAGCGAGCGTCTTTACAAGACCCAGACACATCGAGCGTCTCACATTATAGTCACATTTTGTTTGCGGATAGTCTGCCGATATGGTTTTTGACATTTAAATCACATTACGGTTTAACCCAAAGGACTACTACCTAACAACACAATGCTACCTGAAGTCGTTTTGCATAATATTTTGGGTTTTTTTTTTGCTTGTGACCATTCATAAATTTCTGTCTGTTTGTTTTAACGAGTAAAGAGCTCAGGGACTATAGAAGTTAATCAGCAAATAGCTCTGAACCAGTTTATTTTTATTGACTACTAAGATATCGATTGATACATATCTGGATACCCTTTTAAAATATCCTAAAATGCAAACTGAAAGTTACCAGTATTAATCTTGTTAAATCTCACTTTATGGTATGTCTTTTCCATGATCTTTGACATTTTGTGATAATCGGAAAATAAAGCCAAAAGTTATTCAAAAATCAATTTCCCACAGTCTTATGAACATCTTATAGCATATGTTTGTTTGTGTTTTCCCTTAAAACTGGATAAGAGCTAACTCTCAGTCTACACCCTCGACTAGAGTACCACTTTTACTCGTATACTTTATGATCCCATCATAAAAAGAGTCGGGTTAATTTACAGTTGAGGGTTGCAAAGAGAGAGAGGAAGAGAGAGGAAATTCAAAACTGCTCCAGTTGAGATCAAGCACATTCTGCATGCTCTCTTTACACAAACATTGTACTAAATGACAATTTGTATGTGGCACGCAAAATGAAACTTAATTGAACTAAATTGAAATGACCTCACAGCTGCAACTGGGGGAAATAGTGGGGTGGGGGGGACAAAGTGGGTTGTCCAGACATCCGCCATGCCAGTCAAAACCCAATCTGCATTTGTGTATAAGTGTGTATATGTATTGGGTTATTCGAAACATACCGCTGTAGTTGAGCTTTTGTCTGATGATTTTTGGGTGATTTGCAAAGAAATTGCATTGATTGAGCCGAGCGTGACATGGATACCTCCAGGGCCTTGTTTCGCTTAACAATATCTTCCAGATTGCTGTGCAAGTTAATGCAGTTTTGCTTGTTTCGCACGGCGATCTCACACGGTTCTGCTATGAAACAAGAAAAAATTCTAGTTAAAAATCTTCCACTTTGCTTCTGCGAATGTTCGACTTACCATAGAAACTGTCATCGGAATAGAGTACACTACCCTCGAATGCAATCGTATAGTTATCCTTGTTGCAAGTGAGTATTATATCGCCCTCATCCGGATAGGCATCCATGTCGAGGGAGTCCACTGATATATGCGACTCTTTAACAGGCGAGAAGAGTAGCTCAGATTTGCAAAAAGAATTATCGATAAGCTCATTTGTTGAGGTTGTCGATGTCTGAGACATGTTGTTGTGTGCCATGTGTTGCATGTTGGACATAATCATCATGTTGTTGCTGTGCTGCATGTGCATCTGCAACTGTTGCTGCTGTTGTTGCTGCTGCTGTTGCTGATAGAGCAACGATTGTTGCAAGCGGCTATTCGCACCGCCCAAACTCTTGCAGTAAGCCGGCAATTGCGACAACAGTGAATGAATGTCCTCGGCACGAAAGCTTTCCATATCGACCTCGGCGAGATTGGCATCCAGATTCTTGGCCAGATCATCGTAGTAGATGAGATCACCCATGGCATTGTAGGATGCGGATAGAGAGCTGAGCACGCTGCGTTGCATGCCACCGCAACCATCCCGATAGCCATAGTCGAGAAACCACTGATAATCAGAATTGTCGTGAGTAAAATCTTGTGACGAGGCCAGCGAACAGTTGACACCACCACCACCAACACCAACACCATTACCACAACCAATACTATTACCACCACCAACACCACAAAGCATACCACCTACCCCATGTTGTTGCTGTTGCTCATTGTTGCGTGCTGCGCCCGGCGTTGTTGCATTGCTGTTGTAATCGGATTCGGGTGTTGCCACAGCTGCCACATTTGTTGCCGCCATTGCTTTAGTTGCTGTTGTTGCCTGAAGCAGAAAGTTATTGTTTTCGGCCTCGTCTAAATGAAAGCTATCGTCACCGTCACAGAGCAACAGACTGTTGCTCACCTGCTCATTCAGGATAATGCTGCGCAACGCGCTGTTATAGCGATCCAAATTGCTCAGGACAATGGCAACATTCTGCTTGAGGCTCTCTTCGCTCAGTTCATCGACAGCATCTGCATTGGACTGCAACTCTTCATCGCCCAATGATTGCAGCAACTGTTGTTGTTGGCAATATTGCAAATGTTGCTGCTGCAACAGACGATCGTTCAGTTGCTGTTGCTGATACCGTTTGCCCAATGTGAACAACGAGTTGTTGGGGCTATTCAGTGGTATCCGATAATGTTGCTGCGGGGATTGTGGAGCTGATCCTGGGCCGCTGACGCTGGCCAATGTTTTGGTGCTGTAGGCAGCCGTGTTGCTGTTGTTGTATTGCTTAACGCCACCCGTGGGCAACGATTGCCGATGTGCTGTCAGGCGTGAATTGTAATTGTGATGAAGATGCGGTTGCGAATGGGGATTAGTTTTGGTAGTATATTGTGTTGATGATGATGGAGGAGGTGGAGAATAATGTTCGAAATGGCTGTTGATGTTGATGCTGCTGATATTGTTGTTGTCGTTTACGGTTGAGAAGTCTGTCATGCCACGTCGAAGTTTTAATCCTGCAAGCGACAAATAGAAACATTTATCTTAGTGTTAATTTCAATTGTAAAACTGTCTCAATTTATATAAATGCAATGACACTAATAAACATTAGCAGCAGAATCTCTTCTCTTCATGCCACAATATGTTTCAATTAGCTTTTATGATGACAAAGCAAAACACCCCCGTGGCAAGCTCTCCAAGCAACTAGCCATAAAAAAGTTATAGGCATTATTTTTGTACGCTTTCGAGAATTTTTACGACCAAGTGCCCCGAGGAGGGTCGAAATTTTCATTTGTTTCGGCATCGCGCCTTGGTACGGCCTATAAAAACTTCCAAGTCGCAAGTTACATTTATACAAATACCCTATCAATGAGTGCTTTAGGTATGTAAAATATCGACATAAGTCAAATCGAATCATTAATATTCAATGAATATTTGAAGATGTCAATAATGTTGTATTGTTTTCGCAATATAACAAGCCAAAGGTTTAATATGTTAATTTGTAATAATAATAATCAAATTTTTTCATCCAGGGTATCTAAGCTTCGATGTGCTGCAAAACAAATGTTATTTTTTATCTTTTGCTCTTTTGTGACATAGACAGGAACACGGCAGGCAACATGGCGTTGCACATGCAACGTGCAACCTGAGCGAGGTCGACCAAAATGAAAGTAGAATACGGCCTGTCAATTAAAGGTTAAAAGTGTAAGCTAACTTTGCGTGCTTTGAGACGGTAACTTTCAAAATGAAGTCAAAGAAAATTAAAACTACTAACAGAGACAGGAAAATGGCGCAGTGATATCGAGTCAAGAATCGCCGCCTTTATGCCCGAATATGTTAAAATACATATTTATAATTAGCTTGCGTTGTGTAAACAAACGTTTGATTTTTTTGAGGGGGTCGTCGAGAGCTGAGATTTTTGGCTGTGGCAACATGTGTTGAGGGAAGTTTGGTGTTAATGGAAACCAGTGATAAGCCTTGAAAAGTTTATTATTTTTAACTCAACTCCACATTGCAATCAATTATAAATTACAAGAAATAATATTGACTTGAGCTTTTTGTTAAAGCAAATATTTGTGCAGACAGAAAAGCCAAGTTCAAATACATTTAAGATAACTTAAAAACAAAGTCTTCAAAATAAAAACACTGCGCACCTTGAGCCAACACGTTAAGGCCAACAAAATTGTTGTTATTGTTATTTAGGTTATGGTTTTTGTTGCCATTGTTGTTTTCATTATGTTGCTGGTGATATTGTTGCTGTTGTTGCTGCTGTTGCATGCGTTGTTGCATTAAATACTGTTGATTGCAGGTGAATCCAGGACCTGTTGTTGTTGCTTTTGCTTTTGGCAGAACCACGCCTTGTTCACGCAGTTGCTGTTGAAGGCGACGCCGTTGTATAAGTTGCTGTTGCAGCAGCTGCAATTGTTGCTGCTGCATATGTTGGTAGTAGCGTATTTGTTTCAATTGCTGTGGTGTTAATCCATTGTTTCTGTTGTTATTGTTGTTATGATTGTTGCTGTTGAATTGTTGTTGCGCCCTTTGTGGTGCATAGTAATTCTCTTTGGAGGAGCTGCTGCTATCACAGCCGCTGCTGGTGCTGCTGCTGTTGCTTTGACTGTTGCCAGTTGTAGCAACATGTTGCCAGCAGCATGTTGTATTGCCATTGGCATCCATGTTGCAGTCAACACCAGCGCTGGCGCAGGCCGCGCAACGTTGACGGCGCTGCACTTTGGAAATGTCTACGAATCTCATGATGTAAGCTAGTAAAAGCAACAACATTGAACGCAACAAAGACGCTCAACTCGAATGTTGCGGCAACACAATCGAAATGTTGCTCAAAGTTTTTATTTTTGGTAAGACCAACGCAGTCACAGTTTTTGTATTTGTCTTTAGGTTTTCTTGTTTTTCACTTGTTGCCAAGTTCTTGCGCGTTGCCCTTTGGCAATTGTTATTTTTAGCTTTGATCTCTGTTGATTTGAGATTTTTTCTTCTATATTTTTAAGGGTTCAACTCTCCATTGATTGGTTCCACATTTTGTGTTTTTTTGTCGATCGTTTTGCTTTGCTACGATGCTTTTCACGCTGCACTTTTCATTTTGATTCCTTCGTACTATTTTCTATTTATAAAAATTTTGTTTTTCTTTATGCGTAAGTTTATCTGGCTATAGTTTGATGTGTGTGTGTGTTATGTTTTTGTGTACAGTCACAAAGTTTTATAAATACATACATACAAACATACATAAATGTGTGTATACATTATGCACATATTTATATTTTGTGTTTGGTTTCGACTGCATATAAATGTTATTTATGAGTTTTCTGCAGCATTAAAGTTTTTTCTAAAGGGAAATTCATTTTTGGGAAACTTTTCTGTTTTTTCGCGCGGCAATTAAAACAGCCCCGAAATAAACTGTTGTAATAAACAATGCTGCCAACAGAGTTTAAGGCTCGCCCAACAGGCTCAATTTATAACTTGCCTAAGACCTGAGACATGAATACTATTTTTGCTACCTTTTAGGGTAACCTCATTTTTAGGATTGTTGCATACATTAGAGGCCACAAAAGTAGTTGCCAAACGGAAATGGAATTTTGCTGTACTTGTTTTTGACTCTATTTTCATTGTTGTGGCAATAGACACCCATTGCTAACAAGGCTAACAACACCTCAACTACAATTCCTGCAGAATTTAAACAGCATTTTTAGTTTTCAGTAGAATAAATTGTTTTGGGCTTTGCAATCGAAAGGTGTAGAAGAAGAAAGCATTTCTATGAATGTACGCAAATAAATATTCATATATACAATACGTTAACTCAATGTCGCAAAACAGAATTGGGTGCCAACAAACAAAACCAGGTGTTTATTTTGACATTTTTGATGAGTGACATAAGCAAGAGACAGAATATGAACCAAAATATCAGTTTTTGAAGACCTTAAGTCATTGTACTTGGCATAAAAAATGCAAAAGTTCAAAATTCAGAACATTTCATTTAATGCGAAGACTTCTTCTTCATTGATGATATAATCTTTTGTTTTATTTGGAATTTTGATAAGAAAATAATGTACTATATCTATACATAAAACTTTTGCCAAAACTTGGAATTTTACGAAAATTTTTGCATCAATTTTTGCCACGTAAAAAGAAAGCATTTTATCTTAGAACCCTATGTTCAGAGGACTGTTTATTTGTTAAAGAGTTGATGGAATGAAAGGTTTTAATGACTCATGTTTGAAAAACATTTCCCTATAGCATAGTGTGCTTAAGCGAAAACTTTCCACAAGGAAAATTACCAAGCATTAACGCATTGTCTGCAGTGGTAAAAGCGTCTTGGCCATTATAGACACGCCCAGCTTAGTTTGGGGTTGAGGTGGAGAGGTAATTGCGAAGACACAAAGGAAAATATTCGAGACATTCGAGATTCCCGTGCACCCACAAACACAGCCACACACACGCAGAAAAACGTGAGGCACTAGCCAAATTCGCAAAAGACCAAATTGTATTACAAACAGAAAGGAAAGTCTAGGAAAACACTCGACAAGGAGGGCAACGTGACTACACTGAAAGAAAATATAAGCTAGCATAAAAATCAACAAAGTTTATCTAAGGCAAATATTTGTTTAAGTTCAAGTAGGATTTAACCTGATTTTTGTTTTGTTACAGTGTAAGTAGCGCAAACGCAAGAAAGAGCTTGCAACAAGGACTCCCCCACTCACTCCCACCCACCCCTTTGCATTATGTGAAGCAGAAGCTGTAGCACACAAAATGGCTGCCAATAGGAGAACAAGTGTGAGGTTAAGCCAACTGGCAGCTTGCCAAATGAGGAAGAACTCTTTTAGTTGAGGTGAGGGCGAAGGGAGGAAGAAGTTCTATTCCAAAAAAACAACAGCATCTTGCACTTGGAATCGATAAACGGAGAAATCATAAACAGGCAACCATACACACAAAAAGTATCCACAAGATAGAGTTATTCTTGTACAAAAAGTACAGGCTACCTCAAGAAAATATTTAGCTGTTTGGCAATTAAATGTCTTTCACTGAGGCACGTGCGTAAGTTTTTAAATCACACATATGGTATGGCATTTTTAATGTGTTTGTTTGTTTTTACATCTGGCCAAAATAGTTGCAACTTCCTCTCTATACAGATGCTATCGTTAGGGCTTCTATAAAAAAAAACAAACCATAGTGTTTCTGGCTTGCTGCGTTTTAGTTCAACGCACTTGTTGGCCTACATTGCTTCGCTTGCAGTTTGCAGTTGCAGAATTTCAAAAAAAAAAAAAAATGTGCCTACAACTTCTCTACCTCTCTCTCGCTCTCCCTATCTTTTGCATTGTTGGCATCTGCTTGTGCTTTACCTCTAAAGTGTTTAGATTTGCCAAATGGCAGCAAACACACACCATGCAAAAGTATCTGAATCTGTATCTTTTGCTGCTGTTCTTATTCTATTTTCTAAACGTTTTGCAATTAAGCAATTAACCAATGCGGAAATCACCTTAACAACAATGCTTCGATTCACTTATGCTGACGAGTTCTCAATTGCAAAGTCTAATCCAATTGAATTGGTCAAGGAATTTTATCGGGGGTTCGGGGCAAAGAGATGCAAAGCAAAACGCATTTGCGCGGATGATCTCATTTGGTTTCCAGCTGCAGAAAACTCATCTTTTTTTTTTACATATTCTTTTTGTTATTCAATATGCCCAAGGCATTATATGTATGTAAGTTTTTTGTAGTACAAATACCGTTTGTGAAAATCATATTTTATTATTGTCGCAAGTTTGTTAACCGGCGCAAAGATAACGTTGCCTTTGTTAAACGGAAGCCCTGCTTTTATAGAAAATATTTTTTTGATACACTCACTGAAGCACAGTTATATAGTATAAGTATATAAGTTTGTTATAGTGCGTCACTTAAGAATTTAACGCGTTTATTTTTCTGATTATGTGGTGTGAATGATGCTTGCCCCCCACATTCACATTGACTTTAATGTGTGCGTTGATGAGTTTTTTATGATTAGCAGTCTAGATAGTTAATTGTATCTGCGAGCGAGTCAAAATATTTGTTATCTAAAAGATATTTTGTACAAATACACTGGTATGTGTGCATTATATAGACATTATAACAACAACAAAAAGTATAGAACTAAAAGAGCACACTGAAAGTTTTTTTTTTTTGTTCTTTCTCGTTTCACAAGAGACACGACGCGCCGCACATTTTCATGGTTGCACAAGCCCAAGGAGACTGACGGCAAATACGAATGCGAACGCGAACCGAACAACGAGATGCGTCGAACGACCACAAACAACAACAACTACACTTGACGACGACAACGACGACGACGACAACTACAAAACGACGCAACGAAGACCAACAACGACATTGCTGCCGTTGTGTGGCAATCTCTCCCGGCTTTGGGTTGTGTGTGTGTGTGTGTGTACAAAATGCCCTCCCAGTTCGTATAAGTGTGTGTGTGTGTGTGTGTAAGTTATCTTGTAAATGTGCAAGTGCAATGCGTACGAAGTTGGCCGAAGTTGTTCTAGAACCGTAAAGAGTTTTTGTGAGCAATTCAATGATTATACAATGTGCAGCTGAATTAACCCCAAAATGCGGAAACAAGTAAAAAATATTCCGCGAGCGATGCAGTAGCACTAGAAAGATACAAATGTATCTTAAACTATCATATAAAGATTTATGCTCAAGCTTAATAGGGCAAACAATAAACCATTTGCTCTTATATTGCTCACAAGTGGAGTACTCCCCCAAGCAAACAAAACAAATGAAGCGCTCCAATAAATGAACCCTCCTCCACTTTCACAATTTCAAGTGCGACTTGAGTCCAGGATGCCACACATTATACATATGTGAGGATCAAGAACGGAGATAGTGCGCATGTGCGCGTGCCTTGACTCAATAAACATCTGTAACACAGGCAGGCACTTGAACAAAGACGGAAGGCCATTCGGCTAGGGGGATGGAAAAACAATGCTATTGCAGCGGTTGCAAGTGTTCATTAATGATGGGAACCGAACATTGTACTACTAGTAAAGAATTTTACCAATAAAACTATTATAAATGCGCATAAATTTTAAATGAAACTCAGTAAAAGGGCACAATATTATGGCATACTTGAATGCTAAGATAGATTTATGCATTCTAATATCATTTGAGAAATACATAAATAAACATTAGCGTAACCGATAACAAAACAAATCAAAGGCGAAGCAATAATTGAAACAGCAAAAATATCAACAAAGAGAAATCAAGTGGAAGTACTCTTCGAGTGGGAGAGCTAAATCCATCTCGTACAGTCGCTTTTTGTATCTTCAAAAAATACATTAAAATGTTTATTGGTGTTATTAAAAATCTAACCCACACAGCGTTTTAATAGAGCTCTTGTCAAAGAGTATAAAATGATATCAGATTTTTACTTATCTCACTGATTAATATTGCGTTAACATTGCATGTTTTAACTACGAATTACAATTTTAGGCACACACTTCGGTCCAGAAATTATCATTTTAAATAACAAGAACGATTCTCTATCAGCTAAAGCACTCTACAGTGTGCTTTCATACAACTAGCGTACTTGTATCAAATTCTTAATAAACATATTTGTTTTATTTATTAAATTTTGAAGAAAGATAAATGAGAGCGTGTACATAAGGTCATACACATAACTCACAAATTCCAACATATACGGGCTACCACACACAGCAGCCCAGAGAAAGAGAGAGATATTCAGAGAGAGAATAAACAGATGCCCATTATAAATAATAATTCAATCAAGTAATGTAACGAGTACGAATGAAAAACAAGAACGAGAACAAAATCGTAGCATTCTTTTAGGTGCTATGCGAAAAGATTCTCTAAGTTACAATAAATAAATCAATTAACTGGAACACGTTTATAGAAGGTAATGCAAATTTTATATTATATCAAATTCAATTTGTTTAAGTGTCAACATTGCAAGTTTTTAGTTGGCATTCTCAAATTTCATAAACACTTTCCGCTTTTTACTTATAATCGAATTTTGTTTTACCCAATTGTGAGGCAACTTAGTGTGGCATGACTCATCGCGTGCGTTTCAATGTCATCTATGGCAAATTCATTTTTGCCCCCAGCCGCAGCTCAGTAGGTATATTGGCGACAAACAAAACAAGCGCTGAGGCAAATTAGCGATGAGGAACTTTTGAACTGTGAGTTTCGACCACCCTCGGGGCTTGGATGGGGCCTCCCACTTACATGTGCCCAGAGAGTTTTTATTGTATCGCAACAAAAATACATTTGTTTATTTCAAAAGGCAAACAAAAAAAATACTTTATTCGGTTTGCGGAGGGTCTTCAATAATTGCACTTGAATATTATGAAATATCTGCTTGGTTTAGTTGGATATAAGCTTATTAAATATCAACATAAATTTACTTGTTTTAAGTAAGCATTTAAAGGTCAAAACTTCAAGCTATTGACAAAGTTGCGAAGGAAAACTTATTTTACTTGGCAAGCAAACTTGGCATTTGGCACAGACTTTTATAAAAGCAATTAACTGAAGATTTTTTAAAATCAATTTTTAGTTGCAACCAACAAACTGCTAAAAGTTTCAACTGAAAGCACGATGCAATGGTGAAAATTTAAATATTTTTAGGGAAGCTGAAAAATACTCAATGACATGTTAAATATATAAACGGATCGTTATTATGTCAGCACACAAGAGTGATAAATCCCTCTGATGCTGACACCAACTAAAGGGGGAAAGAAGTGTAAAGAAGGGTGATTTGCAGCACATGTGGTAACAAGCTAATTAAAAACATTACAACCGATGCCGCAAGTGTAGTGTTGAAACTGTTTTCTAAAGAAACTCTACTGATTAATATGAAATTTACATTTATTGACAGTTGTACGACAAATCCGATATCAAATGAAGCTGACACAGCTGCCACGCTTCAATTGTATGCTTCTCTATTGATATTTAACCTCAGATTTGTACAAGCATGTCACATGATTTATTTGTTGTATTAGAAACGCCGAAGGGACAAAGACTGCAGCATGTGTGTTGCAACTTAAGTCTTGACATGCCCCAGACTTGCCAAGAGTGACAGCCACAACAACAATGTGTCTCTTATATCACTGTATCCGCCAAATGTTTCAAATACCAATCAAATATCCCGTCAGCGGAAAATTGCGTAAAGTTTTTCAACGCTCTCGTCAAATTGAGTGAAAGTTAAGTGCGTAATAACCGGGTACATACGGTGCACATAGATAAATGCGGAATAGTCTACTCGATCCATACAAGATACAACAAGATACTCGTATGCCCAGCTAGCTAATCAATTCAGTTCGCTGCGGGGACGCAACGCAAAACCCAAACATGACATGACAAACAAGCCCAGCCACCAACAACAACAACCACAAATGTGCGCAACTGCAACATCGATTGTCATTTGGCTAAACACACAAATTCAAGTTTTTAAACCTATTTGTTTATAAATTGTGCTGCATTTTTTAAACACACAACAACTCCCGTAAATTATACGTCTTTTAACCAGTTTTATTTTGGCAACCATCCATAGTTTTCACTTTATTCAACGCAATGAAGACTTAAGACTGACACTCAACATGTCCCCAAGGCCCCACAAGCTGAACAAGCGGCAGTAAAATTTAAAGTTAATAAAAATATGCAACTCCCGTAGCAAATGTTAAGTGTCATTAACGCTTGATTGAGATTTATTGGCATTCAAAAAATTAATAAACTTGTATGCAATTTATTATCAAAATAATAAATAATTTATTGAATAAACATAATTCAACTAAAGTAAATATTTAAGAGAGTTTAAGTTAGATTGCATAACCTTTAATGTCAAGCTAATAAAAAAAGTTATATCTAAGCGTTATATGTTCATGAAGCGATATAAGGAAGTTGATTGAAACTAAATTACTTTAAAAATAATGTTATTTATGATTTGTATTTTTTGTTTCTTTCGAAGTTTAAGTGTTATGGTTAAGTTTTCGACCTTAACCTATCTTATATGTAATATGTATTATAAGCAAGCTTTAAAGAATTAAAAAAGCATTGAGAAATCGTACCTTCGCCACCCCAGACCTACAATTACTTCCAACTAACCTTACGTCACGTTGTGTGTCATTCACAACCTAGTTATCACAAAAGTTGCATAGTTCATAAACTGGTATTGATGCAATATTTAACTTACTGATAAGATAATGCATATTAGTTAAATGATATGGCTTTGATATGTAAGCTTAACGTCATTCGAGTTATAAGTTGCGAAATTCACGACTTTGCATAGTTGCATAGGTCGCGTGACAAAGTCGTGATCCATACAAGACGAGATGTGACTAAGCTTGGAAAAAGAGACTTATCCAAGTTGTTAGCAAAGCTACTCGATTACAAATCAGGCGCTTGGACTGGACCACCTATGGTGTGTCGCATATAACACCTGCGTAGATAGATTCCATTGTCGGCTGCGGCTGATGGGAGAATTCTATTGAAATGCAAAGCATATCAATTATCTGACAATTAGCTGTATTGATTATACCCAAGCTGACAGGCATGGGAAATCACGAGTTTATGTGTGTATGTTTGTGTACTTAGTCATTATTAACTCAACTGTTGGCAAGCCCCCATTGAACAAGTTGAATGCGCCTGCGCAAAACAATACAACACTGACCTATCTCGTATAAATCAAGTTTACGGTTTATTAATAAATATAACTTTTTAGAAGAAAACTTAGGCATGGGCAAAGCCGCGTTGCATCTTTAAGTCATAAATCAGTTAACACAATTTGTTTTATTTTTATACTTTATTATTTATTGTGATTAATGTATGGTAAAATTAACATTTGCTTTGAATAATGATTAAAAAAATAGTTAAATAAACTTTGAACTTAAATATGACAAGTCAAATGGGTATGCATAATCTTTTTTGAAAAGTGCAAAGAGAATTTTATTTATGTCTATGCAGCGCAATCGCGCGATTGATAAAATAGTATGTAACCAGTCTCCGAGGACTTGTGTATATCCGAAGTAAGGCCATAGAAATCCTCAATGGTCGAGGCCTCAATCTTGTCGACCATGTCATCATCGAAGAGCAACCAAAGTCCATGACTCTTGACAATGCTTATATAATGCCCTCGGTTTGGACCCGATCCACAATGAATAACAACAGCTGTTAGATCATAGAGCCGATCCGGATTGACAGCATCGTCAGAGGTATTGAAAAGTCGCAACTCAAGCGGAAAGACGACACGATGCGAAACCTTGATGTGACGATTAAATTGCTCCATATACTTGAAACGCTTCAAGTGTAAAGCCAGTATCATTGGCAGCTTCTTGACACGCATGCGTTTCTGTGCCTCCTGATAGCTGCAACAGTTGTCGCACTTAAACTTGTTATCCGAACAGAGGGTTTCCGTGTTGCTGAAGCAACGCAAACAGTGCGTAATCGATGTATTTTGATCTACATCCACTTGTAGATCGAAAAAGTTCTCATCCTTGCTGCTAACCGTCTCACAGTTGAGGCAACGTGTCTCCGAAGTCAGAATACCCTGAAAGATCTCATGAACCCAAGTTGGTTCCGTGTTGGCTCCATTTGCCTGAACGATCGGTGTGGTTGTTGCGGTCAGACCTCCTTCCAGTACACTTGTTGTGCCACTCAACGAACCTGTCGAGTTGCTGTTGCAATTACCATTGGTTGCTGTCGAGTTGGACGTGGACGTTGTTGTGGAATTGGACGAGTTGGAGTTTGTGGTGGAGTTAGTCTTTGCGGTAGTGCCACTTATCGGTGTAGGAGCGGTATTCCCATTAGACGTCTTCCCTGTATTGCCGGTGTTGCGTTCAGCCAGAATGATCTCGTTGATATGATTGATGAGGAAATTGAGAAATTCATGGGCATCTTGTTGCATATAGTTGTCAAACTCTTCCTTTTCCTTGCGCAACCGTGTTATAAACTTCTTGGGTGCTATAGAGCCAACTTTCTTCTTTTGCGTGGCAATGCTATAGAAGAGATCAGCCAGGCAGGAGAGCAACGTCTCTTTGGGTCGCTTGTTTTTTGCCTTGTACTCGAGTACCTTCTCCCGAAAGGGCTTACAGAAGTATAGAGCCTGCAGTACCGAGTTACTATAGCAGGTATTCCCAAAGTTGACCAGCCCAAAGTAGTGCTCGTTGGGCGGAAACATTTCCGAGCCGATCTCGCGCTCCAGCTGCGAGACATTGGCGCCCATGGTTGCTACGGGGGCTGCCGCGGCACACCGGTACAGGAAAGACCACACTGTGTATGCTTTTAGTGTCGTTGGTTAGGCGGACTTATGCGAGTACTATATCATTCACACATATATTAGTGGGTGTGTGCGTTATCAAAAATAATGTTTGCTATTTTTTATTTATTTATTTATTTTTTTGGAGACTTGGCTTGATATTTGTGGTATTTTGTCTACTGAGATTAGATGGTTAGATGCGCAAAAAACTTTTCTATATTTTGTCTGAAAATAAATAATTTTGAAGAGGGGGATACACGTGAGTTTCTTTCGCATAACACAAACAACAAAATTATAAAATATTTTAACTTCTACTTTGCTTTTGACATTAAAAACTAAGTATTGAACTAATAAAGAATGTATTACAACGAAACCGGCACACATCTAATAAACAAAAATCAAACAAAAAGAGATAAGAATGTGTGTATCAAATGCTCTCTTTGCTTTATCCCCTCTCCAAAAATATTTTCAAACAAAGTGTTTCAGATGCGCAGGAGCACTTTTAGGAATTTCCAAATATTTTTTCATCAATTTCTTCTGTTAATGGTAAGGAAACGTGAAAATATATTTCATTTTTGACAGTTTATAGTTGATCAATTTTTAAAAATTTTATTACAGGAAATTAAAAGTTAAATACGTAAAAAAAATATAATTTTATAAAATCTGATAGTTACTTTTACACACAAATTGCTTACAAATAACTTTAGTGTATCATACTGGCATACGTCATAGAAATTTGTAGGCGTTTAGCTAAAACTGGGGCGGGAATTCATTTGTACTACTTTTGATATAGACTAGTCAACAATTAAATTATCTCACTATAGACATGAATGCAAACATTAAAAACTATTTGCCCATTTTTGCTTTTTTAGTTACTAGGTGGACAAAGTGTTGCAAATACGGCTCATTCCTTTGTGAAAATCGTTCAGTTTGAAATAGAATAGTAATACAAAATCGTTCATGACTCGATGTTACTAAAAATAGTATCGAACTTATGGCGTTTAATGGCTTGGTTCGGTGAATTTTTTTTACACATCCACTAGAAGTGTGCTGGGAAATTCTGGGCAAATGTAACGCGACGCTGACGTGTGCCGATTTTATTAACGTTTCACAACGTGTCGTGTGCCATGGGCAATGCACCAGACTCTAGACGAGACACTGAGAAACTATAAAAGCAAAAGCTTCGCTGCCGTTTGACACTTAGAAACCATTGCAAACTATCAGTGAAAACAACGAGTCAGATTCTCAGCGAAAAGTAAACACTTTAAGCCATTTTTGGACTTGAAGTTCCACACTTAAAGGAGACGCTTTAGGACTATACTTAAATAAGAAGAAGTTTTTGACCGTTAATCACCGGTTGGAAAACTACACCAAGTTGGAGAAATACCCTATCACCAGTGCAACTGAATACCTTTATGCTGTTCAACATAAGGGAGCATCTTTCAATCTTAAGCGATATTCAGTAGAACCGGTAAATCACTTATCCGGAAAACTACTTAAGATACTCGCCTAATCTTCAAAAGACACTAAAAAGTATTTACAAAAGTATTTTTGAGTATAGCGCATTTATGTTATGCATACACAACGCTGTAACAACAAAATTATAATGTGCTCAAAGCTTTAATATTTAAAGCTAATGGCTCTTTGTTAAGTGAACTAGATAAGTAAGAAAGAAATCCTAATAAACCACTAAAAGAAAACCAACTAGCCATGTTTCATTGAACGATTAAGACAAATAAACAACAAATTAATCTACTTTTTAAATCTTCCCAAAGTAGCATTGTCGGACAAACGCACAGCTCGATTAGAAGTTGAGCTTTTCCAACACCTAATCAATTTATTAACTGCTGTGAAAAATCGATGTCAATTTAAATGGGTTATTTTATGAATAGCAAATTAGGCAAGAGGCGAGTATAAAAGTACTTGCATTGTTTAAAAAATCATTAGTACTTCAAGAATATGAAACACATTGTAAGTATGAAATAAGTTCTTAACTGTTTAGCAGGTGCTAATATTGTAAACCTTTTATAGCTTCTTATCAGTATTCTGCTGGTTTGTATGTCCCTTGGGACACAGGCTCTCTATATAAAAAGAGCTATACCAATTTTAAATGGAAATCAAATAAATAAAACATTGGTTATTACAACCACACCAACAACTGTAGTGGATAAACTTTGGATGTTTGAAACATTTATAAGTCAAAACCAAAAATATGCTGAAACTACACAGTCTAAGAAGCAGTCTAGAAATAATTACCTCACAACAACTTTGCTGAAATCAACTACTGAAGTCACAACATTAGATAATGAAATAGAAGTTCGACCCCTCAATATCGGAATAAGGTTAAGTGCCAAACTGTTGAAAGTACTCGCCCGCGGTTAAACTCTTAAGTTAAGTTGCTTTTGTAATAGTTTCTTTTTTTATCAAAAAATCAATTTGATAAAGATTAAAATATAATATCAATGATCAATTAATTTCTATTAGTAGTTTTTGAATCATTGAATGAAAGCTATCCAAACAAGGATCAATTCAATCAGATATATAACTTTATTCATCTAATCAAAAACTCTAGATAATTTCCGATGGGAAATTCTATGAATAGCTAATTATCAATTGGCAAATATAAAAGTGCTTCTGTTGTTGAATTAATTATCAGTACTTCAAGTAAAATGAAACACGCTGTAAGTATCGGAAGGATTTCTTAATTTTATAGCAACAGCTAATAGTTTTCCATTCTTACAGCTTCTTATCACTATTCTGATGTATGTCCCTTGGGACGCAGGCTTTCAAAACAACAGAGGTTTAAACGGAAAAAATTGACTAACAATTGATAGTGATAATAAACTGGAAGTTCGACTTATCGCTATTTTAGTTAGATTAAGCGCCAAACTTTTGAGTGTACTCGCTCAGAAATCACTTATAACCGTTTAAACATTGTTGCATTATATTTCATAAAAATAGTTGACTTTTCTTGACATCTGGTTTGTATACTTATTATTCATTTACAAGCTTTTGAGTCATATAATTATATAACTCTAATTATACCGTCCAATTAATGTTTGTAGCACAACGCCCAACTTAATCAAATAAAGATTTTTATATGAAGATCTAGTCAGATATCTAGTTTTCATACAAGCGGGTAAGCTGAATCATCAAATAGGTATTTAGATAAGTTCAAAGGTAGCTATGCTACCTGACTCAATCAACAGTAGCACATGCAAAATGCAACACGTTGTAAGTATCGGAATGTGTTGTTAACAATTAAACAGACAATAAAACTTATTACCTCTACAGATTGTCATCGCTTTTCTGTTGGTTTGTTCGTCCCTAACACATTGGTATCTTAAGTAGATAAACTTTAGATAGTCGATTTCAAAACCAAAACAACAAAACATGTGACTGAAACAGTAACTAGGCAATATGAATAGTATGCTGCAACTTGACAGCTAATAATGATACTTAAATATGATACGCTACAAAAATATCGTTTAGAAAGAACTTCGATGTACGATGTCAGTTATGGTAAAATAAGCCGCCAAACTCTTAAAAGTGCTCACATTGCTTGGCTTGAAAGTAACGTCTATTTAAGGCGAGCCAAAAAATAATAAAAATTAAATAAAAACAAAGCTTGGATCGCTTGCAGTAATTATCAGAAGAAAGCAAATCAAGATATTATCAAAACATGAAAAAATGGATTTTACCAAAAAAGCTGGGATATTCTGTATGCATTATTTATATTTTTAAAATTCAACAAGCTCCATTTTCGGAATGCAACGCCCAATTTAATCAGATATACATTTTTTCCCATACCCGCACTTATTTTGTATCGCCGTAAAGTCTCTCAAGAGAGCTCGTTTTCAAAACGACCGAGCATTTTTATAACTAATCAAACGACTAGTATAAAACCAGCTGAGCTGTCGGCTTAAGCATCAGTACACAAACTAAAATGAACAACGTCGTAAGTATCGGAATATCGATTCAATTTATAAAAAAAAAGGCAATAATTGTTATTAACACAATAGATTATCGTCAGTATTCTATTGGGCTGGTCGTCCCTAGGGGCACAAGCTCTGTGTTTGAACCTTGTGAACACGACGCTTTTAATTGTAAACGGAAATCAGATGAATAGCTCCGTGATAGTGCCAAATACACAAGCAACACTTGTTGGGAATCGATCAACACCTATAACAACGGAACGAGTAACTGAATCATCAGCTGGGCAACATGAAAAGTATGCTGAAAGTAAGGGAATGGCAAAAGGAGATGTCTCAATGGAAAACTTCGCAACAGAGAATCTTTTGACGCTATCCATTTTGTATGAAAATCAAATAAACAGTTCAGGAAAAGTGCCAGTTGCAACAAAACCTGTATTGGAAATGCCTGCAAGAAATCAATCAACACCCCTCACAACAGAAGGACCATCATCAAGGCAACATGGAACCCATACTAATGAGGAAGTTAAAAAAGAAGTTCCAACAAAGCAATCTACAACAATATTATCAAAAACGGACTTTAGATCATCTTTTCCGATATCTAGTTCTGAAGAAACAACATTTGATCATAAACATAATGAAACTGATGTAACATTTGATCATTTATGTAATACAACTGATCCTGAATCGATTCAACATAGATTAAGTCCAACACTATTAAAAGTTCTCACACGCCAAGGGTAATCCTGACAAAAATTGTCCTATAATACTAATTAAAATATAACAATGCAATCTTTAAAACCAAAATATAATAAGCTATGCTCTCAGACAAAGTAATGGGAATTCTCAAGATCGATATCTAGTTTTAATTGTAGATCAATAATTAGTTATTTTGTGAAAAGTTTTCCCAAAAGCATTAGGTGATATTTCCCCCATTTAAATCTGGCTAGATGCACTTATGGCAAATGACAACTGGCGTATTACGATCTTAACTGTTGTCTGGTAATCAAGTTGGCAATTACTGTCAATCATCGTTGTGCCGGTCAATGCAATGCAATTATGAACCGAGCTCAACACTAATGTAGCTGGATAGTAAAACTTGTTTGTGTTTATCCAAAGAATTAATGGCGCGGAATCTATCCTCTCATTCAATACTAACGGGTAGAAGTTTGTGATTTGGAACCTCTCAATTGCAACCGGTCAAACTAGTTTCTAGTACTATTTGCATCCACGATCTCAGCAGTATAACTGTAGTAAATATTGTTTGTGCATATATATCAAAGATAGTTAGAAATGCTATGCACTCAGTACAACTTAACAACTCTGACTAGAGTGATCAGTGGAAACACAGTGAGTAGGACTTAACAATTATTATATCAGACTAATGCAACATTGGCAAATGCGATAGGTATAAAATGTGTTCTCAATCCCTGCAGTTATTGCTGTGCTTTCTACTCGTGTTTTGCGCTTTCATTGAGCACAGTCATGCCGCCACCAAGGTGATGTATGAATTCCAGTAAGTAAGCATTCCCGAATTATGAAACAGAACACAAATAATTCTAAGCAATGGTTTGTAGCATTCGCGAACAACAAAATGAACAACAAAGTGTAACAGGATCACTTAATAATAACAAAGATTCTACAAGGAAACCCGAAGTGGTAATAACAGGAACACGCTTTTCGCAGGTCATTCATTACGGCAAGGATGAGAATTCAACTAATAGTGTTTACAAGGAAACAGCCTACTATACGGCTGATGAAAGCGGCTATCATGTCAAGTATAACTGTAGCGTAATACCTATAATACCGGACGTTAATCTCCACGGAACAACCCTTAAAGTGATTACGGGCTAAGTATTATGGAGCATATCCGACAATAACAAAAACTATAGACTACTTTATTAATTTATGCAAAAGCAAAATAAACAAGCAGACAACTGATTAGATATGATGTATGGTAATGAATTTATTGCCATCAAATGCGCAAAAGCTTTTGCATCTTATGTTTAATGCATGACGTATGAAATAATTACATCGAATTTAAATATTTATATATTTACAAACTAATAAATAGTTATTCCTTACCGTTTATGAAGATTTCTTTTGTTGTTGTTATCCGTTGGATTCCCTCTTGCTCAATGCTTGTAATTCTAGACAACACTTTCGTGGCAAATTGAGAAAAACAAACCAGGGTCTGCCTTAATTAATAGTTGCCAGTAATTTAAAAGTGTAGCAGAAAGTGTTCGGAAGAATGGCTTTTCCTGCAAAATAAAAAAGAGGAAACAAACAAAAGGGAATTATTAATTATTCAAATAAGCTTAAGTGAGAGAAACACACTAATTTTAATTGCATGTAAAACGATCCCAACCTTGGCCACTGAGAAAGTAAACAATCTCATTAGAACAGCGAGCAGATGTAGCGATAGAAGAGAGCAAAAAATACGAAACGTGCTACCTTGTGGGTCAAGTTTGCGCGAGAGAATCGTTGCGTTTGTCTAACGTAAGTGTGAGAATAATAGCAATAGAATTGGGTCACTGAGATGGAGAGTACATATTTAGCTGCAACGGTTAATAAAGCTAATTAATTAATCAAGTGGCTGGCTGGCTGGCTGATGATGCTGCTGCTGCTGACGATAAGCCTCCGCCCAAGTCAAAAATCGACGCATCGCTCAATTTAAGCTTAGTTTCGCGACGACAACTAAACGGAACGGAATATCACGCTAGAAAAAAACGAAAAGCAAAAAACCAAAAACCATGAAACTTTTGATGTGCCTGTTGGCAGGCTGTGCTTTGCTATCGCTTGGCGCGGCAAACCTTCTTGCCACAAACTATACGAACGATATCCTGCGCCTTGCCAAGGCAGCACATATTAAAGCCTACCTCACCGAGGGAGAACAGAAGCCGTGCGACAACTTTTATAACTTTGCATGTGGCAATTGGCCGCGTTTGCATCCGGCACGTCGGCACAACAAGAAGACCAACTATTTGGAGGAGCTGCAGGAATTGTTTGTTCGCAAGAGCGCTGATATGCTTAAGAGCACAAGGGCAGGCGGAGATAGCAGCGCTGATCGTTTACTAAAGAATTTCTACACCTCCTGCTACAATCAAGCGAATGATACGCAATCAGTGCTAAGGACTTTGCTACAGGTTACGGACTTCCGAGGTGGTTGGCCCGAGATACGAGTACCTTCCTGGTACCACTACGAATACGATTGGCTGCAGGTAGTGGCGACACTTAAACGACGTTTGGGAGTAGATATTCTTATTGGACTCGATGTTGTTCTCGACTTCAAGGAGGAGCGCATGCATCGCCTTAAACTGGGTGCACCAAAACTCCCTCTAGGACATCGTCGGCAATATTTAGATGCTACTTTTCATAATGCTCGTGAAAGATACCAATATGCCATCGAAGACAAATTGCAAAGCTACTTTCCTAAGCAGTCGGAACGCTGGCACAACGAGGTAGCCTTTCAGATTCTAGAGATTGAACAACAGTTAGCGAAAGGATTGCCACACGATGCGGCACTAACGCTGGAGCAAACGACCCGACAGCGTACAGCTGCCGAGATGAAGGCTGCCTATGGCAACTATGTGGATGTAAGTCGCTATTTGCAATTGATCTTCAACGACACCTTGTATGTGGATCTGTACGAAACGCCCGAGGATTATCTATCCAATCTGGTGGATGTCATTCGTAATACACCAAAATTGCATCTAGCCAACTATACCATCTGGCGTGCATTAGACACCCTCGACCAGGCTCGTATTCCGCTGACTGTCCAGTCTAGTATTTGGTGTGTGCAGCAAGTGCGTGAGTATTTCCCACTGCAGCTGGAGAGTTTGTTTCATCGCAACTACAACAATATGCAAATGATAAACGAGCTGCAATCCACATGGGCGGACATTAAGCGTGTCTTTCGAGAGGATCTACAGGCATCCACAGAACTGCACTGGATGACACTCGAGACGCGACAGAAGGCCATTGCAAAACTGGAGTCAATGGAGCTGCAGTTCCGGAATCACGATGAGACACAACTAATACGACAACTGTATGGCTTGAGCCTGAATCCGGATCAATTCTATCAGAATCTGGTTAGTGTACTGCAGTGGCGTACACAGCGTCAACTTGCAAAGCTTGTGGAGGAACCTCAGCTGGCGGACCAGGTGTACAAGGTGCCGCATTACGAACTGACTACCAACAAAATGCAAATCCCCATCACATTTATGCAGGCGCGTTTCTTTTGGGATCCTGCTTATCCGAATGCCTTGAAGTATGGCACCCTTGGTGTTCTTCTTGCACGCCAAATGCTGCACGGTTTCGACGATGTGGGTCGGCGTTTTGATAGACATGGTTATCGCAACAATTGGTGGGATATTACCTCGGAGAGCTCTTACTTACGACGTGCCCAGTGCTTCCGGGAGCAGTATGCAGGGTTTGTGCAGTTTAACGAAAAGCCTGTCAAGGACAAAGGACTCCTCAACCGTATTGTTGCTGATAATGGCGCTCTCGATATCGCTTTTCGTGCCTACAATAAGTGGTTGAAGAACTCTGCAGAAACACCAGCTATCTATCAGAGGGAGCGTTTACCTCTTCTCGATCATTCTCACAATGAGCTATTCTACTTGGCCTACGCCCAGTTGTACTGTTCCGACTACCCGGAAAGCGTTGAGCTCTTTGAGGAGCTACCCGAACAGCTACGCGTTAACACAGCACTCTCCAATTCACACCAGTTTGTAAATTCCTTCAGCTGTTCCAAGAGTGACAAGCTCAACGCACACTTTAAGTGCAAGCTCTATTAATCAAATCGAAATAGCTATGCATTATATTAACGAAACCAATTCATATATTCCACAAGTTTAATAAAGTTTTGCACATTTCCGTTTTTGAAACGAGCTTCTTTTTCTTTAGTGATTTAGTTGTAAGTAAGGCCAAAAACTCTATCAAATTACTTCGCTTCATACGACGATTCTTCCGCTCTTTCACTCTCTGCCGCTCTCTTGCGATAACCCGCAATGAACTTATCAGTAGACTTATCAGCATCACTTGAAGTCCAAGCTGAGCAGCGACAGAGATGCTTTTTTGTTGACAGTTTACAGCAACTCAAAGATGTAGCAGCATGTCAAAAGCATCAAACAGCTGTATAACAGTTTTTGTGGCTCTAATCCTGTTGCAGACAGGAATCAGCGATGACGGTACTTTTCAGCGTGTCTTTCAGACGGCGGACACGGTGCGGCAGAGTAAAGCCCTTGAGATGCGACGGCAAATGAATTTGCGTGCGGATCCCTGCAACGATTTCTACGAGTATGCTTGTGGCAACTGGGAAACACAGGCAACGAAGCAATCAAAACTGGAACATCGCATAGATATGGACTTGGTGCGCTTGCTCGAGGAGACGGCTCATCGCAACGATAGTGGCTTAGCTCGTCAAGCTAAGGACTTTTATCAATCCTGTCTTGTGGCGCTTGCTAAACCTAGCCAAAAGAATCAGCAGCAACAACAGTTTCTTAGCCAATTCATTCAACAGAATGGTGGGTTTCCGGCCGTACCAGGTTCGAATTGGAGGGTCTATCATCAGGATTACGACTGGCTGAGAGTTGCTGGTGGATTGCGAAAAAACTATGGCATGGATATCCTGATCGGATTGAGAATTGGCTACAACTATGCAAGTGTGCAGGAGAACAGCATATATCTAAGTGAGCCAAGTACTTTTCTTCCCAACGAACTTTGCAGCAATCACAGTCTGCACAGAAATGATTCTTCCTACGAATCCATCGAAAATATGGTAACCTCACAGCTAAGAATTTGGCTAGCTATGGGTAATGAGGAATCTGTTCGTCTGGCTGCCGAGATTATTAGCTTTGAACACGAGCTCTGCGGAGGAATGCACGATAAGGAGCCTTGGAATTCAGAACTAAATCTCTACAATGCCAACTACACGCGCAAGACTTTAAGCGAATTTGGACAACTCTATGAATTGGATCTGGAGGGCTATGTGACCAGCTGCTTTGGTCAGACCCTATACAGACCTGTCTACATGGCAGCACCAAACTATTATCGACAACTTAAACGCACCTTGTCGGTTCGCAATGACAGTCAGATAGCCAATTATATAATGTATCGAGCGGTAGCTGCACTAACATTTCCTCTAGACGATAAACCCGAACGCAGACCAACTTATTGCTTAGCTAGAGTAAAAAGCCTGTTGCCATCGGCATTAGGAGAACTGTATGCACGTCAATATACCAGCGACGAGTCCAGAGAGCAACTAGCTCAGCTCTACGATCATTTACAGGGAGCACTAAAGCAGAGTCTAAACGCAGACTGGCTGGAAGAGGGTAGCCGACGCATTGCTCAACGTAAGCTTAGTGATCTTCAAATAAATCTTCCCGTTTATGATAAGCCAGTGGCTTTGAGAATTCAATTGGAGCGAAACAACTATTGGAAGAATCTCCGTCTGCTATTGGGTGCGGTCCAACCACAGCAAATGAAACGTTTGTTCGAGGAAAACATTCCATTACCCGCGGATCCTTTGGAGGCGTATGAAACGCGTCTGCAATATCGTCCCGTGCAACGTCGACTGGATCTGGGCTGGGCGCTGTTGCAGCCACCTGAATATGATTTACGGTACGGTCTGTCTTTGATGTATGCTACACTCGGAGCGAGTCTGGCGGAGCAAATGGCATTAGCTTTTGATGAGGTGCATTGGTCAGTGGGTTTGTTGGAACGCGACAATTGGGATCCGTTGACAGCGTATAGATATCGTAACCGTAGCGAATGTTTTATCCGCCATGTGGAGGAATATCTGCAAGGCAATCGCAGTGCAACACAGATCCTGATACGCAATAGTGCCGGGCTCAATACCGCATTCAATGCCTATCTCACTTGGCTGGGTTTTCAGGCACCGAATAATGACTTTACCCGACTCACTAAGGAGACACTGCCCGGTTTAAATTTCTCCAACACAGCTCTTTTCTTTTTAGCCTACGCCCAGCAGCATTGTCATCCCAAGGATCAGAGACCTGAAGAGTCTGATCTTTGGCCAAACCTTACATATAGTGTACGACAGAGCCACACCTGGACACGCCTTAGGGTAAATGGACCGCTTAGCAACTCGGTAGATTTTTCCCGAGAGTTTCATTGTCCAGCTGGGTCACCAATGAATCCACCAAACAAATGCATGATTTATTAGGTAAAATTTCAAAACCGAGAGCAATTAGTTTTTATAAAATGTAAAAATGTTTTAAAAATTAAACGATATTCCACATTTTATTTGGTTTTTAAGTTTAAGGGGAAAGTTCCAAAGACTCAACTAGACATTCAAGGAAATCATAATTTTAGCGATTTTTTTTTTTTTTTTGCTATGGAAATGATTTTCTTTCTGGTACCTTTTAAACAATCAGCAAAACATACAGCAACAGATAACAGACGCTTGGCGAGGTCGAGTTTGTTTACTTCTCTCTTAGACTTGGAAGAGACAGAAAGATCGGTGATAACACACCCCCCCCTCCTCCCCTCCCCTGCATAAGCTGGGATTGAGCGAACACTTGACCCAATTAGTCAAGTTCATGAGCGAAATAAAAATGACACGGCCAAAGCGTTTGGCTTATCATTTCCAACAGCTCAGTCGATTTTTCAACGCTACGATGAGAACTACACGAATTGCGCTACTCTTGCTAAAAGTTTTCCTGTTTCGATTTGTGACGGGTGCACGGTACAACAACATAAATCGTGTAACACAAGGTAGTGCACCGCACGGTGCAGTCATGCACAATCCAAACAACAACAACAATAATCATGTCAACATTGTTGAGAGTCAAAAGGAGCAGAAAGCGCGACAGACCATGTCGAGAGATATGCAGAAGTACATGAATCTCACTGTTGATCCTTGTATCGATTTTTACGAGTACGCTTGCGGCAATTGGGGACGCTATCACACTCGTCAGCTGCGCGAGGGTCAACTGATAACGGCTCAACGTGTTGTAGAGATGGGCATTGAGGACCAGTTGCAGGAATTGCTAACGCTACCATTGCCACCACAGAATCATCCCAATGAATACAGTCCGGCAAGTGCGGCAAATGTCAGAAAAGTACGCACTTTCTACGACAGCTGCCTGAAGGCAAATGAAAATGAGCGACGACAGTTTCTGATGAAGATACTGCGGGAGCATGGTGGATTGAGGAACATACCGAATTCACATTGGAAACCAGACTATCACTGGCTACAAATGCTTGCTTCGTTGCGTCGCAATTATGGTTTAGACATATTAATTGGTCTCGATGTAGATTTGAATCTGCAGCAGATGAGAGGCAATAGTCTCTATTTGGGTGAACCGCATATGACCATTATACCGGTAGAGCACTGCAGTGCTATGGCCACGCGACAGGCAAATGTGCGTGATGAGGTTTACGAACAAATTCAGCAGCAGGTAGCAGAAAATATGCGCAGCTGGTTCTCCATGGAGAGTGATGAAGCGGCACGATTTGGTGGGGACATTGTTCGCTTCGAGTTCGAGCTCTGCAAGCAGATGAGGGAACAACAGACCATAACTAGTGTTGAGCCTCAAGAGGAAGCAGTTCCTGTCTACGGTGGGCGTTCTCGCATTGGACAGGATCGTTTGCGTCAACAGAATGGCGGTAGCTCACTCTATCCCCGAATGACCCTAACCGAACTGACCACAAAGCTGGGCAACTGGTTGGACTTTAAGCTGTACGTAGAGAGCATCTTGGAGGATTCTTATGGGGAATATGTGTATCTACGCTCCCAGAGCTATCTGCAGCATCTTGTACGCACTGCAAAGGCCAATCAGGCGACAATTTCTGGCTATATACTGTATCGAGCACTGATGGAGCTCGACCAGCTACCGGAGGAGGATCAACCGCTGCGTCGACCTCGTCATTGCGTCAAAGTGTTGCAACGTCTCTTCCCCCAGGTTTTGGGCGACATGTATCAGCGGCATGTGCAACGCGATGACGCCCAACACGACATGGAGCAGGTGTTCAGCGATGTGGTTAAAGCCTTTGAGCAGCAATTGAAAGTCGAGTGGCTGGATGAGAACGATCGACGTACAGCAAGATCAAGATTGTCCCAATATCACACCCTGTTGCCGGACTACCAGGGTGTTGATCTCAGCGCACTGCTTTTCCAAAAGAACGAGGAATTCTACAAACGTCTTGAGATATCCTTGCACTACAATGCCCGCGAACAACTTAACAGTTTGCGTGGCAATGACTTTGCTAGGGTCGCTGAGGGTGCTGTAAATGCGTTTGAGGTTAGGGCTTCGCTGGTACTTCGTCAGCAAGCGGTGCTTGTGGGTTGGGGTCTAATGCAGGCACCCTACTACAGCTACTACTATCCCCGGTCATTGAAATATGCCCTACTCGGTCAGCGTTTAGCCGCCGCACTGCTGCGGGCCTTCGATGACGAGGGCTGGAATCGACATTCTCAAGCAACGGCACCTTGGAATGAGTTAACAATGTCCGGCTATCGCAATGCGACCGAATGTCAGCGTGCTCAGTACAGTAACTATTTGTCAGATGATCCCAGCGAGTTTCGCAATGCGACGCGACTTCGGGAGATTATTGCCGAGGGTGGAGCCTTGAATGTTGCTTTCAATGCGTATTTAAGCTGGTTGGAGCTGGTGGATCATAGGCTAAAACACCTGCTTTCTAGAGAGACTCTTCCCGACCTAAACTTTACTAATACGCAACTCTACTTTATTTACTTTGCTCAAACTCGTTGCTGGGCAAAGCGGGACGAAGAGCCCGTTTCGGAAGCAATGCCACTTTCGCAACACACATCACAACGCTGGGATGTCAATGGACCATTGAGTAATTCGGAGGAGTTTGGACGGGAATTTAACTGCGCACTCGGCACACCAATGAACAGTGGCAACAAGTGCTTAGTTTACTAAAATTTTAAGAAAAAAATAAATAAATCAGCTAAGGACGTTAAGGGTGAAAGTACGTGAAGATAGACATGCTTTCAAAAATTGAAATGGTCTAATCGGCCACAACTTAAATAAGAAATAACAATGAAAGTAAATTGAAATATATTCTTTCGACGGCTCCTAGCACAAAACTAACTTTGGTTTTCAATTATTGCAAAATCAGTTTTTAAGAATATACTTCTTTTACGAAGTTTTTTGTTGTCTTTAGGAACTGATATTACTCTACATTTTCGTAACATTTTAATCAATTTAGTTAATGATAAAAGGTATTCCAAACTTATGATTGTTCATTGGTGCTGAATATTGAATATTAACAAACTTTTTACGGTCTGTAAGGCCTGCTTCCCTTCGTTTTTACTTACATTGTCGTGTTTGATGAAACCTATTTAGGTATAGGGCAAGGGAGAGTCTCAATAAAACAAAAAAAAAAATCGTATGCAACAACGGCAAGAACAAGAAGGTAAAGAACTATAAATAGGTTGCCTTAATGTAATGTTAGCGTCGTGAGTTATGAAGCAGTTGAGCGTGGCAAGAGCTACGCTTTCAAAGCACAGAATTAAGCACTCGAGCACGCAGCGTCCAGATGCAAAACAAAAAGCACAAAAAAACAATATTGACACATGTGCATATATGCATAGTACAAGTATTTATCGATATATATATTGTATGTATGTATATGAATAAGTATGTATAAGCTGTGCGTACTCTTGGGTATATGGTTATAAAGAAACTGCGTATGTAGGTCGATGTTGGCCTTCAACTGTCAATCGATTACTTGTACAACAAAATGTTTATTTTAAAATATAAAAAAAAGCTTTGCATTTCTGACGCATTTATCTATACCTACTTCCGGCTAATTAACAAACTTGGATTACATTCATCTTAAAGTCTGTATTTAAACCGAACTAGCAATCGCAAAAACTGATATGGGAGTGAAAAAATAAACAAAATACACTATTATTTTTATGTATAGAAATTATGAGTAAATCTGCAGCTTAGCATTTTAAATATGGTTTGCAATTATTTTTACAATAGGAAGAGTGAGTCAGTTTTAATATGAAAAGAGCAAGCGATAAACAATAAAATACTTTATCCAGAGATATTTTCTTTTCACAACTCTACAAAATAGTAAAACTCATTGAATTGAAAGTTTATTTAATGTTCATGATGAAATTTGAATGCCATTCATTGTCCAAGTGAATGCATGATGATTGCCTTAATTAATTTAAGGCTCAAATGCACTTAAGCACCTGACTAACAATAGATCGCTAAGCCATGTGTAGAGAAAGTGCAAAATACAGAAATAAACTAGTTGACAGCCTAAGTCATTTTGATAAATCAACTACACAAAATCCTCGAATAAATCAAGTAAACCAAAAAAAAATAAATTTTTTAAAGGGAAGCACTGACCCAAATTTCTATAAATCTTGAAGTGGCAACGAAATGGCTCTTAAAATGAGAAAAACACTCTATTAATGAGATACCAGACTGGTTTTCGATGTTTGTTTGTCTGCTCTTTTAATTTCGCCGGGACGCTTCGCTACGGGGCTGTTTTTGATATTATACAAAAGACATTATTTGATTTACAGTTTTTTGACCCACATGTTGAAACGTTGCACATTAATTTTAATAGGAAGGAATCAAACAGAATGGGAATTTGTCAATTCTGAAGCGAACAGGTAACAAATAGATGAAACTTTGAGTTACAAAATATAATTATTATTATTATTATTCAACCAACCCAGATGTGTGTATGTATTGAGGATGTGGGCGATGATGACAATTTGGTCGGCACTTATATGGCTCGTATATTCAAGTATATTAAATGAAATTTTATTTCTGCATTCAATTATAATATTTTTTTCTTATTGCTTATTTCTTGTACCAGTTAAAGTGTGCCCATATTTAGCACAGACTTTTGCCAAAAACAGATTGTCACGAATGTTTATAATTCTGTGTGCTATTAAATATAATTTCTTACAGTCAAAGAATATAATTTTTTTTTTCTTATAATGGCAAACATTGCCAAAAACTATATACAATTAAGAAAGTCTTTGGGTTTGAAGGTGCGGTTATTTTACAAGAATATTGCGATTGAACCCCAAAAAATAAACAGCTGTCATAGAAGATGACTGGAGAGGGTGATAGCGAGAGAGCACGCGAGAGAGGAAGAGAGCACACGTACATATTAAATAATGAAAAAATCGATTTTTCAAAACAAACCAAACCTTTTATCTACAGATATTTATTTTAAACTATTCCTACACACCATTATTGAAAGAACAAAGCACTTACATACTAATTGTGTTGCAACGTTGGCCAAATCATTTTCTTTTTGATGTCGAAACACTTTGCCACGCACTTGGCATTTGTTGTTTTTATACACGACTTTTAATCGATAAAGCCTTTATGCGATAATTTATATGCACATATGTATTGTGTGCCTACGTACATATATATAATTTGTTTGTTTAAAACAAAAGCGAAACACTTGCAAAATTAATCAATGTGTCACAGAAATTTCTTTGGCACTTGCCTTTAGATTACATTAGTTTTTAAAATGCACTACGCGCTGGAAATGAGATACTCAACATGCTCTCTGAGAAAGTAAATATGAGGGTGGGGGGCTTTGAACACTAGGATTGCGTGTGTGGTGGATTTTTGAGAAGGCGCTTTTAAAAACTGTATACACTTATCGATTTATCAATACGGAAAGTATAGCATATAATCTAATAACTGATGTTTAAACATACATTTTTTAAACAACAGTAATAAATCACTATTTTCAACTATTTCCTAAATTAAATAAACAAACGCACGAGAACGACCGACAAAACAGCAAAAAACGAACCCAACAAACGGGCGACGAGCGTCGAGCAACCGTCAATGTGTGGCGCTGCTTTGTAACTCAACTCAACGGAGGCGCTCGCTCTCGCTCCACACTCACCCGTCTTGTGTTCTCTCTTTAGCTATGGTGGTGGTGCTGCTGCTGCGACGTCGACGCCAACCGAGACGTGTGCCTCTTCCAGTCGCATAGGTTGACCAACATAAAAAGCATGAATATATGCGCTAGAGTAACGGAGCATTGGGAGAGTGCGAGAGCGACAGGGTTACGACTTAGTCACTCAGTGGGAGTGCATGCTTTAAAAATTTGTATTGAAATTGGAGCACTCCATGGATGACACATCAACAACGAAACCATACCTGATAAGCAGCACAGAGAGTACCGGAATAGCAACAACAAGCAGAACACTTAGCTCAAAAGATTATTTGTTAATTTGTTGATCTACATCAGCATGTTCTATGTGCATTTACACACTTAAAAAGAAACAGTCTTAAGAAATATGCATTATCAAAGTTAAAAGTTCTTATTTGTCTCGATCGAAAGACCCGACACACCTGATTCACACTGCACAGTTAAACGGAAATTGAGATATCATATTTTTAATGCGCTGGCGCAGAATAGAGAAGAGCATAAATTTAATGATTTTTTTTTTGTTGGGGGAGTTAAGGGTGGTTTTTTTTTGCATAAATCTATATGTACATATATATGTTAGTAAGTGGCACATGTTTAAGCCACAAAAGGTGGTTTAAATTTTACATAATTTGTGGCAGTTGTGGTGGTTAGTTAATGACACATCGTTCCTCCTTGTTGTTGCTATTGTAGTTGGGGCAGGAACCTGGAAACGTTATTTTGAGTCATTGCCTATCCACAGGAATACTTCCGTTAGACCAGACTATGTTCAGACTGCATGTCGGCATTTAATAACGGTTATTATAAGAGCAATCATTTGGGATTTATTTTTTTGCATGGTAACAATGGCAAAAAATCATAATTTCCCAAAGCTGATTTGAGATAAAATTGCAACATGGTTTAAATCGACTAGATTTGCTATCGCAAGTATGAAAATCTTTGAAAATGTGCAATTAACGATTAATATTAAAGGCATTCCTTTCATAAAATTAAATAAGATGCAATTATCTCAAATGAATCAGATAAACAGCTGCCAAACAACAACAAAATCTATTTCTGATTGCAAATATCCGTACATATGTACATGCATATAAATGTGTGTGTGTGTGTGTGCTTTAACAACAAATAAAAATGAAAGCCAAAAAATAACAATGATATGAAAACCGATAGTTTGTGGAGAGTGTGATTTAAAAGATATTTGAGTACTGTTAAAATTAAGCGAAATGAAAAGAGATAAACAGAGACGTGATAAAAACAAAATGGGACACCACAAAAAGCGCACGAGATCAAAAAGACGGTGGAAAACAAAAACAAAAACGAAACAAAGCGGAACGGAAGCTGAGCTCACAGCGAACCGAATGCGGGAGCGAGGTAAATTAAATCACAGCGAGCAAAAGAGAGAGATGAATGTTCAAACTGTATATTTAAAACTAACAATAAATGAGAAAAATTAACAATCAACACCGAAGTTTGAGTAAAATTGTACATTCATATACACACAAACATATGCAAATGTATACGGCGGAGTGTGTGTGTGTGTGTGTGTGTGTTTTTTATGTGTTTGCACCTAACAGGTTGATGGAATTTACCTCTTTTGCATTGAATTGTCTTAGTCAATTATCTCAACAAACATCTGCTGCTGCTGATGATGATGATGATGCTGGTGCTTCTGCGTGCGCTGCCGCCAACGCCAACGCCAACGCCTTCGACTCCCACTTGTTTTGTGCAAATTCTGCACTCCTTTTGCAGTTTTCCAATAGGGAGCGTTTCGTTTCAGGTTGTTGTTGTTGTTGTTGTGCTGATGTCGCACACAACTTTCGTTGCCAAAATTACGTTGCTTTTTTGTTATTTCCTTGGGTGCAGCTCCCGCCCGCTGTTCGATAATTTACTTTTGTTGTATATGCATACATCCATATGTATGTGTGTATGCAGTTATGTCAACTTTGATTGCTCTTTAATCTTCGATTCGCTTCACATTTTTTGTTGCAAAATTCGTTTGTGTAAATTATGGACAATGGGAATGAATGTATACACCCGCGCTCAATACGTTTGTACGTGTTTTCGATTTGGCCCATGTGCCACACGCATAATAAAGCGTTTGCTGATAACAAAAGTCGTTTAATATTATTTATTTGTCGTCCGCAATTTGGCGTGTAAACTTAATTGCTATACGAAAACTTTCGACGATGTGTTGGTTTCTTTTAGTTTATTTGCACAGACAGTGTGTACACACTGTACGAGTGCTCGAAAGCAACTCTAGCGGTTAGCTGTTGCCAAAAAAGTACGACCAGAGCTTAAGCCGATGATGACTGCAAACGACGACTACTTGTAGCGCAAGAAATGGTCTGCCTTCTACTATCGATAACTTGTAGCGAACCGGCACGCCATTTGTTTGTTCGAAGAATGAAGACAAATGTTTTTCTATTTTTGTTAATTATAAGCTTAAGTGAAAAAAGTACTGGAGAAGATGGAAAGAAACAGATCAGTGGCGCAGAGCGATCAACACGCCAAGAGGCTGAACACAATTTCAGTGAGAGTATGTAGACATCGTCTGCATTAATGCAAATAAATTGATTTGTTGTCACAAATAATTTTTTTTTAGAAATTATTCGCAACATAAACACGGCTTTAGATAGCTTTGAGCCATGCAGTAAAGATGAAGAGGACGAGAAATGCACCTGCTATGCGGCGGGCATCAAACGCGATTTGGCGCCATATAAATCAACAGGTTTTACCCGTAAAATGCTTGAGAATGCCGCCAAAAACGGAGCCCGATATAAGGTCTATGAGCGGGAGCTGTTCCGGGAAGAAAGATGCATGTTTCCCGCACGTTGCCTGGGCATTGAACATTTTCTATTGGATCTGCTGCCAGAGTTGCCCAACATGGATTTGGTAATCAACACCAGAGATTATCCGCAGCTGCATTCCAATTGGGCAAACGATGGTCCAGTGTTCTCCTTCTCCAAGACAGCAGAGCATAAAGACATCATGTATCCAGCGTGGACATTTTGGGCAGGTGGTCCTGCCACAAAATTACATCCCACTGGCATTGGACGTTGGGATCTGATGCGAGAAAAGCTGAAAAAGATCTCAACATCGATTCCTTGGCAAGAAAAACTAGAGCTCGGTTTCTTTCGCGGCTCACGCACATCAGACGAACGGGACTCGTTGATTTTGCTGTCGCGAAAAGAACCACAGCTCGTGGAGGCGCAGTACACCAAGAACCAGGCTTGGAAGTCGCTTGAAGACACTCTTCATGCTCCACCGGCAGATGAAGTGTCTTTCGAAGATCACTGCAAATACAAATATCTTTTCAACTTTCGTGGTGTTGCCGCCAGCTTTCGTTTAAAGCATCTTTTCCTTTGCAACTCGCTTGTGTTTCACGTGGGTGACGAGTGGCAGGAGTTCTTCTATCATCAGCTAAAGCCTTGGGTTCATTTCGTACCGCTTCCTAGTTATCCCAGCCAGGAGGAGTATGCCCAATTGCTTGGCTTTTTCAAACGCAATGATGTTTTGGCGCAGGAAATCGCGCAACGTGGACATGATTTTATTGTACAGCATTTGCGCATGAAGGATATTCAATGTTATTGGCGGAAGCTTCTAAAACGCTACGGAAAGATGATGAAGTACGAGATAAAACCGGATGACACGATGATACGTATTGGCGGCATTAAGGATGAATTATAAGTAAATAAAGTGAATTATAAGTAAATTAAAGCTATTTGTTTTATTGATTACAATATGAGTTTTTTGATTCGAATACATTCCGTTCCTATTGAATCATATATGAAGATGAATGTCTATAATAATCTATGTAATGCAAATACTGAAAAATAATCAAGATGCATTTCATTCTTCAGTTTTTTTAGGAACATAACATATGAAATATAAATGGAACAGTAAATCGCATGATGATAT
This sequence comes from Scaptomyza flava, assembly GCA_030179655.1. Lineage (NCBI taxonomy): Eukaryota > Metazoa > Arthropoda > Insecta > Diptera > Drosophilidae > Scaptomyza > Scaptomyza flava. The sequence goes on from JARNME010000012.1 coordinate 7,597,609, forward strand.
TATGGTTTAGAGATAACATAACATATGAAATACAAATGGAACAGTAAATCGCATAATGATATAATGGTTTAGAGATAAATGCGGAATATGGACTTAGCAGTTATCTTTAAGTTGCACAAAGGGCATTTGTGTGTCGATTTGATGGCGGTTTCGATGCACGCTTTGCAAAATATGTGACCACATTTGGTTGAGGTTGGCGCACGCTTACGGACATTGTCCAGGCACACCGGACATTTGTACGGATCCTCTGCGGTGGAACTATTTTCCATATCCTTGTTCTTGGCCTTGTCCTGCTTTTGCTTTTTTGGCGGTGATACGAACTGTTCTGCCTGATTATTATTATTGTTATAAGTATTTTCATTGGTTAAGTCTGGCAGTGAGTTACGCATGACGCGTCTTCTTGAAATACGATTAGCGGAGGCTGCACGATTTACGCGGTGTGAAGTATCCGGCGTGCATAGATCAATAATGGCTTCAGGAACCATTGCTCTAGCCGAACGCGGCGGTGGACTATCAATTACATCATTACACAGATCAATAAACTCAACTGGCGGTTCTGTAATCAGATTGAGTATGGCATTAATTTTAAGCTCAAAGCGCATACAAGTTGAAGACTCACCAACAATGGCAACGGGAGGATTGCGAGGGTTGTCAATGCTGATGCCAATTGCATTCAAATTGTTTGATATGTTGTCACAGAAATGTCGTACTGAACAGAATGTATTAAATTGCAAAATCGCAATGGTAATTATATTATTTAACTTACTGCTTGTTAATTCGTCCTCCACATCAGAGCTAATCGAATTTGCACCAGACTGAAAATCGTCAAATGTAAGATTTAAGGTTGAACTGGGTGCATCTTCAAATGAGCGAACTCCTGGAGTTTCGGCACTGGAACTGGAGGAAGTTTCATCTAAAAATCTATAGATACGTGATTGTGGTCCATCTTCAGAGCTACCTGTGTATTGCTGTGAACACGCAAGAAGAGTTAGCATTGGTTTTGATACCAGAAAGATTGCAAGCTTACTAGCGGCGAAGCTGGCCCGGAAATTGATACGTCCCAGGTGTCTGCCATTTTACTATTTTAGCAGAAATATTTTTAAAATTTTATTAAGAATTCAGCATCAAGTCAAGTCAAAGACAGCTGTCAATCGATTATCGCTTTAGAAAAAGTGTTAGTTAATGAAACACAAAATCTTATCGATGAGCAGCTGTTCGCCGGCACACAAGTGCTGAAAAACGATACGATACTTCGCTGATATCGGTATGCCACACGTCACATCAAAACAATATTTTGGCTGTCCAGAAAAAAGAAAAGATAACTGCAATCATGGACAAGGATAAATTTACGCTTCAGTCAATACGGCAGGATCTGATTGACAACAATCTACAAGCCAAGGCCATTATACAGGTGGCGAGTTGTAAACACCAGTTAGATAAAAGCAATTGACACACACACAATACTTTCAGGACATACTAAATAGCAGATCTTCCATCGGTGAACTGGAAGAACTTAATGAAGCTGGACGGGCCAAGTTGTCAGCGATTCGCAAGAATATCGAACGCTTAGATGATTGGGCACGTGACATGGCTGACCCAACCCTAGCTAATGAGGTGGACACACATCGCGAGCAGTTCTCCAAAACTTTACAAGCATTCCGCAAAGCGAACGTCTCCACAATGCTGGAGATTGAGAAGGCGAATCGTGACGAGCTAATGGCCATCACCGGCGAAAGTGATCTGAGACAGCGCAGAAATACTGGCGCACAACATAATCGTGGCAGTCTTGTCTCTCAAGAGAGCGATGTAACGGAGAAAATGCTGGCAATATCGCGACATCTGTCGGAGACAACGCAAAAGAGTGCGGTCACACTGGAAAGCCTTGTGGCCTCCTCGCAAAACGTAGAGTCCACCAACGATGAACTACACAACACTGCCGGCAGCATTACACAGTCGGGCAAACTCCTAAAGAAATATGGTCGTCGCGAATGGACCGACAAAATTTTACTCTTCTTTGCGTTCTGTTTGTTTCTTGCGTGTGTTTTTTACATTGTCCAAAAGCGTTTGTTTTAAATTAATTAATTAAAATCTTTGGTCGTTTTGAATTGTTGCAATTAATTCTTAATGTAATAGACATATGATGTCGAGAACATTTGTAAAACGCTTTTGATAATTTAAGTTTTAAGTATTACAATTAGGAACATTACAAATCCAATTATACTATACATCACAATTTTGACTTGTTTGTAAATATTTGAAACAATTTATTTTGTTAAGTATTGAAAACTTATTCAATAAGGACATCGAGGAATATTGCTAGGATTTGTAAAACCGTTCGTATTAACCATTCTACAAATGTCCTTATAAGAACGCTGATGTTCTTGTGATCTGGCTCTAGGTCTCTGAGGTTTTCCGTAATACTCCTGAAAAGGTGATCCAGGTGCTGCCGATGGATAGTAAGAACTGTCTCTGGGGCTACTTCCAAATAGCTGATCAAAAATGGTTTTTCCTTGAATGGAAACCATTAGACATAAGCCCACAAGACATATCAATATAATCTGCATTTTTAATTTTTAAACGACTCAAGAAATAAGAAGCATTCGACTTTGAATGAGCTGATTCTAAAGTGTGTTGTTCTACTTATGAGATTTGTATAACCTTGTACTATTTCTATGAAAAAAAAAATAACTGATAACAGTTTTGATTCAAAACTGAACTCACAGACAAATGTAGTTTTTTAGCACTGCTATTCAACAGCTGTTTAATATCATTATTGTTTTTAAGATTTATTGTTTTTTGTTGTTGTTTGAGTTTTAAAAATCTTTTCGAACACAGCAACAACATTTAACAGCATTAATTTAAAAGCGCACGTTGTCCAACACTGTAATGCCGGCGTGCAACAGCTGACAGCATTGGCAGTGAAATTTGGTTTGGATTTCGCCTTCGTTTGTTTTCTTTTTTAATAAAATTGGCGGAAATAAAATAAAACTATGAGCACATTGACTCGTATTGAGCAGATTTATGAGGATTTTAAAACGCACTTTCGAACTCATAACAAAGTGCGCGAACAGCGTTCGCATACATCAAAGGTATTTAACAAATACAATTTCAGCACGCATTTTGTGCGCTTATTTTCACTCTTCTTCTTTCGCTGTGTAGGTTCATTCGGTTTGTTGGAATGCAAACGGTAACCATTTAGCATCTGGATCCTTTGACAAAACTGTCGCTGTTTATGCCCTGGAGCGCGATCGTTTAGTCAAGTATAATGTATACCGGGGCCACACGGCCTCCGTGGATCAATTGTGCTGGCACAAAACGCATTCGGATCAGTTTGCCACGGCTAGCGGAGACAGAACGATGCGCATTTGGGACATACGTGCGGGCAAATGTGTTGCAGTAACAAATACCAAGGGAGAGAATATAAATATTGCCTGGTCACCAGATGGCAAGACAATTGCTGTGGGCAACAAGGAGGATTTAGTCACATTCATTGACACGCGCACGAATAAAATACGTGTGGAGGAGCCCTTTAGCTTTGAGGTTAATGAAATCTCGTGGAACAATACAAATGATTTGTTCTTTCTAACCAATGGCTTGGGCTGCATGCATGTCCTCAATTTTCCGAGCCTGGATCTTCAATTTTCGCTCAAGGCGCATCCAGCTAATTGCATATGCATTGAGTTCGGACCTACAGGTTGGAAGGAGAAAGATGATTTTCCTTTACAATATATAGCTAAAATTGAAATTGTTTTGCAGGCAAGTTTTTGGCAACAGGTTCGGCGGATGCACAAGTATCATTGTGGGACGCCAATGAGCTATCCTGCTTGCGCATGATAAGTCGCCTGGATTGGCCAGTTCGCACCTTATCCTTTAGTCATGACGAGCGACTGATTGCCTCCGCTAGTGAGGATCTTGTCATAGACATTGCTTACACCGAGACATGCGAACGTGTTACCGATGTTCATGTTGATGCCGCCACCTTCACTGTTGCATGGCATCCCAAACAGTATCTGTTGGCCTATGGATGTGATGAAAATGACACCATTGGCAACAGGCGTCGTGATGCTGGCAACGTTAAGGTGTTCGGCTTTTCTGAATGCAACTGAACATTATTCCATTGGCATCTGCTCTTATGTACTATAATTAATCATTCATTCAAGTTGAAAAATAAACTATTTTGTAAGCAGTGAAGTCATCTAAAACTTTACAACTACTTTAGTGTTCTTGTTCATAAAAATTTGATTAACTTCACTTTAACTTTTTATCGTTTACCTGCCATGTCATGAAGTTTTCAACTAATGCACCGTGCTGTGCTCTGTTCATGTCACTTGAGATGATGAAGAGCCGCATTAAAGGAACAATCACATAAATAATACTTACTGATAAACCCATTGGTGAACGAACACGTTGAGTTTAATGTGGTCGATAATGAGGAAAAATTCATTTCCATGAAAGTTTAAACTGGCCATGTGCCACATTGGTCCAGTAATACCAATTATAAAGAATCTGATATCGAAAACTCTACTTTGTATTCGATTCACCCAACTGTGTGTGTGTGTGTGTGTGTGTTAATGATACTCATAAATACTGAAAAGCCTCAGCGACAGAGTTTGTATGGAGAATCCATTGTTTGGTAAATGAGTTAATTTCGCCTACTTATTACATTGTGCTCATACACTGCAAGACAACTCGTTTGATTTGGAAAGTAAATAACTTGGAAAAATAAAACTTCTCTTATGTTTTCTTTTTAAATCTTAAGTACTCTATATTCGGGTGAAATGAAAGTTGACTTGTGTGTGCCTTCAGTTTTCTGTGTACTTTTCTGTGTCTTGCTAAGTTTTGGCCCGTTGAATCATTTTCACTGGAAGGAAGCTGCTGGCAAACCTCATTTCCGAGCTGCTCTCAACTCGAACAATGCAAACACATTACTTGATTCTCCTTCATTAACAGTCTTTCAGTGGTAATTATTTGAAATTGAACTTGCGAGTAACTTTTCTGCTCAACGATTCCAATTACTGACAGCAGGGCTAAATTGAAAGAAATTATGCAACAACCGTTTAAAAATTCAACAATATTTTAACTTTGACCAATTTTTTTTTTTTAATATTAATAGCAATGTACTAAAGGTCCTTGTCGAAACCGCGACATTCTCAAAACATTTAATTATTGCTCCTCTTAACAAGTAAACAGCATCATTTCGACTTTGTGTCTACTTAAAGCAAAGTAAAAACAGCATGCAGAAAACATTTTCTATCAAACACCAAAACCAACAACCAACAGCAGTAAAAACCGCCGCCAAGTTTGCGGCAGAGTCGCCAAAACAACAATAACAACAGTTGCAACCGCAACAGAGAAAATGTTCGTTATTAACTGAAGCCTTGGATCTCTGGCATGTAATTAAAAAGTATTGCACTTAATTTAAACTGTTTTAAGGTTTCTTTTACTTTGAATAATTTAGCATTTATTGTATTCGTAAGTTGGTTGGACAGATATGAATTTAAAATGTAAGTAAACTTTTGGCGCTGATGTGATGCATTTACTACCCAATCTTAAAGTTAAGATGAATTTCTTTTTGGCTCAAACAAATTGCTCGAATTTCTTTTTTATGGTCGCCCTCAATCCACTTTGTAAGCCATTCTAGTGCAATAAAGGCTCAATATAAAATTGAATTTAAATAAATTGAGACTCGAGTCAGCTGGCCGTAAAAGCCAAAGGCACAACCCGCTGCCACACGTTCCGAATCCGATATGATTTGTTTTTGCTGTGGCGAGATATTGAACGCCACGCAGAGAAAACGTTGCGCCCAGCACTTAGCCTCAAATTTAATATGCAACAATCTTTGGCATCTGCAAAAAGCAAGAAAAAAGCGCATAATAAACATTATCAGCATTCGACAGCAGCGAGAAGGAATCTTAAACAGCTAGAAGGCGAGTACACTGAGAGAGAGAAAACTATTAAAGTTTATTAAGATTTAAATTTTGAGGTTTTTTAGTATTATAATCATATTTACAATAGATTTTTTTACTTCTCGTGTTTGCAAAACCTAAAATCCTAGCTTTCAACATGATTAAACAAAGCAAAATTATATCAAATCGAGTTTCCGAGTTATTTTAACAAAGTACTGACCCAATAGATCTAGAATCTAAATACTGTAATGGGTTTTTTTTATATTCCTTAGTTTTTCTGAACAAAAAGTATAAGTTAATATTGATACGTTTACCGAAACATGTTTTTAAATTAGTTTCTTGACTGTTCTTATAATTCAGTTATTTTTCATTACTTTGTTGTTTTTTAATCAACGCTGCGTAAAATTTGTGACACAAAATGCTATGCAGCTTTAATATATTCATGCCACGCGCAGCTCGTGTTGCAAGTTGTAGGTGAACGCTAAGGAACGAGGCATTGATTAAAAATGCAGCTGACTGCAGTGCCCCGATCCAACTGGCTGCTGGCTTCTGGTTTCTGTCATCTGCCTTTCGGCACTCAAGTATGCAACCGTTTATCCAAAAGCTAAAGCACTAAGCCAAATTATGCAAATGTTCTTGGCATGCTGCTGCTGATTTGAATGCTTGCAACAATGGAGCGAGAGGCAGACGGAGGTTGATTGTTGGGTACCGCTAATACTAATTGGATGACAGCAACCCAAGGACATGCAGAAATTGCCTACAAATTGGCAGCTTGTCTGCCGACCATGTGGGATTGATTTAGCCAATTAACACACTCAGCCTTCCTTAGGCAGTTCTGTGTGTGTGTGTGGGTGTGTACTTGGGTGTGTGTGTGTTTGTGTCTCTCAAAGCCTTGCTAACAATGTTTTTAATGCTCTTAATTGCCAAGAGCTACATGGAGTCTCTAAAAATACCTTTTGTTGTGTACAATTTTGTGTCGGCAACAGATGTGTCTGTTGAGATATTTTTCCATGTTTACTTGCTTTTGATTGTCCGTAATTTAAAGCTGTTTTATATTGTTTAATGCTTTACAAGCTAAAACGGCACAGTCTAATTAAAATTTAAGTACACAGAACTTTTTAGAAGGAAGAAACATTAGATAAACGTATGTTTTATGAGACGATTTGTGATAAAGTTTAATTAAAATAATAATTTTTGGGATTACGTCTTACATATCTCCGACGACATATCTCCACCCAGTACATTTTGCTGACGAAGATATATATGTCGTGTTTCTCCGTTAGTAAAACGGCGGAAGTGTGTCGTCGTTTATGCAAAAAAATCCACATCATCATTTGGCAAATCTTTCGACTTCCATAAGTTCGGCAAATCTGACCCGATTTTCAAAAGCAATGGCTTAAAACTCATGGTTTGGCGTCTACAATAAAACTACATTTTAAATTTCATTTAAATGAAATTCGATTTTTGGTCATTTTGCATGTTAAAGTTTTATGCCAAAAAATCGACATCATCATTTGGCAAATCTTTCGACATCCATAACTTCGGCAAATCTGACCCGATTTTCAAAAGCAATGGCTTAAAACTCATGGTTTGGCGTCTACAATAAAACTACATTTACTAAATTTCATTTAAATGAAATTCGATTTTTGGTCATTTTGCATGTTAAATTTTTATGCCAAAAAATCCACATCATCATTTGGCAAATCTTTCGACTTCCATAACTTCGGCAAATCTGACCCGATTTTCAAAAACAAACGCTTAAAACTCATGGTTTGGCGTCTACAATAAAACTGCATTTACTAAATTTCATTTAAATGAAATTCGATTTTTGGTCATTTTGCATGTTAAAGTTTTATGCCAAAAAATCCACATCATCATTTGGCAAATCTTTCGACTTCCATAACTTCGGCAAATCTGACCCGATTTTCAAAAACAAACGCTTAAAACTCATGGTTTGGCGTCTACAATAAAACTGCATTTACTAAATTTCATTTAAATGAAATTCGATTTTTGGTCATTTTGCATGTTAAAGTTTTATGCCAAAAAATCCACATCATCATTTGGCAAATCTTTCGACTTCCATAACTTCGGCAAATCTGACCCGATTTTCAAAAACAAACGCTTAAAACTCATGGTTTGGCGTCTACAATAAAACTGCATTTACTAAATTTCATTTAAATGAAATTCGATTTTTGGTCATTTTGCATGTTAAAGTTTTAGCCAAAATATCCACATCATCATTTGGCAAATCTTTCGACTTCCATAACTTCGGCAAATCTGACCCGATTTTCAAAAACAAACGCTTAAAACTCATGGTTTGGCGTCTACAATAAAACTGCATTTACTAAATTTCATTTAAATGAAATTCGATTTTTGGTCATTTTGCGTGTTAAATTTTTATGCCAAAAATCCACATCATCATTTGGCAAATCTTTCGACTTCCATAACTTCGGCAAATCTGACCCGATTTTCAAAAACAAACGCTTAAAACTCATGGTTTGGCGTCTACAATAAAACTGCATTTACTAAATTTCATTTAAATGAAATTCGATTTTTGGTCATTTTGCATGTTAAATATTTATGCCAAAAAATCCACATCATCATTTGGCAAATCTTTCGACTTCCATAACTTCGGCAAATCTGACCCGATTTTCAAAAACAAACGCTTAAAACTCATGGTTTGGCGTCTACAATAAAACTGCATTTACTAAATTTCATTTAAATGAAATTCGATTTTTGGTCATTTTGCATGTTAAATTTTTATGCCAAAAAATCCACATCATCATTTGGCAAATCTTTCGACTTCCATAACTTCGGCAAATCTGACCCGATTTTCAAAAGCAAACGCTTAAAACTCATGGTTTGGCGTCTACAATAAAACTGCATTTACTAAATTTCATTTAAATGAAATTCGATTTTGGTCATTTTGCATGTTAAAGTTTTATGCCAAAAAATCCACATCATCATTTGGCAAATCTTTCGACTTCCATAACTTCGGCAAATCTGACCCGATTTTCAAAAGCAATGGCTTAAAACTCATGGTTTGGCGTCTACAATAAAACTGCATTTACTAAATTTCATTTAAATGAAAATCGATTTTTGGTCATTTTGCATGTTATAGTTATATGCCAAAAAATCCACATCATCATTTGGCAAATCTTTCGACTTCCATAACTTCGGCAAATCTGACCCGATTTTCAAAAGCAATGGCTTTAAACTCATGGTTTGGCGTCTACAATAAAACTACATTTACTAAATTTCATTTAAATGAAATTCGATTTTTGGTCATTTTGCATGTTAAATTTTTATGCCAAAAAATCCACATCATCATTTGGCAAATCTTTCGACTTCCATAACTTCGGCAAATCTGACCCGATTTTCAAAAACAAACGCTTAAAACTCATGGTTTGGCGTCTACAATAAAACTGCATTTACTAAATTTCATTTAAATGAAAATCGATTTTGGTCATTTTGCATGTTATAGTTTTATGCCAAAAAATCCACATCATCATTTGGCAAATCTTTCGACTTCCATAACTTCGGCAAATCTGACCCGATTTTCAAAAGCAATGGCTTAAAACTCATGGTTTGGCGTCTACAATAAAACTGCATTTACTAAATTTCATTTAAATGAAATTCGATTTTTGGTCATTTTGCATGTTAAAGTTTTATGCCAAAAAATCCACATCATCATTTGGCAAATCTTTCGACTTCCATAACTTCGGCAAATCTGACCCGATTTTCAAAAACAAACGCTTAAAACTCATGGTTTGGCGTCTACAATAAAACTGCATTTACTAAATTTCATTTAAATGAAATTCGATTTTTGGTCATTTTGCATGTTAAAGTTTTATGCCAAAAAATCGACATCATCATTTGGCAAATCTTTCGACTTCCATAACTTCGGCAAATCTGACCCGATTTTCAAAAGCAATGGCTTAAAACTCATGGTTTGGCGTCTACAATAAAACTGCATTTACTAAATTTCATTTAAATGAAATTCGATTTTTGGTCATTTTGCATGTTAAATTTTTATGCCAAAAAATCCACATCATCATATGGCAAATCTTTCGACTTCCATAACTTCGGCAAATCTGACCCGATTTTCAAAAGCAAACGCTTAAAACTCATGGTTTGGCGTCTACAATAAAACTGCATTTACTAAATTTCATTTATATGAAATTCGATTTTTGGTCATTTTGCATGTTACTGTTTTATGCCAAAAAATCCACATCATCATTTGGCAAATCTTTCGACTTCCATAACTTCGGCAAATCTGACCCGATTTTCAAAAGCAATGGCTTAAAACTCATGGTTTGGCGTCTACAATAAAACTGCATTTACTAAATTTCAATTAAATGAAATTCGAGTTTTGGTCATTTTGCATGTTATAGTTATATGCCAAAAAATCAACATCATCATTTGGCAAATCTTTCGACTTCCATAACTTCGGCAAATCTGACCCGATTTTCAAAAGCAATCGCTTAAAACTCATGGTTTGGCGTCTACAATAAAACTGCATTTACTAAATTTCATTTAAATGAAATTCGATTTTTGGTCATTTTGCATGTTACATTTTTATGCCAAAAAATCCACATCATCATTTGGCAAATCTTTCGACTTCCATAACTTCGGCAAATCTGACCCGATTTTCAAAAGCAATGGCTTAAAACTCATGGTTTGGCGTCTACAATAAAACTGCATTTACTAAATTTCATTTAAATGAAATTCGATTTTTGGTCATTTTGCATGTTATAGTTTTATGCCAAAAAATCCACATCATCATTTGGCAAATCTTTCGACTTCCATAACTTCGGCAAATCTGACCCGATTTTCAAAAGCAAAGGCTTAAAACTCATGGTTTGGCGTCTACAATAAAACTGCATTTACTAAATTTCATTTAAATGAAATTCGATTTTTGGTCATTTTGCATGTTAAATTTTTATGCCAAAAAATCCACATCATCATTTGGCAAATCTTTCGACTTCCATAACTTCGGCAAATCTGACCCGATTTTCAAAAACAAACGCTTAAAACTCATGGTTTGGCGTCTACAATAAAACTGCATTTACTAAATTTCATTTATATGAAATTCGATTTTTGGTCATTTTGCATGTTAAAGTTTTATGCCAAAAAATCCACATCATCATTTGGCAAATCTTTCGACTTCCATAACTTCGGCAAATCTGACCCGATTTTCAAAAACAAACGCTTAAAACTCATGGTTTGGCGTCTACAATAAAACTGCATTTACTAAATTTCATTTAAATGAAATTCGATTTTTGGTCATTTTGCATGTTAAATTTTTATGCCAAAAAATCCACATCATCATTTGGCAAATCTTTCGACTTCCATAACTTCGGCAAATCTGACCCGATTTTCAAAAACAAACGCTTAAAACTCATGGTTTGGCGTCTACAATAAAACTGCATTTACTAAATTTCATTTAAATGAAATTCGATTTTTGGTCATTTTGCATGTTAAATTTTTATGCCAAAAAATCCACATCATCATTTGGCAAATCTTTCGACTTCCATAACTTCGGCAAATCTGACCCGATTTTCAAAAGCAATCGCTTAAAACTCATGGTTTGGCGTCTACAATAAAACTGCATTTACTAAATTTCATTTAAATGAAATTCGATTTTCGGTCATTTTGCATGTTAAATTTTTATGCCAAAAATCGACATCATCATTTGGCAAATCTTTCGACTTCCATAACTTCGGCAAATCTGACCCGATTTTCAAAAACAAACGCTTAAAACTCATGGTTTGGCGTCTACAATAAAACTGCATTTACTAAATTTCATTGAAATGAAATTCGATTTTTGGTCATTTTGCATGTTAAATTTTATGCCAAAAAATCCACATCATCATTTGGCAAATCTTTCGACTTCCATAACTTCGGCAAATCTGACCCGATTTTCAAAAACAAACGCTTAAAACTCATGGTTTGGCGTCTACAATAAAACTGCATTTACTAAATTTCATTTAAATGAAATTCGATTTTTGGTCATTTTGCATGTTATATTTTTATGCCAAAAAATCCACATCATCATTTGGCAAATCTTTCGACTTCCATAACTTCGGCAAATCTGACCCGATTTTCAAAAGCAAACGCTTAAAACTCATGGTTTGGCGTCTACAATAAAACTGCATTTACTAAATTTCATTTAAATGAAATTCGATTTTTGGTCATTTTGCATGTTAAAGTTTTATGCCAAAAAATCCACATCATCATATGGCAAATCTTTCGACTTCCATAACTTCGGCAAATCTGACCCGATTTTCAAAAGCAAACGCTTAAAACTCATGGTTTGGCGTCTACAATAAAACTGCATTTACTTAATTTCATTTATATGAAATTCGATTTTTGGTCATTTTGCATGTTACATTTTTATGCCAAAAAATCCACATCATCATTTGGCAAATCTTTCGACTTCCATAACTTCGGCAAATCTGACCCGATTTTCAAAAGCAAACGCTTAAAACTCATGGTTTGGCGTCTACAATAAAACTGCATTTACTTAATTTCATTTATATGAAATTCGATTTTTGGTCATTTTGCATGTTACATTTTTATGCCAAAAAATCCACATCATCATTTGGCAAATCTTTCGACTTCCATAACTTCGGCAAATCTGACCCGATTTTCAAAAGCAAACGCTTAAAACTCATGGTTTGGCGTCTACAATAAAACTGCATTTACTAAATTTCATTTAAATAAAATTCGATTTTTGGTCATTTTGCATGTTAAATTTTTATGCCAAAAAATCCACATCATCATTTGGCAAATCTTTCGACTTCCATAACTTCGGCAAATCTGACCCGATTTTCAAAAGCAAACGCTTAAAACTCATGGTTTGGCGTCTGCAATAAAACTGCCATTACTAAATTTCATTTAAATAAAATTCGACTTTTGGTCATTTTGCATGTTACATTTTTATGCCAAAAAATCCACATCATCATTTGGCAAATCTTTCGACTTCCATAACTTCGGCAAATCTGACCCGATTTTCAAAAGCAAACGCTTAAAACTCATGGTTTGGCGTCTACAATAAAACTGCATTTACTAAATTTCATTTAAATGAAATTCGATTTTTGGTCATTTTGCATGTTAAATTTTTATGCCAAAAAATCTACATCATCATTTGGCAAATCTTTCGACTTCCATAACTTCGGCAAATCTGACCCGATTTTCAAAAGCAAACGCTTAAAACTCATGGTTTGGCGTCTACAATAAAACTGCATTTACTAAATTTCATTTATATGAAATTCGATTTTTGGTCATTTTGCATGTTAAAGTTTTATGCCAAAAAATCCACATCATCATTTGGCAAATCTTTCGACTTCCATAACTTCGGCAAATCTGACCCGATTTTCAAAAACAAACGCTTAAAACTCATGGTTTGGCGTCTACAATAAAACTGCATTTACTAAATTTCATTTAAATGAAATTCGATTTTTGGTCATTTTGCATGTTATAGTTTTATGCCAAAAAATCCACATCATCATTTGGCAAATCTTTCGACTTCCATAACTTCGGCAAATCTGACCCGATTTTCAAAAGCAAACGCTTAAAACTCATGGTTTGGCGTCTACAATAAAACTGCATTTACTAAATTTCATTTAAATGAAATTCGATTTTTGGTCATTTGCATGTTAAATTTTATGCCAAAAAATCCACATCATCATTTGGCAAATCTTTCGACTTCCATAACTTCGGCAAATCTGACCCGATTTTCAAAAACAAACGCTTAAAACTCATGGTTTGGCGTCTACAATAAAACTGCATTTACTAAATTTCATTTAAATAAAATTCGATTTTTGGTCATTTTGCATGTTAAAGTTTTATGCCAAAAAATCGACATCATCATTTGGCAAATCTTTCGACTTCCATAACTTCGGCAAATCTGACCCGATTTTCAAAAACAAACGCTTAAAACTCATGGTTTGGCGTCTACAATAAAACTGCATTTACTAAATTTCATTTAAATAAAATTCGATTTTTGGTCATTTTGCATGTTAAATTTTTATGCCAAAAAATCCACATCATCATTTGGCAAATCTTTCGACTTCCATAACTTCGGCAAATCTGACCCGATTTTCAAAAACAAACGCTTAAAACTCATGGTTTGGCGTCTACAATAAAACTGCATTTACTAAATTTCATTTAAATGAAATTCGATTTTTGGTCATTTTGCATGTTACATTTTTATGCCAAAAAATCCACATCATCATTTGGCAAATCTTTCGACTTCCATAACTTCGGCAAATCTGACCCGATTTTCAAAAACAATCGCTTAAAACTCATGGTTTGGCGTCTACAATAAAACTGCATTTACTAAATTTCATTTAAATAAAATTCGATTTTTGGTCATTTTGCATGTTAAAGTTTTATGCCAAAAAATCCACATCATCATTTGGCAAATCTTTCGACTTCCATAACTTCGGCAAATCTGACCCGATTTTCAAAAACAAACGCTTAAAACTCATGGTTTGGCGTCTACAATAAAACTGCATTTACTAAATTTCATTTATATGAAATTCGATTTTTGGTCATTTTGCATGTTATAGTTGTATGCCAAAAAATCAACATCATTATTTGGCAAATCTTTCGACTTCCATAACTTCGGCAAATCTGACCCGATTTTCAAAAACAAACGCTTAAAACTCATGGTTTGGCGTCTACAATAAAACTGCATTTACTAAATTTCATTTAAATGAAATTCGATTTTTGGTCATTTTGCATGTTAAAGTTTTATGCCAAAAAATCCACATCATCATTTGGCAAATCTTTCGACTTCCATAACTTCGGCAAATCTGACCCGATTTTCAAAAACAAACGCTTAAAACTCATGGTTTGGCGTCTACAATAAAACTGCATTTACTAAATTTCATTTAAATAAAATTCGATTTTTGGTCATTTTGCATGTTAAAGTTTTATGCCAAAAAATCCACATCATCATTTGGCAAATCTTTCGACTTCCATAACTTCGGCAAATCTGACCCGATTTTCAAAAACAAACGCTTAAAACTCATGGTTTGGCGTCTACAATAAAACTGCATTTACTAAATTTCATTTAAATAAAATTCGATTTTTGGTCATTTTGCATGTTAAAGTTTTATGCCAAAAAATCCACATCATCATTTGGCAAATCTTTCGACTTCCATAACTTCGGCAAATCTGACCCGATTTTCAAAAACAAACGCTTAAAACTCATGGTTTGGCGTCTACAATAAAACTGCATTTACTAAATTTCATTTAAATGAAATTCGATTTTTGGTCATTTTGCATGTTACAGTTTTATGCCAAAAAATCCACATCATCATTTGGCAAATCTTTCGACTTCCATAACTTCGGCAAATCTGACCCGATTTTCAAAAACAAACGCTTAAAACTCATGGTTTGGCGTCTACAATAAAACTGCATTTACTAAATTTCATTTAAAT
Organism: Scaptomyza flava; assembly: GCA_030179655.1. Classification (NCBI taxonomy): domain Eukaryota; kingdom Metazoa; phylum Arthropoda; class Insecta; order Diptera; family Drosophilidae; genus Scaptomyza; species Scaptomyza flava. Next base: position 7,612,967 of record JARNME010000012.1, read on the forward strand.
GAAAATCGATTTTTGGTCATTTTGCATGTTATAGTTTTATGCCAAAAAATCGACATCATCATTTGGCAAATCTTTCGACTTCCATAACTTCGGCAAATCTGACCCGATTTTCAAAAACAAACGCTTAAAACTCATGGTTTGGCGTCTACAATAAAACTGCATTTACTAAATTTCATTTAAATGAAATTCGATTTTGGTCATTTTGCATGTTTAATTTTATGCCAAAAAATCCACATCATCATTTGGCAAATCTTTCGACTTCCATAACTTCGGCAAATCTGACCCGATTTTCAAAAACAAACGCTTAAAACTCATGGTTTGGCGTCTACAATAAAACTGCATTTACTAAATTTCATTTAAATAAAATTCGATTTTTGATCATTTTGCATGTTATAGTTTTATGCCAAAAAATCCACATCATCATTTGGCAAATCTTTCGACTTCCATAACTTCGGCAAATCTGACCCGATTTTCAAAAACAAACGCTTAAAACTCATGGTTTGGCGTCTACAATAAAACTGCATTTACTAAATTTCATTGAAATGAAATTCGATTTTTGGTCATTTTGCATGTTAAAGTTTTATGCCAAAAAATCGACATCATCATTTGGCAAATCTTTCGACTTCCATAACTTCGGCAAATCTGACCCGATTTTCAAAAACAAACGCTTAAAACTCATGGTTTGGCGTCTACAATAAAACTGCATTTACTAAATTTCATTTAAATGAAATTCGATTTTTGGTCATTTTGCATGTTATAGTTTTATGCCAAAAAATCGACATCATCATTTGGCAAATCTTTCGACTTCCATAACTTCGGCAAATCTGACCCGATTTTCAAAAGCAATGTGTTAAAACTCATGGTTTGGCATCTATAATAAAACTGCATTTAAGTAATTTCATGTAAATAAACTTCGATTTTTGGTCAACATTCATGTTAAACTTTTATGCCAAAAAATCGACATCATCATTTGGCAAATCTTTCGACTTCCATAACTTCGGCAAATCTGACCCGATTTTCAAAAACAAACGCTTAAAACTCATGGTTTGGCGTCTACAATAAAACTGCGTTTACTAAATTTCATTTAAATGAAATTCGATTTTTGGTCATTTTGCATGTTAAAGTTTTATGCCAAAAAATCCACATCATCATTTGGCAAATCTTTCGACTTCCATAACTTCGGCAAATCTGACCCGATTTTCAAAACAAACGCTTAAAACTCATGGTTTGGCATCTAGAATAAAACTGCATTTAACAAATTTCATATAAATGAAATTCGATTTTTGGTCAATATTCATGTTAAAATTGTATGCCAAAAACTCGACATCATTATTTGGCAAATATTTCGACTCCGGTAACTTCGTCAAAACTGAACCGATTCTCAAAAGCAATGTGTTCAAAATCATGGTTTGGCATCTAGAACAGTGTTGCCAGGTTTTAAGCGCCCGCATAAGCTAGATTCTGGGAAAGAATAAGCTAGAACAAGCTAAAAATATGCTAAAAAGGAAGCTATATCCAAATGCAAGATCAAAAAATGCTTGTAATTCGCAACTGGTTTGTGTTGTAACCGATAGCTAACCCAGACAAATGCCTCATCAGTAGTTGCAATGCCCAACTTAAGTAATCAAGAGCAGCGATCTAATGAAAGTTGTCGATCGTATTTCCTACCACCTGCCCTCCCCCTCCCTCCGTCCAACCCTCCCCCTGCCATCAGATCTGGGGAGGCGCTTGTAAACTACTTTATTATCCTTCTATAAGACTTTAAAGTGAGTGCTTAAAATAATTTACTTATGTTTGGGCTTGTAATTCCCAACTGGTTTAAGTTGTTACACATACCTTACCCAGACAAATGCCTGGGTCCAGTAGTTGCTTTGCCCAAGTCAAGTTATCAAGTGCAGTTATCGATCGTGTTTCTTGCCCCCTGCCCTTCCCCCACCCCCTTCCTCAACCCTAATCCCTTCCCCTTGCCCTTCCCTTTCCCCCGTTGCCCTTCCTGTCACCCCTTCCCTCACCCCCTCCCCCTCCCTCACCCTTCCCCATCCCTCACCCCCTCCCTCACCCTCCCCCTCCCCTTCTCACCCCACCCCCTCCCTCTCTCCATCTCCGTTCCTCTCCCCTTTACCCTGCCTTCAGGTCTGTGGAGGCGCTTGTAAACTACTTTATTATCCTTCAATAAGACTTTAAAGTGTGTGCTTCAAAACATTTACTTGTGTTTGGGCTTGTAATTCCCAACTGGTTTAAGTTGTTACACATACCTAACCCAGACAAAGGCCTTGGGTGCAGTAGTTGCTTTGACCAACATAAGTTATCAACAGCAGTTATCGATAGTGTTTCTTGCCACCTGCCAAATAAACTTCGATTTTTGGTAAAATTTCATGTTAAAATTTAATGCCAAAATATCGACATCATCATTTGGCAAATCTTTTGACTTCCGTAACTTTGTCAAATCTGACCCGATTTTCAAAAGCAATATCTTTTTATCTTTCATTTACTCTATCCACATTTAAATAAAGTCAGCTTACTTTAGATGATGTTAAATTTGGCTTATTTTGCAGAATCTAATATATTTCCCTTTACGTATGTTTAATTTATGGAAAAATAAACTTTGAACTCCGTTGAAGATATCTCTGACAAATTAAAAAAATTCTTAATCAATATCTCATATTAATTAAGCCAGTTTTAAATTTATCTTCAAAAGGCAAAGTGTTGGAATTTAATCAAAAACACTTATGCAATGCCAAAGTTTTACTTGAGTTCATTTCTTTTGACTGTATCCTGCGGCAACTTAAGGCGCTTTCTAAGAACTTTATGAAAATGTAAGCTTTGTCTTTGTACCTCTCGTGTGTTCGTGTGTGTGTGTGTGTATTACGTTGTGTGTGCTGCTATGTTATCGCACACATCGCCTGATTATCGTGTGACAATGTGCGAGCTACATTAAATCAGCATTTTCGTCCCTACGCCTTAGCCAAGTATGTGTTTGATTGCGTGTGTGTGTACATAAGGGCCCAGCAGCTAAATTCAAGTTTTGCTTTCAACTGTTAAACACACATCCTGCAAGGCGCCCAACTGATAAAGATAAACTCATGGCATTACCCATTCAGAATGTCACTTCAACAGAACGCAAAACATAAACTTGTTAACATTTTCGCCTACTTGATATTCAGAGACAGAAAAGGAGAGAGAGAGAGTGAGAAAGAGCGACAAAAGTGTGAATTCGCTATTAGCTCGAGGGAATTTGTCTTAATGTTGATGTGCGTATTAATTCACATATTGTATAAATTATTTAAATGTCAATCACTTCGAGTAGATTTGTTATAAGTTTAACAACGAACTGAGACTTGAGTAGAATTAATACTGATCTTACAGACACAAATAGGGAATAATTCTGAATTCAATTATTCAGATTGAACATTTAGTATAGTCTAATAGCAAAAACTCACATCATATCTTAAGCTATTTTGTATCGTAAGAGTTTCATTTTAAGAAAAAACGAAAACCCATTATTTTACTCTGGCAACATCCTGTGTCGCACAAATTGCAGAAATTCAATTTCGTTTATTTATGTCCATGGTTAATTCGAAGACGAAACGAAGAAGAAGAACCCCCACCAACAACATCCTACTCCTGCTCTCTTCGTTTAAGCTAACATTCAGCACCTGTGCAACACAAACTAAACTTTTCTGATTGTTTTTCGTTTTTATGCTTTCTATCCAAGTGAAATGTTTTTTGTTCGCCTTTGCAGTGTGCATCTTTTTGTGGATGGACAGCTATTTCTCTATTTATTTGAAACTTGTTTTTGTTGTCACTTTTTTGGAACATTTTATTCGCTTTTTACAGCGTGTTTGTATCCTTTTTACAAGCCAGCTTACCACCTTACCTTGTATTGCATTAGACAAAAAGTTACCTGAGCACGTTCAAAAACATAGTACAACACACTCAATGGCTTTTACCGGTTGGCAAAACGTCTAAATCTCTACGAAGTCTTGAAAACAACTGTAAGGGCAAAGTTTTCACTTTGGCAATACCCTGCAATGATTAAAAAGGAGTACAGGGTATCAAAGACGGAGCAAGTTTGCATTTTTAATTGGATTGCTATCTTCCAACACAAAAACTTAAGAAGAAAGTAAATAAATAATACAACGACAATTACAAGCATAAAATTTATAGGACCTATTTATTTTTACGTTCAATCTTAACCTAAAGAAACTTTTACTGAATGTTAGGATTTTACAACAGAGTACCTCCAAGTCGAAGGCGCTCGCTTTAATCATTCTTGTGCTTGTTTTTAGTTTTGTTCGCTTTTGCCTTGCGGGCTTGTCTTTGTTTGTAAAATGAAATCACCTACCTTTTGCTGAAATGACCTTCACCAATTCACTTCAATTCACACTTAAATTACCAAAGTCAGCTTCTAAAGCAAGTAGTTTGCCACCTCTTCGCACCCTTTTGGTTGGTATCCAACGCAACAGAATAAGAAAAAAGAAATCCTTTATGATGCCTTCGGGTTGGGCCAACAAATAGACGGCGACCTTTGGTCCGTGGGGCTTATCTCAGACAATACATGATGAGCACGTATGTTGGGACATTTTGTGGGCGAGTCCAAACACTTTCGCTGGGCTTAAAGCTTCGTGGGTCAACATTTGAAAAATTGTGTTGAAATTTATATTTTTGCTGCGTTGTTGGAAAGTGTCCTTGTGGGATTTACACATTTACTAAGAATTTGACAGTTTGCACTTCATTTAGTCCACCTATTTGCTGGATTTTTCGTCGTTTCTTGTAAGCTTAAAGTTATAGCAAAAGGCTCCATGTTGACCACAAGTTCAATTCATTTGCCGCCTACAAGGCCAATTTTGTTACTAAAGCCCATAAAGCCCCTCGGATTGTTTGGACTATTTTTTATATGGATTTATTAGAATTCTGCACACCTAAGTGGATCAGCTTACGTTATTATATTTTGTTGTGTGTGCCATTATTCAGCAAAAATTCCATATCGTTGGATTCAAAAACAGCTTTTTGCTTTTGTTAATGCGTTAAAGTATTGAGCTTAAGTATTTTATTGGCATCGAAACGTATAATTTAACTAATTTTAAACCTAAAAAGCTTAAGAAGCAAAAATTTAATAAAAAAAAATAAGCTTCTCAAAGTTAAGCAACTTTTCCTTTGAATTATCATGGCATTTATTTTTGACCTTCAAACATTAATAATCCAATTAAAGTTGCCAACAAAAGTTTTGCTGCAAAAGTTTGATGTAGAAATTTTGCGTTTGCTGAGCGTAAAATTAGATATATTTTATATAGCACCCTACAAAGTAAGACAAGTACTTACATTTCCTCACCGTTTTCTATTCTATTCCACATTAATTCATTTTATCTGCCATCCATTCGATGACACTGCAAATTTATGTTAGCAAACAAAGTTGAAAAAGGCAAACAACTTTTGCGATTGAATTGCACGTTTGTTGCGGCAAATAAATATTATTAGCGTAACATTTGCATAATAATCTGGCATATGCAGTTAAATGAGTCGAGAAATCGAAAGATTTATTCAACTGATTATTAATTTTTTAGTATAACAGCAAAATTTGATTGGATAAAACGATGAGTTGATAATGGATAAGAAAGTTTAAGCTACACTGCACACAGTGATGAAAAGAATGATTTGATTTTTATTTTCATATCGAGTTTTTTCACTCAGAAAAAAGTCAATGAAAATCGACGATTTAATACTTTTTGATGAATTCGAGAATTTTTACAGATACAGATTTCAGAAGAGAGTTAAGTTCTTAACAGCTTTAAATAGAAAAGGGTGCCTTCAGTACAAAAAAACTTTAAAAATGAAGTCAAAAAGTTAAGTTATAGGTATAAAGATATTCACTTAAGCATGCCTTATCTTCATCAGAGCGATAAGACATAACTGATCCTAAAAATATTCTTACTTTAACAATTTCAACGATAACAAAAAATCATCTTCCAATGGTAACTGTTTTCTAAGACTTTCCGAAAATGAACTTCTTCTTGACAAAATTAAAGCTTAATTTGCCAAAACGATTTCATAGAATTTTCCTAAGTGCACTTACAGTTCATGCTAAATAAACACACCTTACTAAGAACAGAATGCGTGCATTACAAATAGAAAAAATTAAAGCTTGGGGCAAATAGTATATTAACCAATGCCGGACAGGATTTTTATGGACTTGTGTGTCTTTGAGCAGTTGTGTCATGCATGAGATGTCCAAATAGTCGTAGCTGTTAGTGTTGGCCCAGTTGGTCAAAATCAAAGTTGTGTGACCCGCAAACGTAATAGCTTTATTTTGCCAATGCCCGGTGGCAAAAACCCACTCAAAATCAAAACCAAACCAAAGAGACAGAAAAAAAAAAAAGCTGAAGGAGTGACTTTCTGGCACGAAACTTTGCACATTTCGCTCGAATGGCTTTTAATCCAACACAACAAAGTTGCTTAGCAGTTGTGTTTTTGGGAGTGCTAAGCCGGAATTTGCTGTTAAATTTTGTTGAAATGTTTTCCAATTTTTTGGTTGCCCCAGAAAGTTGTCCTTGAACTGGAAAAGGGATTTTTGTGTGTGTGTGTGAATTTAAATGAAATCCAATTTAATTTTTGTTTTGTTTCGTTTAACAATGTGAAAGCAACAGCACACTTTTATATGCAATTACTTTTTTATACGCAGCATGAACGGAGTTGAAAATAAAACTGTTGGGCAGCATTTAAATGCCCAGAGTTAGGTTAAGGATGTAAGAAAAGAGTCTCAAGTGTTTGTTTTATGTACTTCAAACATATAATTCTTTCTCTCTGTCTTCACGTTGAGCTTAAAGTATTAAAAACTTTAGAAGGTGCCCACCAAACTAAGCCGAGAAAAAAAAAATTATCCCCAACTGTCAGCTAAGAAAAGGTAAAAAAATTAATTGGCACTCAGCGTCTGAATGTCAGCGTTAATTATGACGCCTGTCCAAAGTGTAGAAGATTAATAAAAAATCAATAAAGCCCTTAAGCTTTTTTTGGGCACAACCAAAAAACGTTTTAAGCACATAACGCGACATTGTCAGGGATGATGCGGGTTTTAGCATATAATACCGGAATTTAAGACCCTTTTAATGCAAAGCTCTTATGAACATTTCGCGGGCAACCTGCATCTTTTTTAATTAGAAGCACTTTGTATTTCTGTGTACTTTAGATAAAGTAATTTACTTACTTCTGGGACTTTGCAGTACAATTAAAATTCAGAAATGTGGCAATATGTAAATATTTATGTTGGCAACGCGCAGCAATTTTTGTGCTAATGTCCGTGAAAAACCATTTAAAAGTCATGAAGATATTAAAATTCGTGTGCGACCAGCACGAAAGTTACACTCAGACAAATATTGTGTAAGATAACATATTTTATGGTTTTTTTTTTTTAGTTCGTTGAAGTAACATTTTTTTGAAAAAACTAAATTAAAAAGTAGTTTAATATTTACTTCAATTTTTCTTAAGTTTATAACAACATTTTTTTCTTAGTGTACCAACTCATGGCCTCCGCTGGCTGTCCGTCTTTTTTACAATGGAATATATATTTGAATTTATTATTATTATTGCGCCATAGAGTCTTTTGTATAAACAAATTTATATACAACAAACATATAATGGGAACAAAGATGACTTCGATAACAGACAGACAGACAATTGTTGAGCAAATTATGGAATGCATTTGACATTGCAGATCGAAATGATTTTGTTTAGGTTACCATAAAAATGGTTATGAATAAGTTAATTAAAAACAATGAAAGTCTTTGAGGCTCGCTCAATCAGTTTATCGATTTAAAGCTGCCTGAAACAAAACTCTTCCCACAGAACGAACCCAAAAAAAAAAAAATTAATGGGGAAAACAGACTGGGAAGTGACCCTTGTCTCCCACACTTTGTTACCGGTTTTTTGAGTTGTTCGCTTATGAAACTTCTTCTTCTCTCATGCCCGGTGACCTGCGCATCGTTACGTTCTACACAATGCGGGTGAATGGACATTATGTCCCACCACTTCCGCAGCCTTTGGAACCTAATACATTTTTTATACCTAATGCGAGTCATTCAACAAAACTCAATGCTGTGCCGAGGCTATCTAATGCCTGCTGCAAATGTGAAAGGATATTTAAAGGTCATGCAATGGACTCTTGCGGAAACAAACCCCAAACCGATTTGATACAGGGGCTCCATTTATTGATTGACCATCATTCGTAGCTTGTTGCAGGTAAGTGAAACAATTTTAGTTATATGTTAATCCAATAAACATCTTTAACATTGTCAGAAGGTGAGGGTTAACATAAACAGAGGAAAGCATTAAACATGGCTAATGGCAACACCAGGTGTTGCACGGCAGCGTTCTTCCTCTTTCGCTTTCTCTCTCTCTCTTTGGCCCCATGCACCAAGACCTTTAATGACCTTTGGATATACCTTGAATGCGTGACACTCTTGAATTTTATGTGTTTCTAGCCCAAGTCTGCGTTTTATGGTTGAATAAAGTTAAAATGTTGCCATGCTTTGCCTCCTGCTTCAAAGGAATTGTAAATTTAGTTAAATGCGCAATGTTCTAATTTTAGACAAGAACCCTTAAATATTCTGTTGATATTAAGCGTTTGCATTTTAAGCCATTACTAATGCACAAGATCTTTTATAATTATCTTTAAGCAAGATCTTTTATAATATATCCTTATAAAGCACAAGTATCTTTTTATAATTTAATCCTTGTTTAATAAATAATAAAAACAATTTTGTGCTTTTCTATTAAGTTTCCAACTATTGCTTGCAACCCAAAAATAAATAAATGCCCCGTCAAAACAACCACAATGCCCTAATATACGATTATTTAAATTGAAAATTCGAAAACATGTTCTTTTGTATGCTGCTTTTTCATTCACCTAAAAGTTATCTCGGTATAAAACTGCCAAACGTTTTTAATTAATTTTTCGCTACTTGTTTGTTCTGGTCACGCCCAGTTGAATTTGCTATTTGAATTATGTAATTTGATTTCAATTCAAAAGTGAATTTTCCATTTGTGCCACAGACAATTTGGTCGCCATGGCAAATGCTATTTTAATTACATTTATGGATCAGTGGCTAAGCTACAAGCATTTCACATCCAACTAGTAGCAACTTGTTAAGCTGGCACGTAGCCAAAATATAAAACTGATTATATTTTACACAAAGTCCAAATCGCTGACAGCAAAAAAAGAAGTGGAACTGCAATCCATAAAGAATATAAGTCTTGAAAGAAGTCTGCAATCGACCATTACGATTTCTTTTTCATGTTTGACTTTTATCTAGGTGGTTGAAGTAGGTCAAGAAGGTAAAGGAAGCATAGACAGATTTTTTATTTCTGCATATCAAGTTAGCTAAGAGATAACATTGACCAAATCCTTTTTTTGAGCTCTTCAAGCTTACAAGTCTCTTTGGCAGCTGACAGAGAGCATATTAAAGCTTTCATCGTTTTAAGTGCCAATTGCAAAAAAGATTCAGAGTACTTGTGCGCTCAGAAAATTCTGTAGATTTTGAGAAAAATTACATATTGAATCTGTTAAAAAAATAGAGCTCTATAATTTTACAGGAAACATTATTACTTATTTGAGATAAAGATTACTATTTAATAGCATCTTTCAAACCAAACAACATATTAGTACGTAAAGATATTTTAAATTTAAGTAAGGGAAAACTTTATTTAACTTTACAACTGAACCCATAACCTGTTGAACAGATAAATTGACAAGGTATTTTTTTAAGTGCAGCCATCTATTATTCATTTCTATTGCTATTCGTTGCAATGCTTGGCAAAGAAAAAAAAAATGCAAATTTTAAGCTCGGTCAAATCTTTTATATATATTTTATCCTGTGTAATTCGACAAGTAGCCTAACATAAGGCAAACATTTTTCTTGTGGATAAGAGAGTTTTCCATTTAAGTTATATAACACAACAGGTGTTGATTTAATAATGCAATCAATCAAGTTTCCATAAATCAAAGAATCGACAAAACATAAAATGAATTTAATAACCTCATTTCTGGATATGCATGAAATAATCAGGCTTCAGTGAATTCTAATACATATGAATTCCTACATGTTTGTATGGGTTTGTGTGTGTTTTTTAGCAGCTTGTGTGTTTTTTATTCTACATCGTGATTTATGCGTGTTTGCTTGCGCCAAAATAAAAAAACATTTCAATGGGAAAAATTTAAAATTTATGTGTTTTTTATAAATTGCCAAACTTTGTGTGGGCTTTAATATGCATGTGTATTTGTGTATAAGTGTGTGTGTGTGTGTGTGTAAAATGCTCTTTGACTGGCAGCTCCTTCTTCTTTGTTGAATTTCTTTTTGTTGTCTTTTAATTTAGCTTGATTTTGTATCTTAGCTTTTTGGCAGCTTAAATTTAGAGCCGAATTTCAACTCCTCCCACAACTCACCCCAAATAATTTGTTAAGCTAAAACGAATTTTTTTTCCACTTGTCTTCTGTCTCGACGTGCATAAACGTGCTCACCGATTTCCGTTTCCGCCTCCGGCAACGCCATTTTTTTTTTGTATTCCTGACAGCTTTCATTTCTAAATGAATTTCTTTGCGATTTAATGCTTAAATGCTCTCAAAAAAGAAATCTAGATGTTGAGAAATCAATATTAAAGTGTTTATAAGCTAGTGATGTACGAAATTGTGTGTTGTTTTTGTAACACCATTCAATACGCATTAAGAAATTTTTAATGAAGTTAGGCGCAATGAAGGACTATCAATTATTCTCCACTATGTGTGTGTGAGCGTGTCGCTTGCAGGTAATCGAATTTATTAGTACAGCCATTTGTTATCAAGTAAACGATGTGTACACTTCACAAACCCAACAGCACATCTCTCTCTCTCTCTCTCTCTCTCATTCTCAATCATTGTCTGTCTCAGTCTTTAAGCTGTCTTTCAGACACCAACAATAGGTTCATAATATTGCCAGTAGCAGTGTGTGCTGCTGTCTGTATGGCTTGGTGTTTGTGTTAATACATGAGTAGGTACACTTAGAGAAATCAACTTTTATAAGTTATTTGATATAGATAAGAATGAAAGCTTCGTAAACCTATGCTGAAACAGTCTAGCTTTAACATTGTTCGCGACTTTATTTTATCTCTGATTATGAAATGAAAATTCCTTTCATCATTGTTTTTTCCGGCGTGTACATTCATAGCATGGCAAACGTCGCATCGCCAATATTTATGCCCGTGTCCTTGCGGCATTTGTTAGCGGACTAGCTTCGTTTCGCGTACTTATATGAGCATACCATAGATACATATTGTATATGCGAGTGACATATAGACTATATGATATATAACCCAGCCGTCAGCTTTGTCTTTATCAGCGTCGTTAGTGCGAGTATTAACAAGAAAACTTCCCTTTCGACCCACACTTTAAACACACACACACATGACAATAATTCAGGTGCCATTTGACAAAGGACGAAGGCATTTAAATGGAGGATGAAACACAATAGGTTTATGACACGCCAAGTCACATGCAGCCAACTCTGAACTTAAGAGATTCAAGTAATTAATAATTTGAACTTGACTGGAGTTTCTGTAGTTTTTAGTTTATAGTTTGGGTAAGCATTTCATAAAGTTGCCAAACTTTAAATGAAGAATTTTTTGCTTTTCCAACTATGTCTGCAAAGTTTATAGAAAGAGACTTAATTTTCCAATTGGAACTTTATTTATAAGCTACCGTTTTCGTTCCTTTGTCTACATAGGATCTATCATCTTATGAAACTATCTGCTTATACGGAATATTTCACTAATAAACCTATCAATCCATATAAGTCTATTACACATATAATGGAACCGCAAACAAAAGTAGACAATGGGTGTGGCATTTTATTTGCGTGGCGCCAATGTCAGTGTCCATATCCTGCCACATATGCTTGTTTTGCCCCATTGTCCCTCTACCCTCTGCCATTTTTCATTTGCCTATGTCTTTGTTTCTATGTGTTTTGTATTTTGCTTTGTGTTGTGTGCCTTGTGTGTGCTTTTTATGCTGCTCACTTGTTGGTCTGCCAAGCAACAAAAAAAAAGGCTGAAAGCGAAAAGCAGAAAACAAAGTCAACGTTGAAATAGCTGGTAATTGTATTATTCAAATACAGAAAAAGAACACAAAACACAAATGAATAATATACATTTCTGTAGTATGTGAATGAAAAAACTCAAAAAACACAATTGACAGACTGACTGAATGACTGACTGACTTGCTGACAGAATGACTTGCTGACCGACCAAGTTGGATGCGTGCTTTTTACTAATTTGTTATCTTTGTTTGTAGTCATATATTATTCCACAGATGCATTCATTGCATCCTTTTTCCTTTCTGTAAACATTTCCATTTACTATTTTTGTTTGTGGCAACAAAAAAACACTTAGTCCCTAAAAACAAAGGGAATATATACTTGTTTAAGTTTTTTGCATTGTTTCATTTTTGTCAAACAGTTTTGAGTATTATTTTACGGCCTTTACAAAGAACGTTTGAAACACTAAGTCACTGGTACAAAAAATGATCAGTATAATGTCAGAAGGCCTTGACTTGCATACCTAGCATAATCCAAAATTACTAAAAGTATAAAGATATTAGTGTTGCAAAGAAGCGATTTTGAATTTTCAATAAAAACTCAAAAATATATGGTCACTTTCAAAACTGTTCAAAACTGTCAACAGGGTCGATTAATGTCTCCTCGTTATATCCTTAGAAACTCGACTGTTAGTTCTGACGGTTCATTTGTTTTTCTGCTAAAATAACTGGACCGTGACCTACTTTTTCCCTTTTCTCTATGGACTTATCCGCTGTCGTCTATTAATTGAAAACCCAAAGCATTCATTATGGTAATTTCGTTAATCTGTAAATACCACAGCTTCTATCAAATTACAGTTCGTGCCTCTTCAAGCGTATTCTCTCTCTCTCTCTCACCATCTCTCCTTTTTATCTTGCTGTGTTATCCTTCTTTTCCTAATACCTCATTAGTGAACCGTCTTTTGGCATTGCGGCTGGCCATTTAATTATTTTCACGACTTTTGATTGTTTATACAGTTTGAATTAATGGCTTAGCAATAATAAACTCATTTTTTATGCAACTTGACAGACTTTATTTATTTAATGTAGTTTTAAATGCAGACTAAAGAAGGCAGAGAGTCATATCTCCGAGGACATATCTCCGCCCTGTACATTTTGCTGGCGGAAACAAATGTACTTAATTAACAGTTGAGAAAAGTTTTTTTCTCTTCGTTAGAAGAGTCAAGAGCAACAAATAACACTCTATGGCTAACTCATCTATGCAACTAAATGGAGTTTGCCTTTAAAGTTCTTATTTTCAGCCTTGGAATAATTGTAAGAATTTTTATATATATCACATATACATACATATTATTGTATATGTACATATTTATTTTTATAAGCTTAGAGAACTTAAGTTTGTAAGTCAAAAGAATTTCATGAAATAAAACTTTGAATCTAAGCTTAAGTTTTTTATGTGTTATTTAAGGAAGAAGAATTAGAATATATGTCACTCGATTTTTACAGCATTTAGCTAGTAATTAATTGTGCTCATAAAATGTTTTAAGTATATTTAGCATCCTGAAAACAAACGCCACAAAACCTTGCCGAATGCCTTGCATGAAAGTTTCAAATCACTTGATTAGCAACAATTAATTTGCTGGCAGCGTAAATCACTCAAATAAATGAACTGAGTTGAGTGAGGAGGGGTGATAAATATTTTATGTATATTCAGTGATAAGTTTGGGACTTGTGGGACTTGTTACAGTTTTAATAGCTCGTTAGCGTGTCTTGCGGCTAGTTGATTCTGTTTGCTGGCTCGTTCAATTTGTAACTAATAGTATTGTCACTCACATACACTTACACAACCAATCACATCTGTTAGCGGAGGGGGTGAGGCAGAGGGATATGCCCATCATCGTTCATGTCGCTCAAACAATTGTGTTGTCGGACAAGTGAATTTGTCATGGTGCTAAAGTAGAAACAAAGCCAAGGCCAACAAAAGCAAGTGTGCTAAAGAAATGCGAGCGAAAAGGAACGAGCGAGCGACAGTGATGTGCGAGTGCAATGAAGCGAGCGGGTGAGAGAGAGCGATAGATAGAGAGAGAGAGAGAGAGAGTATGTGTCCGTGGAGTATACAATTATTTGGAGAACAAAAATTTGCATAACCTTGCCCTAGTCGGACAATTGGGAATGCTGTCCAAAAACGTTTTAGTCAGCCTGATGGACAGGAAGTGCTTTCAATCTGAGCCTGCCACAAAAGCATTTCCGCTTTTTCGCAGCTCATTCAACATCAAGTTGAATAAGCATACATATATTGTGTTAACGATTGTTCATAAAAATATTGTTTTTTATATCATTTAATGATAAAAGTTCTATCTCTCTTTGTTTTCAATTATTGAGAAGTGCAAAGCGTTGCTCAAAACTTAACCATGTATAATATTTAACATTTTCTTAATATATGTTTATATACATAACTACATGTTTATATACAGGCCTACAAGTACATATATCATAAACACGGCATGCTTTTGCGTTCAGTACAAATTCCAGTAAATGCGCACGCCCAACTCTCCACTTTTACTTTACTCGCTCGCTCTCTCTCCCGATATGTGCACAGAAATGTTGCCGCTCAGTGTGCTGCCTTTTGTACGATATTGGGCAGCGCTCATCGCACCGCCTCTTTAGCTCAGTGGTAGAGCGTTGGTCTCGTAAACCAAAGGCCGTGAGTTCAACCCTCACAGGAGGCAATGACCAAAGTGTAGCTTTTTCTATTTTTCAATAATATTTTAACAATTAATTGATAAACAGCAATCACAAATTTTCAACAAGCGTTAACATACTATCTTCGTAACTTCAAGTCAATTACATAACTAAAGTTTCCACTGCGCAAGTAGATTTTGTAAAAACAAATAGGCAATGATCTTTGCATAGTATTGCTGTCCTTGTCTTTCGCTTGCTTATCACTCTCAGCTTCTTTTGTCACGATTTCTATCGCCCATTTGGCCGCACTACGCTCAATGCCTCTTTAGCTCAGTGGTAGAGCGTTGGTCTCGTAAACCAAAGGCCGTGAGTTCAACCCTCACAGGAGGCATTAATTGTCAATGGTATATTTTTGCGAATTTTTTAATTCTTTCCCATTTTTTTTTTTTAATTAAGTTAAGTTTAATAAGTGAATAGTTATGTTATGCTTTGAAACAATTTTGCTATATTATCAGATACACTTAACGCCAAAAGGCAAACATCTATTTGTTAAATTAAGTTATCATCAAGTTAAGCTCTCAAGAAGAACAAAGGCACAAATAGTTTCTTACGCTCAATTATTTTCCTCTACGCTTGCTTTACGACCAACACACACACGTTGGTGCTCATACTATTATATCCTAGCACATTGAGCACGTTTGGGCCTTTAAAACTAACGGCAAGTAAAGTTTATAAGTGGGAGGGGGTTTCGGAATGTTGAAGCTTGCATCGTAAAAACGAATATGTCTGACCAACGCCAGTGCCTTCGATACGTATGTGTGTGTGTGTGTAAAATTGTGTGCGTAACACACGCAATGACATTTGTTGTGTGTCGGATGTTTTTGGCGTGAAGGCAAATGTTTGTGACGCCATTAAAGAACGGAAGTAAAAGTAAATCAAATGAACAAAAAAAACTAAGCTTAACCTTCAGAATTTACATATGCCATTGGTTAGAAGAGGTGTTTTAGGTCCTAAATTATAATAAATGTTTTTGACCTGTTTTGTTATATATTATGTTAATTATTTATTATGACATGAGCCCATTAAACATGTTAAGAGAAGTTGTGTAAATGTAGTATGTAAGAACCCATAAAGCATCAACAACCCAGTTGATTAAGCCTTGTCCGTCCGACGGTCCCAGTTTCCCATAAGTTTTCCAAATCAAGTTTTTTCCAAGCTATAGCTCTCCAGTTTCCGGTAGAAACATTGGCAGAATATTCATCACCTGTAAAAATTTGATCATAGAACTTTTGATCACTGTTATTTAAGTCAAAATATCTCAATTTTTCCCAAAGCGCCAAGTTTCTAGCATGCGTAATTTGTTAGACATGTTTTGACGCCATTTGGGCCATGTTCTGACATTAGAAACAGCGTCGATTTTGACGATTTTTCATTAAAAACTCTATATTGCTAATTAAGTCTTAAGGTGTGCCACCACACATCATCATATTAGCTGAAAGCTAAGGTTTTGCCAGCTCCTCACATAAGGACTTAATGAAGTGCCCATCCTTGGCAATGAGTATTCGACAAGAAGGGGTTGGTGAATTTGCTGGTAAATTAATGCGGTAAATTCTCTGGCTTTATATTCCACGCAAAAAACGAGCTAACCAAATTGGCAAATAAAGTAGAAGGGTTTCAGATATTTTTGTGCCCATTTTCTTAGCATTTTGCCAAGCTATTTGAGGCGCCTTGAGTGCAGTCTCGCTCCTCGACCTAGTCAAAATGGGTATTTATGAATTAATAAGGCAGCTGATGTTAGGCTTGTGCTTGGCATTAGCTTGATACCCTCAAGTTCTAAGAAAAGTCCTTGTGAAACTGAAACTAATTGAAGGTGACACTTTCACTGACTGACTGACTGACGCGTTTGTGAAGCTCTTCGCTTTGGCTCGAGCTGAAGCTGTTGCTTTTACTTCTGTTTCTATTTCTTGTTGATAATGATGACAGCAAGAAACAGCCCCAGACAAACGAACTGTTATGCAGCCCAACCTTACCTTGCGAGGCAAAGTCATCAAGTCGAGTCCGGGGCCAAATCAAATCAAGGTAATTTAGCGTAAAAGACAAAAAACCATCATTTCATTTTCATGGCATCTAGAGTCTTACTTCTTATACTATGCTGCCCCTGTTTTGCTTGCCATTCAGACAGTCGAACAGGAAGTCTGTCTGTGTTCGGAATGGGAGTTGGCAGAGCTGCCTTCTATTGACATGTACAGTCAAGCTTACTTGACGAACTCGTAGAAGGTTCTTTGTAACCCAAAGACACAAAATTTGTGTATCAATCATTTTGAAACATTTCGCATTTGTGTTTTTTTTGAAGTAAATTGTTTCTTAGTTCAAGTTAAAGGAGTTTGACTGTAAACATGTTTCGAACACATTTTATATTTTGATGTCCTTTATTTTTGTAGCTGTATTTCAGATAGTCGAGTCGAGCTCTATCATGCTTTGCATATTGTGTGTTCTCGTCCCAAGCTTTTAGTCAATAAACAGAACCCAGAATCTAAAAAATGGACGTGAGATGACTCAGGTAGGATGTTTAGTATGCAATCGGCGAATGGCAAGCCCCCACTTTGCCACACCCACTTTCACCTATCCCCCCCTTTGCCCCCTTTGTGCTTTTGTTGTCTAAACCGACTACTTTTAGGTGGCTCTTGTCCTAGCAGATTTAAAGAAGATGGATGCATTTCCGTCTTGCCTTTGCACTTTGCCCCATTTGCTTTGACTTGTTTCTCAAGCATACTTCAAGACACACACACACACAGGCTCACACCCACATATTGTTAGAAGAAAGCATTTGCCTTTTTCTCGTTTAATTTCAACATTTTTTTTTATACTCGTCAGCGCTGCGCCGGCTGCTTCTGTTTCTGGCTAAAGGCAAAGCGCGTGCCGACGACACAGGACTTGAAGTGAGCCCTTTGTTTCTTATCCACTCTAACTCGTTAGCTATCTCGCTCGCACTGCTTCTCTAGCTCACTGGCAGTGCGTTAGCAAATGATTGTTGTTGCCTGCCTTGAATTTAAACAACAAATACGGAATTCTTGTCTCTGTTTGTATTCAAAAGGTCGCCATTAATTCATCTCGTTGCCTTTTCAGTTATTTACATTTTTTTGTATCTGCCTGGTTTTAAGGCATTCGACTGCGTACGATATTTATTGTGTGGCAGGCATTTGGCTTTATGCACCTTAGAATTGCGGCACATTGTTGCTACTGTTGCGGTTGCTGTTGCTGTAGCATTATTAATGCATTAATAATATTGTTTGCTAGCTTTTTATCTTTTTTCACGGTGTTATTTCATCAATTTTACTGGCACGCACGTTCTGCGTACTTTTACTTGCTTTTTTTTTTTATTGCGACACTCAAAATCACCCAATTCTGTGGAGCGAATAAAAGGCAGGAAGGTGGATGAGGTATAGGGAGGTTGTTGTCGATGTTGTTGCAACAATTCAATGAATAAATTAAACGTCATCAATTTGAAATTAGTACATTATAATACTAAATGAAAAGGATGCTAATTAGCTGTGAACTTTAAGTAATACACTTTTCCAGTTTAATTAAACCGAATTTCAAATTAATGATGTATTTTTCGACCTAACTTTAAGTGTTCTTAGGAAAAGAATTATTAATTTTTGTTATTAAAAAAAGTTAAGAATAACTAATATATAAAAAATCACATTATGTCTTCCTTATTAAAGAGCTGGCTAAGAATTAAAAAGTTGAAATATAATATTAAATAAATGTTAAAGTTTTTGAAAGAAAACAAAAAAGTTTGTTTGCATTTTGTTTGTAGAATAATCAACTAAACAAACTTTCGCTTAAACATTTCAATACCCAAGACAATAAAAAAATAAAGTTTTAGCCAACTTAGCACCTAATAAAAGCCAGCACTTTTATTTTATAGTTATCTTTTATTATTTGTAGTACATTTTTGTATTTTACATAGATTTTGTTTGTTGCACTTTTTTGTTGCGCGTTATTTGGGTTAAGAATACTTTGACTTTCGTTTAGGTAAAAGTTGATTTCGTTTAGAGTTTATTAATACATATAATATTTATATACGTCTGTTGTTGTTGTTGCTTTCATTACACGATCAATGCACATTGAACTTAATACTAAACATTTATAGATAATTCAATATCGACAATTGGTTTATATAAGTATATATATATATGCGTATGCGTATGCGAATACGCTCTAGTTTAACCTCAACATAAACAATTAATGAGGCTGCTTTTGTTTTAGTTTGTTTTTGCATAATCTCAAACATTTTGCTTTATCATTTTTATTTGTATACATTATTATTATTATAGTATGTAGTAGTTTCTCTTGAAGCGTTTTTTATTTACTTGCTTGTTGTGCAAATGTTTATAGCACAAATACGTATGTAAATATTTATTTGTGCTAACGCAAAAATCATAAACAGAAATGCATTATTTTTGACGCATTGTTCAAGCTTTCAGCAAAGACCCGAAATAACATATTTAAAAGTAACACCAATTAAATCTCTTTTGTTTAAATTTTGTTACATTTTACTTATGAGCTTATGAGTTCAGCAAATTTATGGTATGTTTGTGTGTTTGAATGGAAGTACTAAATTTTATGGCAATGCTTTTCGAATACTAAATACATATTTTATAAATACTTTAATGATATTCCAAATTCGTATAAACAATGCTCGTTTTCAATAGATATTTGCTTTTTATCTTTAACGCAACAAACTTGATTTAGTTTCCTTTTCGAACGTTAAATTGATTACCCCTACAGATATTTATGTTCATTTGACATGAACATTATTTGGATGACAATTTTTTCTTACCCTCGGGATAAAATACTATGTGCTTCATATATTGATTTTATTTGTCTGTCTGTTTGGGAAATGATTGTGGAAATTGATTTTTGTCCGGATTTCCTTTAAGCAAATTGTTATTATTTGTATTGTATTATGAGAAAGTTTGGAACTGCATTATCTATTTGAATCTTTTGCTAATTATTTGTATTATTTTAAACTATTTGTTGAGGACAAATGTTATTAAATTGGCTAATAATACGCTACATTGACGTTATATCTTGGCTTTCAACTATCAGTTTCAATAAGTTCAACAAATATTTAAACCTTTCTATTGGGTTTAATTTATATATATATTGTTTTTGTTTTGTTTAAGAAGTGACCCGTATTTTAAATAGTTGCATTATTAAGTAAGCTGATTAATTCTTCCACACTTTGTCTAGATCTGGCCCTATATCATTATAAATATACTATTTTGTTTATCTTTATTTTATTTTTTGTTTCAAATTTGCGTTCATTTGCGAATTTTCATATATTATCTTTTGTAGGGCTTTGTTGCTTTGATTAATTGCAGCTGGTAAAGTTGGTAAAGAAAAAAAATTCTCCCTGTTTTAACATTTGGGAATTGTTTAGTTTAAATTGTACGTTTTTAAAATGTTCCCATTGGAATATAAAGGTGGGCTTAAATCATGTTAGGTTAAGTGTGCATAGCGATTCTTTTCGGGTTTCCCTCTTCAATTTTTGTATGCTAAACAAATTTGAATCTACTGAAAATTTGGAATAAATTCTTATTTAGCGGTTTTGTAAAAATTTCAAATGAATTTCTTATAAATATGCCCTAGAGCTTTTAAAACTACCCAAAATATCGGGAACGCATTTAAAAAAAATACAAATAAAATAAAATAAAATATTTGATTGGCATATCCTTTGACTAAGTGATTTCGGGAGGAAGATTTCATACTTTACGGTAAACTTTGATACTTTTTATCACAAACATAAAGGAAGGATTAAGAAGGAGTAAGCTCTAATCCCTTATGAAAACAAATTCATTGTAATGATTCCAGCGATTTTCCTCTGCATCGACACCTGGCTTGGGCTCTGCCGCTGATCCTGCCGTGCCTGATCCACAGCTGCCCGCCATGCGATAGCCATGATCATGCAGATTATCAAAAGCCTGTTCGATGAAACAGTGCTTGAGAAAGAATCGAGACGTATACCGATCCGGGCCACCATGATCGGGATCCCGCGACTCATTCAGCGTATCCATAAACACCTCACGACACTGAGCAACACGACCACAAACCAGGATGCGTGATAGCTTTCTAAACTTGACGTCGGCCAGACCGTCCTTGCCAAACTGAAAGCTGCCACGATAGCCGATTGTAATGCAGCCAGGTGGGCGAGCATCCCTGTCCCCACGTATATAGTCCAGCATGGATGTCAATTTAAAGTGCTCTGCTTCGCGCTGGAGTCGCTGACGCTCGCGGAATCCTTCGGGCAGATGCAAGGCCTTGTCACGCAGAAAGTCCAATATGTAGCGGAAAAGGACACCATCACGGTCCAAAAAATAGCGACCCTTGCTGTCCTTGGCCAACGAATCGCGACCCTCAGCTTTGGCAAACAGCTCGTACAGCAGCGTTCCCCTATCCTGCAGCAATGTTGCCAGTGTTGTGGTATAATGGACACCGCCAACATTTAACTCAATAATTTCGGGCATATTGAATACACTTATTTTGTTTTGTTTTTGTTACTTTCGTTACTGCTGCTGGCACATGTGTTTAAAGCACTTTTTGTATTTATTCTAAACCCTCTCTCGCACACACAGGACGATATTAGAATCTTTTCACACAGAGAGATTCGCTTTCTGTTGTTGATGTTGTTGTTTTTAGCACGCGCTGTTATCTACCTTGAATTACGGTCGACCGTTATTTGCATTTGCTTATTCTTTTTGTTTGCTTGTCCGCTTCGCCCGTCCGCACTCGCTGAGCTCTCGTGTCGAACTGGCCTCCATTCTGCTTTCGAAAGTTCTCTCGCTGATGTCCTATGCTGTGTCCAAATGTGTGTGTATTCATTGTAGAAACTGTCAAAAGAGAGATTAAAAAGAGTGTGAGAGTGTGAAAGAGAGAGAGCAGCGCATGGGTTGCGCACACGTTGCATTTGTTTTGTTATTGAATATTATTTTTGTTTAACAAGTGGTTAAATTTATCAAACAAAATCTTTCTTTTTTTTGGGTATGGGCATCTGTTAAAAATAACCTTCACTCAATGAGGTGCGTATGTATGTATAAGTACTTCAATGAATGATAAATTGGTTTGGTTCAACGCCAGCAACAGACTGTTTGCTTGTTGGCATTTACTGTTACTGTTACTATAAAAAACAGTAAGTGTTGCAAGTAGCCAACACTCATACGCACTGTGTTCCCTTGCAGTAAACGAAGAGCATTATTAAACCAACGTCAGTTGCTTCATATAAACAGATTTAATCAACATTTTACACAATAAATACTTAATATAATACAAAAATAAATTGCACTTAAGAAGTTAAGAGAAATGTTTTATTGAACAGCATTTTATATAAACTTTATCGTTATTCGTTATTATTAACAAACTTCAAAGTATTTTGATAAGCAACTCAAGTTTGTTTTTTGCCAACAAAAAACTTACAAGCGCTAATCGAAACTATTTTCAAACAATTTTTGTGTATTGTTTCAAAGTAAAATGGATAAAAATCCACATCAAATTGTTTTTGTTTATATATGCTTTTGATGGCTTTTTCACTTTAGCACACATTCAAGTTTCGTTTACTGATTTTGAGGGGCAACAGGCGCTGACAATTTGACACCTTGGCACTGACATTTGCCCATTAGCCCACTCTTGGGTGTTTTGGGCCATTTTTGGACATGGGCTGAGGAGCAGCAAGCGTGCCTCGCACGACTAAACGCAACCAGTTGCATCCCAAGCACCCTTTTTTGCTTCCTCACACACATTTTGGTTTACTTTTTTGGCTAAATGCCAAGTGGACAAACGTTGGCAGCACCAGCATTGTCTGCCACTGCCAGGACTTTCAACGTTCAACGCTTACCTGTGGCACAGCCAACGTTTGGGCCATGTTAAAAATTCATGTGCCTGTTGAAAGAACACTGAACATTGCCCTTGCAGCTCGACTCGACGCGAATCGCAACTCATGACGCAATATTAGCCCCAGCTGGCCGACATAAAACGCAGGAGCAAAAAACTTAACAAAACAAAATGTACTAAAACTCAAGCTAACACTAACTAACATCAGCATTAACATCAGCATCAACGTTTTCACTTCAAACACGTCCACACTCACGTTTTTAATTGAAGTGAAAACTTTCACTTGAATTGAAGCTCTCTCTGTGTGAGTTTTGTTGGACTCAGCTGCAGTCGCTGTCTTTAGCAGAGTACAACAAGTCCACCCACAAGAGCCTCTCCTTGCCTGTCTCCGTTATTTCCTGCTTCTGACTGGTACTTGCTGCTGCTTCGGCTGCTGCTGCTGATTGTGGTTAATTTCCCCTTCCTTGCAACCTGTTTTTTGGTTGGCACGTCGTCGCTTATCAGACGCCTGTTAGGCTCGGTGACCTCCATCCAAACAAGATTTTTTGTTGACGTCGTTCACGCTGCCCATGCACATGGGCGCAGCTGGTGGGGGATAGCGCGTCGTATACTTAATATATGCGTAAATCGTACAGCTTACTCGACTCCTTCACGATAGTTCCGCATGCCCATTACTTATTTATTAAGTACACACTTTTTATGACCCTTTTTAATGCGTTCATGGTAGAGCATTAAGTTTTCAATTCAATAAAAAACAACAACATTGAATTTTATAGCATGCTTTTGTATAAGCAGCTGTTTTTCTGTTTAAACATAAATCTCATGTGAAAATGTTTAAAATAACATTATTAATTTGTTTGGCTGGAGAAATTTATTAGCAGAGCATAAAATACTTATTTGTATTTTGTTTTTTTATAAGCATTTGCGTGAATTTGTACCAAGTCTTATGTTACTAACGTGAGATTCGTTCTTTGCAACAGCATTTTAATTAGTTGCACTTGAAACTAACAATCGTTGTTTGTTTTAAAATAAGTTAAATTAAAAAGCAATAGAAATTTTCAAAGAATTTTTCGGCTTCAGAACTTTTGATTGCGAAAAGTTAGTAACGAGTTTTTATTGTAGCAAACACTCGTCTGAAGCGCCCCTCTTACCTAGCTACGCTCCTGGCACTTTGCAATATTCTCAAGTCTTCTGTGGCGTAGAATTTGCGGTTCTTTTTTGGGGGAACACATTAAGATGGCAGCAACAATTTACGCGCCATTACGCGGCACGTGTATGCACACGAGAGAAAAAGATTGAGCAAGGAGGAGAGACAGAGAGAGAGCGAGAAAAGGGACAAGATATTGTCAGAGAGGGATATGTGGAGGAGAACATAAGTACTTTTGCCTGGTGGCTAGTGTGAGTGCTCCGCTTTTATGCTCTTATGGCTGTGTGGTTTGTGGTTCAGAGCCCTTACCCACCACATCTCCCTTCGCCCTTCGTTCATGCAACCAAGCAACACTCACAAAACGCAATCGTTGCGCAATCATCGGCCCATCCCACCTAAGCTGGATGCTTTTTGGCTGCCTGAAAATTGATTTTGTTTGCCTATGAACGTTGTGTGTGTGTGCGAATGTGTGTGTGTGTTAGCCATGTAGCTTTTTGTTTGGACAACACGCCAAAATGGTCGACTTACAGTGGCAAAGAAGCAGCTCACGTGCTACTTATGATTTGTTTGTTTACCTTTCAAGCATTGTTTTCCTTAGCTGCTAACTCAAGGAGGATGAGCACAAAGAAGGCCAATCATAGTTACGCATGGAATATCCAAACATTAGAAAAAACTTGTTGTTTTTAAAGCAAGAGTTGTTTTATTTCGAACTTAATAGAGTGTCAAAAGCCTTAAGGCCTCAGAATCTCATATGAATTTGTTTGTGAAGCTTGACCTTTCTGCTTAACTATTTTAACTCTAAAGCTGCTACAAGTTTTGGTTAAGTTAATGAATATTGAATGCATTTTACAACTTTTATCAACAAAACTTGTGTTCCACACCCTTTTCAATGCCCTCGTACTCGCAACTCTTGCTCATTGGAATAGATAAACATAACCTTGGTTCTACTGTTGTCAGCTTGAATGTTTGTCAATCACATTACTCATTCGCACCCTTGCACAAAAATATCGAATGCAAATCCGCAATAATAACAAATCTCTCTCTGTCCCTGATTGGAAATAAATCGATGTCCAAAATCGTATTTCGCTTCACAAGGTTGTTACGATTGTCAATCAAAACTTTTTGTTGAAATTGTGCAAATTCGATTTGGTGCAATGCCAATGCAAAAAAAAACATAAAATTCCAAGCAGCACTTGTCAACAGCAACGGCAACAACAAATGCCAAGCCAAACAAATCAGCAAACAGAACACACACACCCACACACCCACAAACACATTCTTACAGAAGAGACACATTTTATGTAAGCCAAGTTGGCAGCTCTCAAATATTGACACAACTAATGTACTAGTAACAAATTGCAATTGTTGAGCTAGGCGTCTCGTGATGCGAAATAGCAGGAAATACCGATTAGCAGTGAAACTATTGGTTTATAGCATGTTTGAAAACAGTCTGATCTTAATGATTGTCTGCTGCAAAAGTATATTAAAAGACTCGCAACGCGGCGATAGCTAGATATTTGTTGGAACTTGGCGAGCAAGCAACTCAAATATTGACGTCAAACACTTTTCTAATTAAGCATTTACACTGAAAAATTTCATGAAAACGTAAGTTCTATTTGAGTAAATTAGAGTTTATTCTTGAAAAACACTTTGAAGATTTCCTCTGACTAAGATACTTTTCAGGCTATTTGTTCTTAAGGAAAAAGGAGATTTCACGCTTCATCGTAAGCTGTTTAAGATTTTTAAAAATTTATTGCCAAATAATTGAATACTTATTCTAGCGATTTTCTGTCGGTGTACATATTAAAGTGCATACTTCAGGCTTTCCTTTGCCTGTGTCTGTGTGTGTGGGTGTGTGTGTGTGTGTATCCTCAAGATACTCGTATACTGACAGCGGGCACGCGCCGCTGCGCACGCGAGTAATGCAAATGTGCAGCGGGCTGCTGGGCAATTTAACACCATGACAGTTTATGCAAGTATGTCTGCGTGTGGTGTGTGGGGGTGTGTGGGTGTGTGGGTGTGTGTGTGTGGCGTGGCATGGCGTGAAGGCGCCGCGAGGAAGGACATGGCATGGCATGGCAATAGATTTAATGGCACTGCATGCAGTCTGCATGTAAATAAAAATTGCATAAGTATGCAGCGAACAACAGGCAACAAACAGAATCGTTGGTGGACGGGGGGTTGGGATGGGAGGCATTTCGGTATGTTTTTAAATAAAATAGAAAGAGATAGACAGACAGTTTGTCTGTTTGTATTATCGCAGTAGCAAATTTATTTACTGCTTACAGCAACAGTTTGGCACAGAGCCCACCTGCCCCCCGCCTCTTCACGTAAATGGTGTTGCATGTTGCAATTCTGTGCGAAGGACATTCCCGAAAGTACTTTTATATAGTATGTGTGTGTGTGTGTGTGTGTGTAGGGTAGGTTTTTGTAAGCTTCAAACGGCTATAAATAGACGCGTTCGTTATAAAAAAATAAGAGATTCATTCTCTCAGCTTTTTTATGCACAATTTATGTGGATTATGCAAAGCTGACAAAGTTAATGCCTTCGGATCCATGCCCCAGCAAGCGGCATACAAAAAAAATTGTATCACAGTCGCATCAAAATATTTGGTAACAGGCAATCTCTGGGATTAAGTTTTGTTCACTTCAAAAGCTTATTGAGATTTAATTGTCATCTGTACGGTATCAACAATGAACAATTTCCGAATGGTTTCAGCGTGATTTTCATTTCAAGTTGGATTTCAATTTCAATTTACATTTATTTTGATTGCTGATTGATCTTCGTTTTAATTTTTATTTAAATATTAAGTGAGCCAAATATATTTGCGCATTTTCTGAGCAGTTTTCGCGGCGAATTAACAGCTGCTGCAATTAAATTTTTGCCTCAATTCTTCTTCACTTTGTTTACACACAGCGCAATTTCAGTTTTCGCCACACGTTTTCACACTTAAAGCAGACACACTTGAAAAGCAAACACAAAAACACATAAAATAAATTTAGCACAGCTATAAAAATTACACAGAAAACAGAAGCTTTTGCAGTTAATTGGGTATTTATATATTTTTTTGGCAGTTGAAAAATTTATTACTAATTGAATCCAATATGCAGCTGAAGCAGCGATTGAATGCCCCAAAAATTCGATGGCAATGGAAGGCAGACAAGGGGCGTGGCTCAGTGGGTCACTTTGTTGATTTCTTGGTGCGCCTTCACAAATCTGATGGACATCTGTCGAGCCGAACGAACCAATGTGGGTGAGTTCAAGCATAGAAGAATTTATTGTTCCACGCAAAAATTGTTATGCAATGGGAAAAAAAACTGTGCATTGCGCCATGCAAAAGAAAGAAAAAATATGTTGCTGACTGCTGAAAGTTTCAATCTATTCACGTGTAAGTGCCTCTGTGTGTGTGTGTGTATTTTAGTGCCCCAAACGAAACATATGGCATAAACAGCATCTTCAGTGCGCATTTTATTGGTCTGTTTTTGTGAATGCGGCGAATTTAGACAGCAAGCAGAATTTGTAAACAGAATTTGCATAGCAAAACAAAAACAGAACGCAGACCGTATAAAACTACTATGAATAGCATTTATTGGCTAGCTGCTCTGTGTGTGTGTGTGTGTGTTTCGATTTATATTTTTGTTAATATCAGGCCTCATCTATGAGAGTGATAGCCCGGATCTGGAGAAAATCTTTCACTTGGCCATTGCCAAGGCAAACGAAGAGAATGAGGAACTCAAACTGCATGGCGTTGCCGTTGCCATCGAGCCAAACAATCCCTTCGAGACGTCCAAAAAATTGTGCAAAATGCTGCGGG
The DNA here is from genome assembly GCA_030179655.1 of Scaptomyza flava. Lineage (NCBI taxonomy): Eukaryota > Metazoa > Arthropoda > Insecta > Diptera > Drosophilidae > Scaptomyza > Scaptomyza flava. Next base: position 7,640,559 of record JARNME010000012.1, read on the forward strand.
TAAGTCCAATGTAAAACTCATAACTTATAGCTCTCATATATTTCTTTTTCGCTAGCAAAATCTCGTTGCTGTGTTTGGACCTGGCACCAATTTGCCGGCACGTCACGCACTGAGCATTTGCGATGCAAAAGAGTTGCCCTTTATGGACACACGCTGGGACTTTGGTGCACAATTGCCAACAATCAATTTGCATCCGCATCCGGTGCAATTGGGCGTGGCGCTCAAAGATATGGTGACAGCGCTGGGCTGGGAGAGTTTTACTATCATTTACGAGTCCGGCGAGTATCTGGTCACAGTCAATGAGCTGCTGCAGATGTATGGAACGGCTGGACCGAAGATAACTCTGCGTCGCTATGACCTTGACCTTAATGGCAATTTTCGCAATGTTCTGCGACGCATTCGCAACGCCGAAGATGACTCCTTTGTGGTGGTGGGCTCAATGGAGACCTTGCCCGAGTTCTTCAAGCAGGCACAGCAGGTGGGTTTGTTGACCAGCGATTACCGCTTCTTGATTGGGAACTTGGACTGGCATACCATTGACTTGGAGGCCTACCAGCATGCGGACTCCAATATAACGGGTCTGCGTCTCGTTTCGCCAGAACAGGAGCAGGTGCTGGAGGTGGCCAAGGCATTATACGAGAGCGACGAACCATTTCAGAACGGTAAATCAGTCTAATCTTTATTTTATTACCCATTTCAATGTCGCTTAACTTGTGTTTGTCTCATGCTGAGGTCAATTATTAAAGCATTTACTTGGATACAAAATATTCATTATATGCAAATGAGCGCAAAAGGAACTGTTTTTTGTTTAAGAAGATATTGATTATCTTACGTAAAATTCAACAATTTCGTAAAATCTTCATTTAATATAGCATAAAAAGTCATAAATATTATTTGATATATTACTTTTTGAGTCACATGAGCTGGTATAAAAAAATTGAATCTTTTGCAACAAAGTGATAAATATGCAAATATGTCCACGGCAACATTCGTTTATGGCGTTATCCCTTCTCCTCTTTCAACCATTTGCAGTGTCATGTCCTGTGACCAACAGCATGGCCCTGATCTATGACGGCATACAACTGCTGGCCGAGACATACAAACATGTTAACTTTCGACCCATGCCGCTGAGCTGCGGCGACGACAGTTCGTGGGATAAAGGATACACGCTCGTCAACTATATGAAGTCGGTGAGTGGTGCGAGAGAAATATGCCAAGAGCACGCTACATCAAATATAAATCTATAATGTATGCACATAGTTGACGCTCAACGGACTCACGGGCCCCATTCACTTTGACTATGAGGGACTGCGCACAGATTTTCAGCTGGAGGTCATCGAGCTGGGGGTCTCGGGCATGCTGAAAATTGGCCAGTGGAGCACCGAGGGTGGCTTCGAAATGAATCGTCCCGCACAGCCGCAAACCCTTGAGCCCGAGATGCGCTCACTGATGAATAAGAGCTTTGTCGTAGTCACTGCCATTGTGAGTTGTGACTTGTGATCAATTTGTAGTTATAAACTTATTAGCATTTATGTATGTTTGCAGAGTGAACCTTATGGCATGTTAAAGGAAACGGCCGAAAAGCTGGAGGGCAATGCTCAATTCGAGGGATTTGGCATTGATTTGATTGATGAACTGTCTAAGAAGCTCGGCTTCACCTACACCTTCTATTTGCAGCCGGATAATAAATACGGTGGACTTGATCCCAAAACTGGCGAATGGAATGGCATGTTACGCGAGATAATAGACAATGTAAGTGGAGAGAGAGACAGAGTTCTCTTGGGCATATGACCATAAATCCAAATCGATTCCGCCCAGCGGCAATTTATATCAATGAGCTTCCACTTATCTCTTTGGTGCATAAGCGTCGGAAATCATTGGAATATCATCATTAACATAATTGTGTCATGGTTACCTCCCTTCCCTACCCAATCCCTCTTTGTCCATCTCAACAGCAAGCCATCGTTTACACTTTTACACTTAGAAAACTTAATGAACTTTTATTAAAAAAAATATATATATAGAAAGTTGCTTAACTCTGGGTTATTATAACTTAAATGCAATGTAGCCATTTTTTTGAAGTTTTCGACTTATATATGTATCTTAATAACACCTTATATGTGATTTGAGAATGATATGATTCTATTGATTTGATATAAGTATATTTTTTTATTTTTTCTTAAGCAATTTTCTAATCAAATTTTAATTTATAAGAAATTCACATTTGTTTTAAGTGTTGAAACTCGCCATAATCGACTCAAAATGAGTCTTAATCATGTCGTTGAAATAGTTACCATACAACGAATCAAATTTAATGTTCAGTGTATGTATTTTTCGACATAATAGTCTTGACGTGGCTTAAATTATTTATTCATTTATTTTAGTGTAATTGGAAATAGCATCAATATTTCGTATTGAGTATATTAAATCAAATTGAATTTGAATCGTGTCTCTGCACACAGCATTCAGAAGTTTATCCATGATTGAATGTGTTTATAAACCGTTAAGCATTATTTATTTATCCATCCATTCAACTACCATACAATCCATGCAGCAATAGTGTAAAAAAATTAATGATTGATCAATATTTGCATTTGTATATTTTTAATTGGCAATCGGCAATTGGCCATAAAACATGCTTAACATTCTTAATTAGCGTGCTGACATGGGCATAACCGATTTGACCATGACATCGGAGCGTGAGAGTGGCGTTGATTTTACCATACCATTTATGAATCTGGGTGAGTGTTAAATAGTTATCTCATGTTTACTCGTTATACCAACATCTACAATATTCAACAGGCATAGCAATTTTGTTTCGCAAACCAATGAAGGAGCCCCCCAAACTCTTCTCCTTTATGTCTCCGTTTTCGGGCGAAGTTTGGCTTTGGCTGGGCTTAGCCTATATGGGCGTATCCATCAGCATGTTTGTCCTGGGACGTCTCTCGCCAGCGGAGTGGGACAATCCGTATCCATGCATTGAGGAGCCCACCGAACTGGAGAATCAATTTAGCTTTGCCAACTGCCTTTGGTTTTCAATTGGCGCTCTATTGCAACAAGGCTCCGAGCTGGCTCCCAAGTACGTTTGGCTTTCCCTCTTAACAATTTATTCAAATCGCTTTGACTGTCTTTATTTGCAGAGCCTTTTCAACGCGTGCCGTTGCCTCATCCTGGTGGTTCTTTACGCTCATCCTGGTATCATCGTATACCGCAAATCTGGCCGCATTTCTGACAGTCGAATCGCTTGTTACTCCCATTGAAAATGCCGATGATTTATCCGAGAACAAAGGCGGTGTCAATTACGGTGCCAAACGTGGTGGCAGCACAATAACATTTTTTAAGGTTGTTGCATAAAATATATTATTGAATTCAATATTAAACTATGTATATATTTTATATAGGACGCAAAATATCCCACTTACCAGAAAATGCACGAGTTCATGCAAGAGAATCCGCAATTTTTGACGAGCTCGAATCAGGAGGGCGTCGACCGCGTTGAGAATAGCAACTATGCTTTCCTCATGGAGTCTACAACAATTGAATATATCACTGAGAGGCGTTGTACCCTGACCCAAGTTGGACCTCTGCTCGACGAAAAGGGCTACGGCATAGCCATGCGAAAGAGTACATAATCCTGGTCTCAAATTATTCGTATGGATTGTAATCAAATGCGATTGTTTCTAACAGATTGGCCGTATCGCAATATTCTGAGCGGGGCAATATTGGAGCTGCAGGAGCAAGGTGTCCTGACCAAAATGAAAACCAAATGGTGGAAGGAGAAGCGTGGCGGTGGTGCCTGTTCGGTAAGTCCTCACATATCCGCATGGACTATGCCCACGGATATGTGAAAGTGATTTTGTTTATGTCTGTGTGTGTGCGTGTGTGTGTGTGTGTGTGAGCAGGATTCAGGCGATGAGGGTGGAGCATTGGCCCTCGAAATAAGCAATCTGGGTGGCGTTTACTTGGTGCTGATGGTGGGCGCCGCCTTTGGCATATTTGTGTCCCTGCTAGAGATGTTGCTGGGCGTCAAGGAGCGCAGCAGTGATAACAAGGTACACACACCACAAAACCAAAACATGTTTTTTTTATCCGCGTTCGCTTTTGTTTTCTTTCAACGCATTACAATCTTTGTATGTAGTTAGGCTTTATCCCACTCACACACACACACGCACATATTCAAACATAAAGCAACACCCCGTTATACTCATCACAAGTTTCCTTTCCACAACAACAAATGAGCACAGGAGGTACCCGATTCGGATGCATCCTCGCTGGGTTTTGCCAATTTGGGTGGCGTCTATCTTGTCCTGTTTGTTGGCAGCTGCCTGGGCAGTGTTTATGGCCTGATTAACTGCGTGCTCAGCGTCTGTTGGACCGCGCGAGAGAACAAGGTTAGCGGGTGTTTGCGAGCAGCAGCAACAGGCGCTCTAAAAATATTATGAACCATGTATTTTTGTATGTGAATTATATTATTAACAGCTAGCCAAGCACCTCCGATGCGTTGGATGGTTAGCTTATTGTGTCGTAACTAAAAAAATGGGCATGCTTAAAGGTCGATTGTGACATAAAAACCGAACATTCTTGTTACAAAAACTACGTATGAAGCTACTTAAAATATCATCCACTCTACGGCGTAACTCGAAGCTAATTAATATTCATCAATATCTAAAACAAACTGAAATTTTTAACATAAGGATATACTTTTGAACATTTGATTTTGGAAAAGTATCCAGGATTTTCTTATAACAATTTACCAATATATTTATATTGTATTATATTTATATAACACAATTTTATATTGATTGTACTGAAAGTATTCAAACACAAAACAGTGAATACTTGAAAGGCAAAAATACTTCACTACCGCTCATATTTTTGACTCAACATTACATTTCAAAACATTTATTTTAAGCTCTTACCGAATGATTTGTTCCGGAATGATAATCTTCTAAAATTGAAACGTTTTAACAATAATTTTACATTGTACTCACAAATGTTCTACCAACTGCTTTGCATGGCAAAAACCGCTTAGTTTTTTTGATTTTCTCTATGCTTGTTTATTCAATCTATTGAGTTTTCGTTGAATTCAATTCAATTATATACCCAGGTCAGCTTCAAGGACGAGCTGCTAGATGAAGTACGCTTCATTATAAAGTTTTCGGGCAACACAAAGGCAGTTAAATATCCCAAAAACTCGGGCAGCAGCTCTGGGTCAAGCAGTAGCTCCAAGTCGAAGGGCTCTTCGTTATCTGTGGATGACTTACCGGAAGATCCATCAGTGGCAGATGTGGAGGCTGTTAAGGACAAGCGAACTAAAAAGTAGCCAACATCGAATTTTAGTACATTTCTTATCGAAGTTTACATTTTGTTCGAATAAAGTTTTGATTGAGCTTACAATTGAGCTTTGTACTAAAAGCTTTTAATTATCTTGTAACATACCCGAAAGCTTATATGAAGCTTTTAACAAAGCTTTTACTTAAAGCGTTACAAATAGAGTTTGAAATCCGTTTGGAGCAGAAATCGTTTCAACTGAAATTCGAATAAGAAAACATTCACAAAACATTTTGTATCCGTTTTTGAATACCAATATATTTAATAGGCTTGTTTTTTGTTGTAGTATTGCATATATGAGTAAGTATATTGACTCATATGTTATATAACATTCACAATATCATTCGGTTGTATATCCACTTTTGCATTTCTGGTAGACATTTAGATATTGAAAAGGTAAAATTATACGAACTTTCTCGTATAGATATATATATGTGTATATAATTATATTTATTATGTTATGTTTGTAGGTCTATGTTAGTATATATATTTAATACCCTTGTTTTCTGTTTTATGTTTTTTTTTGTTAGCTTATGATGTGTATATGTTTATGTATTTTGTATAATACAGGTTGTAATATCCATTGAAGTTAATATATAGACTAGCTACTATTCAAATATGTATATAAATACATTCGCACGCTCACATTCACATTTACATTCACACACATGCAAAGGACTAAGGAGGCGTACATAAAGTACATAAATATTGCTAGTTAATTTTCATACATTTTGATTAGTTTTGTTTAACTTTTACTTAATACATTCATTAGCTAGTATAATCAAATATTTCGATATTAAACTTTTGTATTTAATTGCCAACATTAATTTTAGCTACCGTAACTTGGCACAACAACAAAATTTAATAACTCTAAATAATAGTTCTACTTTAAAGATTATTACAACAATGCATGCATATTTTAAGCATTTGTCGCACACTTATTTCAATATTAATGTATGGAGAATTTTCAATTTACTATTGTGTTGCAAGTGATTGAAGTGTGGTGTCAAATCCACAATTGCCAATGATTATGCCCCAAAACACGCACATAGATTTTGCAGTAATTATAATTATGCATGCAATTGAATAATTACTGCTGCAAGTTTCGTGGTTGAATGCAACAACAGATAATGGCGTTGCTTCGAAGTAATTTTCGGGAAAGTTAGCTTCGATAGTTTTAACAATTTATAATTTAAACACTGATACATTTTCGACATTGATTAGCTTTTGATTTGTTTTTCATTTTCAAAAATATTTCATTATTAGTTTTGTAAAGTGACTAAAGTGTTAGTTGTACTTGTTGAAGTTATATATTTGTTTGTGTGGTATTTTGATTTGATATCGAATACACTGCACTTCGTTCTTTGTTTAAGCCAGTGTATCTCGGTGGGTGTATCAACGTTATAGTTGGAAAAAGTGTTGTAATAGTAGTATAATTGTTGTTGTTGCTGTTAGTTAAAGTGATAAAATTGCAAATCATTTAATTAACAACATAGTTTACATTCGATTTAAGTCTCTTTTAGATTTCATAGTTCGATTTTAGGCATCGTTTTACACAAACTGCATTCTGGTTGGCAAATTATACTTTGCGTATGGTTTTAGTTTTGTCAAACAAATCTAGTTTAGGCTTAAATTAAAAACAATTTATAAATATGTATTTTTGTTATCATTTTTTGAAGTGTTGTAAGCTCGTAGAGTTTTGTTTTTTTCTTGTCATTTGGTCTCGTATAAAAGTTGTATTAGTTTTGTGTCCTCTGTTATTTTGTAGGTTTGATTAAAGCTATAACATATAGTTGAAGCATTCATGCATTAAAGCGACAATGTTTTGATTTCATTTAATTATCTTTGTTGGGTAATTATTTATAACAAATTCGCATAGGACTTAAAGCTTTTTGTTTAATACACATTTATCATCATAATATCATATTACACATTTAAAGCGTAAATTAGTTTAGCAACAAGGAGACAGAATTATGGGAAAGTCAAGTCAATACAATTATTTAGCGATTTCTTCAGAGATTTTAAAGTTTTTCTTAAAAAAAGAAAAGAAATAGTATAAGGAATTTTATGTGGGAACATTTCCCCAATATTGTCTAACTATATAAATATATATATATATTTGTTTATGTTTATAAGTAAGTATATGAATATAATTTTTGGGTATAGCGTGTTGTCAGATTGAAGAGAAAAATTTACAAATTAAGCTAAGAAGTTGAGTTGTATATTAAATGTATTTATGTTGTATCATCAATTTGTGTTTAGTTAAAGTGTTTTTGGTTTTGTATTCATTTCAAAAAGTCATTAAAATAAATGCGTTTCTTTTGTTTGTAGGTATCCTTATTGTTAAGTACCAAAGTGTATCTGTACCCAAATAGTATTTCATTAAGCTGATGTAGGTAAATAGTAGTTTTTTTTTTTTAAACTTTTTTGTGGTAGTTTGTCAGTAGTTTACATCTATGGTGGGGTATTGCGTGTAGTTGTTGTTAGTTTAGTTTAGTTAAGTTAGTTAGTTAGTTGGTTTGCCTACAACATATTTGGGTTAAAATTACCCAAAGATTTGTATCTAACTATGCAAAAAGTTAACATCGCCCAGATTCGTCCGGAACATCAAAGAAGTCTTTTTTTTTTTGCAAAAATATGTTAAACATTCTCGGAATGACAGAGAAGTCGCATGTAAAAAAAAAAAAAAAACAACCCAACCCAACAACCTGCTCACACGCTGTTGCAGCTAGTAGGATTGGTTGTGCGTTCTATCCTGCTTAGGTGTTGGCCCCTCTCAAATGACACTCATGCGACGCCTGCCATTTCCGGGGGCCTCGGCTCAGTTGGAGTTGGCCAGCGTTTCATGGCACACCTCCATGTAGTCTGGGTCGTGCATAATGCCCTTTATCATGTCCTTGAGCATTGTGTAGCGTGGAAATATCGGATACATCTTTGAGCTGCCGTACTCTTCCTGTTCGCCATAGAGGAAACGCAACCAAACACAACAAAATCAAAATGAGAAAAAGACATTGACTAAAAGTTATAGTAGTATGCCATGACATCTTGCACGAGGTCAGTTCAGCATTTTGCTCACCTTTAGCACGCGTATCAAATGCCTCAAGCCCAGATACTTTTTTAGCAAACGATACAAATCATTAATCAACTGTGTGTTCTCTAGCTCGATTTGCGCCGTTGTCATGTCTGTTTTTCACCCAGACGATGCGAGAGTGAGAAAGAGAGAATTACGATGCTGTTAATCACTGTTCATAGCAGCTGTGTTAATAACTTACGTTCCAAACGCTCCATGCGCTCCCTGCGCTCCGCAGCCTCTTCAGCTAGCCGTGCAGAGGTTTTCACACCCTCACCAGACTTTTGGGTCTTTTCCATAATGGAACAGGCTCGCATTACGTACGAGGGTACGGTCTCCTGCTTCTCCTGCCGTGGTATGTCCACCAACGTCCAGTACTGAGTCTCCAGACGTATAACTTCCTATTAATAATTCATGTAAGTTTGCACATCAATATTTTTCATTTACATCGCATTTTAATGAAAAATTTTTTAATTCATTTCTCATGCATATTTAATTTACAAGCTTCATTCATCAATCAATACTTTAATGCTTTGTATCATGATTTTTTAAATTTGTAACACTTTTAAACATTTCTTGCTACTATTTATTCATACTTAATGCATTTTGCACTTAAAACCTGATATTTAATGCAACATTTAGAATCAGTTTGAGTCATATGTAAATAATGATTGTTGAGAAATATCTATATTAATAAATATTGCGTTAGACGAACCTTAATCATTAGCTTGAGCATGGGATAACGCTGAAAGATGTTACGATGACTCTTTGAGTCGCCGTACTTGTTCATGAGGTTGATCAGCGCCTTCTTCACAGTGTCGTATGACTCTTCGAGGCGCAGGCGCAGCGAACGTAGACGTTCGTTAGTTTCGATGACCTCATCGCGTGTCATGCCACTTGGGGCACCCTCGTCTTTGACATCTTGAACAATGCGGCGCACGCTCTGCGTGAATTTGCCAACAAAATTTGTGGTTGCTACAAAAGAAAAAATTAAATAAAAATCTCACATTAGTAAAATAATATTGTTTAAATAATAAAAATGTGAGGAAATTGCACGAAACACTGTCATTCAAATTGGAAATGTCAGTAGACACATGCATTAACCTTTAACTTCATTCTGCGAGCCAGTCGGAAATTATTCGTCTATGGAAAAGTCGAACTATTATGCCTTGATGAATCGCATTAAAAATAAACCGAAAATGTGTAAATTTCGACGCGCGGATTCGAACCCGCACCACTGAGTATGCCTTGCCACACTTCTACGCGCTTTGCCAATGCCTGCGTAAATTTAAGTACGCTAGTGAACGTTTTCATTCACTGATAAGGAATTTATGTTGTTGAATTCTGGTTACATTTAATGTGGTATTATTTCTACACATTTTTTTGGAAAACGGTTGAAAAAATTGTATTCTCAAGTAATTTAGACACAGAACGTTTGCTAATAAATATTCATTCTTAACTTATAAATTCGTTCTATCATAATAAATTAATCCTCGACATAAGATAAAATATTATATGAGTTAAAGAGTTATTGTTAAAGCATAATCGTTAATTTACAATCTTAACAACTCCATACGATTGTTCTTGATTATTGAATGAAAAATTATCGAGGCATTTAAATTGATGTTTTGTAATTAGCATTCATTTATAATTGCATCGTTAATGCCGATCTATTCAAATGCATAGAAAACGTGACATATTTTATAACCTTCTAAAAAGCATGTATAAAGTCTTGATTGAGTGTTAATTGAACGAGGGAGGAATATTAAATAGGGAAACTACGAGATTCTTGCAAAAAATTAATTTTTAGTTGATATTGTAGAGTATTATTTACACCAAAATCAAACTTTGTTCAACAAAAGTAACTTCTGTTCGAAAATATTCCAGAAAGACTGTAAGAATCTTGTAGAAAGGAACACGAAATGAGTCATAATGCAAACACTGCGCTTGCCTTGTGAGTTTTCACAAAGACTGAAAATACTTATGGCAAACATTTATGATAAAAACCTTAAAACTATCAACAACTACAATCGTGACGCAGGTAGGAATGGAACCACCGAACTTTGGAATTGTGTAAGTCAACGAAACTATTTATATTCAAAGGGAATTCTCGGTTAGTAATATTATTTGCGGCAAGCAAAATCCTATTCAAAACAATATTTCACCAAAGAGTACCATTCAAAGGCAGAGCAGAGAACAAGTTGTACTCTTTAGCTCGCGCTCACGAACGTAGTATAACAACTGTATACGAATATAATTATACATATATTCTTACGCGCGGGAGATCTTCTCAGTCTCAACTTAAAGATCCGACGGCCAACACACGACGACGACGACGGTTGAGCGAACACACGAATCGATATTGTGAAAACGAAGCATAAATAAAAAGAAACTTAAGAATAAACACGAATGCTCAAAAGCATATTAACTTCGCGAAAAAATATAACAAACGCCAAAGCCAAAAAGTTCAATGATCGCAAGCTTCATTGAGTTAAATTCCTATAAGAATTATATATAATTGAAAAATGTTGAGCATTTAAAAGCAGAGAATTATATCGAGTGAAAACAAAGAGTGAAAGTGTTAAAAAAAAAAAAACAACAATACCAAGTCCAATCAAACATATTTAAATAGAGTAAGCATAAAAATTAATAAAAAATATTATTACTAAAAGTCCGACTATAACTTCAACTTAAATGCTTAAAGTTCTCCTTGAGAGTTGTTCTTAATTGCATTTAAGTATTGTTTTTTTTGCCGTATTTTGTTGGCCTTCTACAATTGACACTTTGCTTTATTGGCTATGCATATAATTTATTCTTACATTTAAAATATGCAATAATATTTGCACATAAAAAAACTTGATGCTGCAATTAATCCGTGTTTGTATTGCTTGCGCACGATTTCTGCTGATTTGCATAATGAAAATCGTTCTTACATATATTTTCCTTTTTGTTGCTGTTGCTTTTGTCTTTTTTGCTAGCCATGCAAAATAATATTTGTATATGTTGAGCATATGATCTCATTTTTTATATTTTCAATAAGAAATTCCGCTTTCAATATGTGAATAAAGTTATATTTGGAATTTTGATTTGCCAAAAAAAGAAACTGAAAATCATGTTCCCATAAGAGAATACCTTATTCAAAAGTTAAGCCTGTTACTTGTTTTCGCAACGGCTTATCATTCTAATTATCATTAATTGCTCAGCTTCAAGTGCTGACGTCACAAATAACATACATTTACGTCAGCGACTCAGTTACTCAGAGTACTATATCTTGCCATTAATTTGTAAGCAGTTTTTATACCCTTAAGGGAGCCCCTGAAATATTAAAGGTCAAACAATAAGCGTTCTCGTTACAAAACAAAAAACATTATCGATAAAAATATATATAAAAAAAACCACTGAAAACTTGTGTCGCTTGTTAAACTCGTTTGCCCCACAGCCAGAAGTGCGAATCTGGACCAGTCCCAGTTTTTTTTAGTGCCACTGCCGCAGCCCTGATAAAAAATCAGCAGTCATCTGTCAGACAACAACTTGTCGACGCTGTTGAAGGCGCACCGCTCTCGATCGAACGTGTAAATATGCATCATCTGAGCTAAAGATTATGGTACTGGGTTTTTTATGTCTGTCGATTTGTTTGTGCTCAATGTTTGCTGTGCTTCTTTGCCCCTTGATAGCACTTGTGTCACTGTCTCACGTAGTTTGGGAATCGTTTGTTTTTGTTTTTGACATTGTGTGATAATTTTCAAGATACGCTTTGGGAAAACCTAAAAACCTTATGTGAACCTGCGAAGGTAAATTATTTTTGTCAACAAAATTATGCGACATCCCAAAAAATTATGTGATTTAGCAATTGCTTTGTACAAATATATTTTTTTCATTTTATGTTTTAAATTTTATTTAAGCAAATATCACAATTAAAATAATTATATTATTATAATTAAAACTTTATACCGGTTCGCATTAACCATAACATTTTTATTCTGAGTGTAGGCAACAGTTTGCACTCTCTTTCTTCCACTCCCACTCTCGCTCTTTCGCGTCTTTGTTTGCTCTCGCGACCTTGTTGTCGCTCGCATAACTACCAAGAGTTGGCTGTCTTGGCTGGCTTGGCTGACTGCACCCAAACAGTTTGACTCCACTCCCCATGTTCAGTGTGTTTGGCTGCTGATATGAGGAACAACCTGCTAATGTTTAACTGCGGCATTTGTTACTATTTAATGCCGCACGCTTCATACTCTCACAAGCGAACATTATTCAGTCGCAAGCGAGCGAACAGCTCCAACGAAGACGACGAAGGCTAATGAGCAAAGCGGCTTTTGTTTACCTTTCGCATGCTGCTAGCCCTCTTCCCACCCCTTCTGTGCCCTTAACCAGTGTAAACCGGTTGTTGCTAATTTGGCCAAAACACAAACACACTGAAACAAAACAAGCAAATAACATATAAAATACATACAAACTTATGAGCATCGTACAGAAAAATGTATTTTCTTGTTTTGTCAACCGCAGTCCCAAAACTTGATGAGCACACATGCAAAAACATGTATGCATGCGTGTGTGTGTGTGTGTGTGTAGTACCTTCATACATAAGCAGCTTAGACCTCTAACGAAACGCTTCTCCAGTTCTTTTTTAACTTTTGAACAATACTTTGTATCAGTCTCATTTTGTGTTTGACTGCAGAAACATTCGTATTCGTGAGTCTGAATCTATATTTAATATCTTTAAGATAGTTTTTGCTACTAAATCTAGCGGCATTTAGTTCTGTTTGATGTGCACAAAATGCATTCAAGTTAAAATTTATGACCAGCATGTTTTGTATACCTCAGTTATCGAGTATCTATTCGTGCTTTTGTGTACGTTCCTTTTTTGGAAATGTTTGTGTATTTTCAAGTTCAAACTATACTTCTTTATTGGCCCGCACTTTTCTACATTATTCAGTTGTATGCGCAACGATACTGTTGATATATAAATATATTTTGTGTATTTACTGTTTGTGTTTATTGTTCATTCGTTTTCACTTTTATTTCAGCATTTAATGTTTACATCTTGCTTTGTTGCTTTCCTTTTTTCAAATACCCTAGTTTCATTCAAAAAGGGTAGCAAGAATATTCAAAAGTTGTGCAAATAAAAACGCCTTCAAATGCCAATTCCTCCTAAAACTCGAATGAACTTTTTCCTCAATCCATTTTGAATACAGGGAATCTACATGTCAAATACTGTCCTTTCTTTATTTCTTTGTATGTTTGGGTTACAGCTGTTGGGTTTTGTATTTCTTTGGGTCTGAATATTCCACACAAATGGAAATTCTTTCTGCTGTGACGCATTTCAACGCCTCATCGACGCATTGTGATTAATGTATGGGTTTTGGGTTTTCCATAACTTATTCATCGTTCAACTATGAGACACACAATTGAAACAAAACAACAACAATTGCTGCGTAAACATTACACAAAAAAGGCGCGAACTTAAATTAATATTATTTTAAATACTCTGAATTAATTGTATCTCATTCCAAAATTTTACACTTACAAATGTGTGAACTAACTATTTATTTTCCCATTATAAGCCGCAGACACGGGCCGTTTATCTATATATATAAACAGTTTAATGCACAGAACAAATATTTGTGGTTTTTCTACTGTTTTACTCACGCCCACCACAAGTAAGAGTAAAAAAAATACAGCTATGATTTATTATAACATTGCTTAATAATTAATATATATTTTATTTTATTTGACCCTGGGCTATTATGGGTAATAACTTAAAGCGATGCCGCAGATCGTTTCAATAATAGCAATAAGGATAGAGTCGCGTTTATTATGATTAGCATATTGGCAGTAAAATGATTTAAGACCTCATAATACTTGTATATTGATAGCTGTCTTTTACGAACGATTATGATCTAATTAACGAGTTTTGCAAAGTGCTTTCTGATTTTTAATACGAACATAAAGTATAAAACAATATTGCTTGCTTATATCTTGCATAACGCAAACCAGTTCTGCTCCTTAAAATTCTCATTTAAAATGAAGTATAGAGTATATTTAGTGATGCCATCAACAGTTGATTGCACTTGCCACACAACACAAACAAGAGCATCTAAACAAATGCCTTTAATTAAAATGCCAAATTGCTTTTAATCGTTTGTTTCTGCATTTGATGCGAACACTGAGTTCGCGCTGTAAATTTAAATCGATATTGAAGTAGGTGTGAAAATTGTTCAATTAAGCGAAAAGTGAATGTTAAACAAATTGACATATAGTTTGTTGTGAGTGTGTGAGTGTGTGTGTTTGTGTTTGTAACACAAATTGTGTACAATTAAGCTGGGCATCTGAGCATCAAGCAAAAGCATCAACATGAATAACTTAAATTATAGTGCATGTCGGTTCTTGTCACTTAGTTGACATCATGCTGGGCATAGCTGAGAGGCGGTAACCGAAAGCAACCCAAATGTCACCTCAAAAGAGCAATAAAGTTAAATTACGAGCTTAAATCATAAAACTATTACACATATCTTACAATATTTAGTTACGCCTAGGTTCTATTAACTTAATTGAGATCTCAAGTTGTTAAAGAAACGAAAATTGCTTGGTCTTGGAAATATTTCTAGCATGAGATCATATTGTATGAGGTTATTTCTTATTTAAACTTACACTGGGCCAAGCTGTCAAAGTAATCAAAATATGACAACAATTTGATTTAGAAAGTAGTTCTAAGCAGCTTCTGTTTGGAGTTTAACAATTAGCACTTTATTCCATTTTGGATTGAATTATAATACATTCAAATACATGTGGCAATACATTAAGAGCTAAAGTGATTCCATCTTTCTCTTCATTAAAGTACCAAGATATGTAGAATTTGGATTCGAATACTAATCGAATACATATACGTATAATACATTTCGTGATCCAATTAACTTCTTAAAAAATCCCTTCTCATTTCGATATGCCTCATTATGTTTGATGTCAACATTTTCACCATGTATTTAGCTTATTAATCAGTCCACTGAGCGTATGCGTAATATGTTGTTGTTTGACTCCAGCACGCTTTAGTATGCGAAGGACATCTCAAGCCCTTCGTTGCCACACACACAAACACACACACCTTGCCACGTCGCTATTGCGCATCAATCAACAAACTAAATAAGCGTACAAATGTGACGACGCGTCGCGACGCCTCACAAATCCTAGTCGCACGTGCTTATTCCTCTTTGATAACTCTACATGTGTATGTGTGTGTGTGTATTGGCCGACATTATGGCTGTTGGGAGAAACTAAATGTTTGCTCAGCGTGTTTTAATTAGTTGATGCTAGAGAACCTTTGTTTCACTAATTGACCGCATTAGGTGACATTCACAGTTAGCAGCACCCAACTGACCGCGCCCCTTAACACACAAATGAGCATTGTGTCTGGTGACAATTTGGGTTTTTATCACGTGTTTGATTTATTGAATTCGTGCTATGCGCCATGTGCATGTGCATTGAGTTCGAAGTAAAATTGACTGCCGACAAAAATGCAAACTGCAATCGTGACAAACAAAAATTGATTTATGGATTGATGATTTATTTCACCTGATTCCCATTTGGAGCTGCGTGGGTGGCAGTTAAGTGTGCGCTCAGTTGGGAATTCAGTTTTCATTTTGATTAGTCATATTTACAGTTTAACACAATAGGTAAACTAGAGCGTGGAATTTTAGTTTCCCTAAACAATTTCTAAGAAAGTTCTATTTTGTTTGCTCCAAGCTATTATAATTCCAACTCGTTGAATCATCAACTTATTTGTCAACTTGTTGGTCCACTTAAGCACAATATTCACAAGATGCTTCAACAGTTGGCTAAGACAAGTTCGTCTTGAACTTAACTAACTTTGAACAACCTCAAACATGGCCATAGCCTATACAATTGTGGGCGTCCTAACATACTTATTGACAAGCTGATATGCGTAGAGTAAATTATTTTCGTAACTAACCAAGCTGACCGCAACTAAAGCATTTTGCGTAAAGATATGGCTATGTGCTGTGTGTCTGCAATAAATAAAGTACAGACCTTAAAGCAACATTGCAGCTTAAGTCGCATGGGGCGTATGCGTAACATGGCCGTTGTTTAATTCAATTGGCACATAAGTTGTACTACAAATTAAAATTAAGTGTTTGTGGCATGGGTTTTCTTTTCATTTTTCCTTCTTTTTTTTTGTTGAAAATTTAATGTGCACTTTAGACCAATGCTTTAGTGGCAGTTTTAATTTAATGTTATTTTGTGCTTGTGTGTGGCACTCAAAGACTTTTGTGTACATACATACACATGTATATACATATATATCCACTTATGTAAATTTTGTTATTCATCTTTGCTTCGACTTGGCAGTTTCATTAAAACTTTAAGTCACATTTGCTGCCGTCATTTGATGCTACTGATACTTTGGATTATTTAAGCAACAGCCTCAGCACTTGGGCAAACATACCCTAACAAACGTAGCCGGCAAGCACACATGAGCCAGCGTGTTATGTAAGTGAGTGTGTTGGAACTGACACTCCTTGGTAGCCTTGGTAGACCCAAACAGGCAGCACATATAGATGAGTGCAAAGCCACACAAGCAAACAAATAGCGAAACAAGGCCAAAAAAAAGGAAGAAAACAGCATTTGGTTGGAGTCAAAGATGGAGCCAAGCCAAAAAGAATACACTCAGAGAATTACTAAAAAATTCTAAAGAAATTATCAACAACAAAAAAAATCTCAAATAAATAAAGTCCTTAATTTTTGAGTGATCTGGAAAGGGAAATTTGTCATCATTTTTCGACTTCCTCAAACCCATGTCATAAATTTGTTCAAGTGTAACCGTTCACTCGAGTGTGAGCGAACTGTTCTTTGAATTTGGTTAAACCTTCGCCTGCCCTGCGTAGTTGACGCCAAATGTGAACACTTGACACACACACACACACACACACACTGTTTGTGTGCCACTTATTAAGGAGCAACAACAATAACAAAAAAACAAGCCGACAAGCAAAGCAATTTGATACGCAGCTTGACAGAAAGAGCATCAGCGGTGGCACGCATGCTGTTTGAGTGTTTTTGTGATTTTGTGTCTGGCAGCAATACAAATACAACAACAAAAGCATCTAAACATGGCTAGTAGATAGACAGACAATAATTACAATTGCAGCAACAAGAACAATTTTGGTTCATTGTGCGGTAATAACGAATTGGCGTCGTCGTTCTCTCTCTCTCTCTCTCTGTGCCCCCTCTGTGTCAACCAGCCATCGACGCTGTCCAATAACAACAACAATGACAGCCAGCTGTCAACTTGTACAAACTAAACACACACACACACGCACATACACAAAACCAAAGGCACTCACAGCAGTCAGACATGGAGAGAGAGAAAGCGAACGCATTCAGGCAGCGAGACAAATTGACAGACAATTTAGCTGTCGATTGTTGTATGTCGCTCGATTGGCGGTCTATCAATGCACACAGTCCACTGTCTAAATCAGTAGCAGGAGCAGGAGCATTAATTTGGCTCATCCTGCTGCATGCAAAATAGCAAACATACAGAGATGAAAATGGTCATTTGATGACCGTTAAGCTGCTCAGCGCACAAAGCTGCTGCTGCTGCTGCTAATTGCCAATTGGCCGTATCCTATAAAATCACAGACACACACACACACGCAACTATCTGAATGGTAAGCTATGCACAGTAATAAATATTTTGTGGCACGTCCACTTCAAACTGACCGCAAGAAACCCTCGGAACTTCCAGCGTTCAGCTTTTCAGAGTTAATTTTTTTTATATTTTTCATTTTGTACTTTTACACATTTGAGAATTTTTGCATTCCGCCGTTGAGTGCATATAATTTGGTTGCCCGACTCTTCTTTTTTTAAGCCTTTTTGGTGCTCAACTTTAGCAATTAGTACTGCAGATCCCTGGCCAAGTGGTATTTGTGGCAAGCAACCGCTGCTTCAGCCACTGCCACTGAAACTGCTGCTATCCTTGTCACAAGGCTTGCGTCCTTGCTAAACCGAGCAACTTTGACAGCCACTTGTAGCAGCTGCACCACTTGCCCTTGTTTATTGCATATTTGTTGCTCTGCTTACCACCGCACTTTGTAAATTCGTGTGCGGTTTTTAAGAAAGTCACATGCTGGTGCTTTAAACTTCCATGGCTATGGCTCCCCATTGCAAACATACAAACTTAATCGGAAAGTTAAAGTTAACAAAAGTGCGCAATGATAACAACGAAAGTTATGAAAGCAATTAAAACGCTTGTCATAATTAATTGGAAGATTATTGGACTAAGTCAATGTTTATATTTTTCAAGCAAAGACTTTAACAATAAATTCTGCCTTTAGTTTTTTAATATTGCATATATATAGTTTGTTTGCCTGTAGATTGATTTATAAAGTTGCATTATTGCTATATTTAGTAACCACACATTTTTTCCTTTATTTTTTTAATGATCAGACTCGGTCCAATGTTCACTTGGGGTACATTGCCACAGCGCAAGAAGAAGCATTTGCTGTTGCATTGTTTTACTTTTTGTGCCCCATTTTATGAGCACAAAGCAAAGTTGATGCGAGTGTGTGTGTGTTAGTGTGTGCGGCACCATAAAAATCATTTTTAACAATAATAAGAAAAGTTGGCAGTGTTTGGCCTGCGGGCCAACCTCCCAGTCAGATCAAAAAAACACAAACGCACAAGCAGCAAACTGAGAACACAGAACACAGCACAATGAAAGTGAAAAGGCAGCGTGGTGCATAAACTTAAGCACGAAAGCGACTTGAAACCGAAGACAAAATACACTTTAAACCATATGCTGCTTGTTTATGTGTATATAAATCTTACCTTAGATAAATGCTGAATGATTCAACCGTTTGAAGGACATTCAATTCAAAATATTTACTTTAAGCAAACCGCCATGCAAATCGCATATGTCCAAACTAATTATAGTGTGTATAGCACTGTGTGCGCATTAAATAAACACAAATGGGGGATAAAATACAGCTGTAAGATGAAAAGAAGCAGAAGCATCAGAAGAAAAATTCATTCCAAAAAAAAAAAAAATGACAGCAGCTGGCGGCATTTCAATGGCAATGGAATTCATTGTGTTTCGTGCGTTACGTATACGCACCATTGAACGAATGGCACGAAATCTCATTAGGCAGATGAAGGGCACAATGCCAACGCTTAATTACACACACACTGCACCCAACCAACAACAAAGCTCTGATTTGTGCATTAAATTGGGCATTTGAATAATGCAAAAAAAAAGAGAGCTCTTAAATATGCAGCCGCAAGGCGATCGAAATGGGGGAGGGGAGCGAATGCATCTAACACAGAAAGCCGCTTAGCTATCAAAAGGACATTTTAATAGCATTTTGCATTCAGACTGCTATTGCTACGTGAGGCTATGTGGCAAGATAGGACGACACTTTGACACATGAATAGAAGAAGCAAACAAAACACACACACACAGCAAGGATAAAGCCTCGCATTGAGTTTTGTTGCTGTTCTTTTGTCGTTCTTTTGTTGTAAGCCACTGAATATGGGCAACAGCTTTATTCAAATTCACGTCACGCTCGCATCTGGCCAAAACTGGCTTAAGCTGTTAGCAGGTAAATGAGCTTAAGGATCAGTTGAATTACATGTTGTTCGTTTTTTTTTTTTTTTTTTTGGTTCAAACTTTATTTTCATTATGCCAGCAGCATCAAAAGTAATTGCGTTCCAACAAAAATTAATGTAAAAACATTAGCTTACCTCTCTTGCCTCTCTGCATATTTATTCACAATCTTGTGTTTGTTTTTAATCACTTTTGGCAATGAGTTTTTGTTTATATTAAATATTTTTTCGTTCGTTTTTGACATTGATGAGCTTTCGGCTAAAAAATGTCCATGTTTTCAGTTAACGACTGCAATTTGTGTGCTCTGATTGACATTTCCGCTTGCTTGCGTAGTTTGCTGCATAAACAAAATAAATGCTAAAAATCACACCGAATACCGTGTCACTTTAAAGCCGCCCGATTGGCAAGTACTGTCCGGACCACCACAACGTCCGGGCTCACACAGCCAGCCAGTCGCAGAGAAAAGCTCTGCCATCGAGTTCAGAGCTCCGCTTCGTGCAAACAAGCGCAAACAGTGCGATTATCGCCATTGCCAACGAGCGTTGCCCAGGTAGGATAAGAGGACAAGAGGACACGCTTGACTAGCTCGGCCCTTGGCGTGTTTTTAGAGGCAAGTGAGCAGTTTACCAGCTAAATGGTTATATTACGGCCATTTGGCAAAATTGCACTTGTCCCCAGCTAGCTAGTTGCATGCAACAAGCCAAACTACAGCCTGTGTCCTTGTACACATAACAAAACTTTAGATAAAGTACTCTATTGTGTTTTTGTGCCACCTTTTAAGTATATTTTTTTCCGTGTACTCTCATCGTAGCGGCTCTGTATAACACATACATATTTGTTTGTCACTCTGTTAAAAACTTTGTTGGTTGCTTGTGAAATAAAGTTGGCCTGTAGGTCAGTTGAAGAGGCATCTATATGGCCGTTCGGATGGCTAAACGCTCTATTGAGTTCTACCCCACTTCAGTACATAAATAATTGCTCAAGTGGCGAATGAACTTAATTTTTGGGTCACAATTGAGCCAGATTTATTATATTAATTTGTTTTCGTACTTGAATTAATTAGTTCAGTTCAACTAATTGCTTTTCTGCTAATTTTCTAAATAAATACCAAATCGTTGTTTGGAATTTGATTTAAAAATATATCATTACAGCTTAAAAGCTTATTCGATCAAATATTTATGTGGCAAAAAACACCAATAAATAAAAATTTTGTAGATTATTTAGCGCAAAAAAAAATATAAATTTTTGCATTTCTATTGCAAAATTTAATTTTAAAATACTAATGTCAATTCCAGCTGCCAAATCCAAATTGCAAGAGCTTAATATTTAATCATTTTATGAAATAAATAAAGTGCTGTATATAAATTTACAAATCCTGATAATTGAGTAAGCGAATTTATTGATTTATTTTATTTTCTCACAATCAGCAAAAAACAAAAATGAGTTGCCCTGTTTGTGGCACACTTCATTGGTTTTAACGTTTTGCATATCTAAAAGAGCTTTCCTTTCTCCGCTTAAACGATTTAACATTGTTGTTCGACAAGCTAACTACGGTATATGAAAAAATAAAATCTTTTTTTTTGCAACCTTTGCGGAAATGAATTTATATTTTGGCAATTGCTTTGATTTGATTTGGTCAATTATATTGTGAAGTTTCACAGCACAATTTTATGGATTTAGGTTATAAGAATCAAAAGCTTACATTGAAGCCAACAAAATGTTAAGGTTTTAGTCAAGGTCATTTAATTGACCACATTTACTTGGCCCGATTAAATAATATCAAACAGTTTTTTTCAGCTTCTTTTCTACTTATTTAAAGTCCCAAAACGGATTGTCACATTGCTGACTCCTCAGATTTTGTGCGAAAGATTTACGACTTGAAATCGAATGCTTTCTTAACGCTAATTAGCTGTCATGTTCCAACGTCCTTTTGTCTCTGTCCAATGAAATTCATCCAAGTGTGTAAATCAACTTAAACTTTTATTCAGAAAGATTGTTTAAGTAAAGAGTCGAGCAAAAAAATGTAAATTCATTACATATATTTCTCAAGTGGTAAAATGGGGTCATTTTATGTAAGTGTTTGCTTTTAGCCATTCTAGGAAAGCTCATATGACGTAGAACATCTTATCATTTGTCGAACAAAACAATTTTAATGAGCTTCTATCCAGTACAAATTAAAAAGCATTTTCCATTAGTAAGACTTTATTTCTAACTTTTGTAAGCAGTCAACAAAAGCTATCAATATTTGTGCAGCTGATAACAATTCTATCGATGACTCAACTTAACTTCTCAACGTTTTAGAATGCTAAGGCAATATTATGTCAGCATATTTTATGTTCTTGAATGATATTCAAATGAATTTTTAATACAAAATGACTGTTGTTGAAAAGAACGATGAAAACTAGACTTGTTATGGAATCTATGAGTATTATTCACTAATAACAATAATTGTTATATTCATTACCTATATTCGTACACATAATAACATAAAAGGCAGATCGTGGGAAATTTGTCACTCCCGATAAATATCTTTTGAGAATTGAATTCTTGTGAACGGCAGGGTAAACAAATATGGAGATATGCATGATTAATATTTATGTATGTAGTGTGACGCGCCTTTTTCAACCGTTCGACTTGCGTTAAATTCAAGTGTTTTCACCCCCAATGAGAACAGTCTCGGTTTAGTGCTTGAAGCGAAACGACCGAATAAAACACTTGCAATATTCTGCAAGAAATTGTACATAAGTTCAAAGTAAGTGAATTAAACTTGAAGTTAAACAAATATTGTTGTACTTTTGTAAATAAGTTTTTTGAGGCTTTGCCGTTATTGTGGCTGTGGAAAAGTTCATAACGAGTCTGGCCACTTTGGTTATTCTTAATGCTTTGGCAACTGGCGAAGTGCCACAATAATTTAAACCAACTCTGTCGAAAAACAAAACAGATGTCAGACAAAAGTAATCCAAAAGTTTACTGCAGCAAAGCAAAGAAAATTTTCACTAAAACTTGATGTCTAATTTAAAACAAAACTTTTAGGCTTTGTAGCCAAACCAAAATCCTCAGTGTGGCTGGAAGTCAAAATGAAACAAAACCGCAAAACAAAAATTATAGCCACGAAAGTTTTGTTACTATTGCCAATAAATTGAGTTTGGTCTCAACTAATTGAGATTGAGTTCGTACAATATAACTTGACACTGTGCTTTGCCCTCTGCCAATTGCAGCAACCACACCAAAAACCAGCAAACATCCAAAAACCCAAAAAAAGGATATGAAACAAAAGAGGCAAACAATTGCCGGCTCTGCACTTCCGGTCCTGCTACTGACTTTGCTGCTCTGTGTGGCCCAAACGGCCAGTCGACCTTCGACGGAAAATGAAGATGAGGGAGATATTGCTGTCCTGCCGCCGGATGCGGACAACATTGAGGTAAGTGGCTGGCAAGCTTAAATTTTTGATTGTTATATTTTAAAAGCGAATGCTTAACTCCATTTGCAGTTTCATCATGTAAAAGTTGTGAATGGCGTAATGCAGGAGGATCATCCGGTGGTTATGTACAAAGAGGATTTCGTCAGCGAAGATTATGGTAAGCGCTTCAGTCTTTATACATTATTATACCTTATTGTATAATTTGACCTTTTATTTAGATCCTAGTAAAAACGAGACCAAAGTCAATCATCAAAAACTGTTCAGACGCCAGCAACGTATTCGTCATCATCACTTGAAATCCAAAACCAATCAGCCACTGAAAGTTGAGGAGCCACAGGAAAAGATCGTTTTTGATGTACTGCCAGAGATACCACTTGTTATGAGCGATGATGATTCGATAGTTAGCAACTTTGAGGTTGCTCAGCTTGTCAAGCCCTTGAAGGAGGAAGCACCGCTCCAAAAGTATCCCAAAAAATACCACAGTCGCCAGCGTCGCCGAGCCCAGAATCCCTATGCTCGTCATCATTCATATAAAAGCGATTACTATGCAGATCAACAGCACGCAATTCATCGCGTAGCAACCTCACCATACTATTTGCCTGTACAACCTCCGACGCATTATCAGCGGTAAGTTTTCAAAATAGAAATAACAAAATCTAAGACCATCTACAAGTGGAAATTGAACAGCATTTTAATCCTGACTCAACAATGATTTATTATTGCAGTTATCCGGTTGCTGGTAAGAAACCAAAGTATCGCGGTAAGCTACCTATTTGGCAAACCGAGAAACAACCCCCAAGTCCCGATAGCGTTGACGATCGTAATAGTTTTGGCAACGAGAATGAAAATAGTCTGTTCCATAATTCAAATCCTGATGACGCAGACTTTTCAGTCTTCGATCAGCCCAGGCCCGATAGAAATAATGGTGGAGCTGCTGCTGCTTCAAGTGGCGGTGCAGGTGGTTTTGGTGGAGGTGGTGCCAGCTGGCAATCTCCACCAGTGCAAGGTGAGTTTTTACACCTACCAAATTCAAACAGTTTTTAACTATATTTTCATTTGATTACAGACACTGAGCGTCCGCCTGTTTGGGGAGCAAGTAATAGTCGTCCTTGTAAGTATTAAAGCGCTTGCAATAGCTAAGTTTACATTTTCTCCATACGCATCAGTTCATTTGTGTGTGTTTCCTATCATCCAAAAATTGTAAATAACGCTATTCGGGATTTTTCGAAAATCATTTCGCATTGCTTCTGCATTCTGTTGCTCTATGTTGACAATTGTTAACAATTTTTGTTACGTCACAGCATGGACAACCAGACGGCCAGTGGCACCTTGGTCAACGGCAAGGACCACCCGGCGACCAGTGACAAGGCCACCTCAGGTGACCAGCTCACCGGCGAGACCAGCCGCAAAACGAGTCTCCAGCTGCGTTTGGGCAATTGTGAACTGTTGCTCGCAGGGCACCAACCAGATACGTTACGATTGCTTTGAGGAATTCGGCTGCTACGGTGCCTTCTGGGGCCTCAATCCGTGTGCGGACAATATACGCGACAATGCGATTGCCTCGCTAACGAGATAGTCATTGAGAAGCCTGGCATTGCTTTTTCTATGGCTGTGGTTGCCTTTCGAAAGTATTTAATAATGTCAATGCACCCAAACGGGAAATCATTTGTTTTTAATTTATTTTAAGCGTAGTCCTTAACTCAAGAACAAACAAGAAAACAAAAAATACTGAAATAAACATTTGTTTATCAATTTAAATTATCTTCTTATCGTTCATTCTTCGAGCAATGAACTTATTTAAAATACTGTATCTTATAACTTTCTTACTAACTCCGAACTTTAAGCTGCCTTAAGCTATGGATACGTCATTGTTAAATGCACAATGCCTGCATGCTTCATTCAATTACAATCCTGGCAGCAACATAAACACTTATATTTAATTAACCATCTACTATTACACACACACATCCTTCAATC
Source organism: Scaptomyza flava (assembly GCA_030179655.1). Lineage (NCBI taxonomy): Eukaryota > Metazoa > Arthropoda > Insecta > Diptera > Drosophilidae > Scaptomyza > Scaptomyza flava. The sequence goes on from JARNME010000012.1 coordinate 7,665,972, forward strand.
TTTCGTCTGCACACTTCACTGGCAGCACACACACAAGCTGCAGCAATTAGAACAGGTAAAACAATGCAAATATCTATATAATTTCAAACTATAAGTGAGAAGGCAGAATGCGAGCTTGGTTTCAGTTGCTTGGAATACTAATTAAAGTAAATACGAAACATTTTTAGCTAACCATTTTTGTTGCTTGGAATATTAAATGAATTAAGTCAGCAAAACTACCTTTGTTTAGTCCAGTGCAAATAAGTGGAGTTTCTATTAATTGTGTAAACACAAATACACAAACAAACACACTCACACTCACACACACACTTCAATAGAATGCTGTAATAGAAAAGTTTACATGTCGACGCCTTTTAATTGCAGGGAATGATGCGTATACGCCAGAGGCGCCAGCACCACAACCTCTTTTCGCCCCACCCAGTTGGGCCAGTCCGCCTAGATCGCGGCCACGTCAAGGTAGGATAACGGCACTTTAAGTCGAAACCCTCTGAGAGTAAATAATATTTCTTACTTTCACAGATGCCGCATTTTACTACCCCGGAGAGCCCATCCAAGAGTCAGGCAGTGCCTGCCACCGTGCAGCAACATTGTGTTGCAAGCTCAGTAATCTGGGTTCAATGTACGAATGTTTTAATCGTCAGCGCTGTGAACATAGCCTTTCGCAAATACTTTCAACTTGCTCGTAGTGCTTTGCTTTCTTTCCACTTCAACTGTCAATTTGCCGCCTTTGAGTGACATAAGCCTTATAGGTTTCGACCTTCTTACAATTAAGCTCTTCTGTATCTAAGTAATACAGACTAAGAGTATCTTCTGGTTCGTTTATTCAATTTGATTTGACCTAATACTATATTAATTAATACCACAAATGTATACACACACAAATAAGAAGAAAAACAGTTATCTAGTCGACTGATTTGTCCACCTGGTTGCTCAACCTACACACAGAGAAAAAAGTCACAGTATCAAGCGTATTAATCTTTCGTTCACTTGTTTTATGTTGACTTTGTGCTGCTTCGATCTCTTATTCAACAAATATTTGATAATAATCATTCCAAATTATTTCTAGTAAGTAAATTTTTCTCCCTGTGTATAACTCAAGCACGGTGCTGCATGCCCCTATGCTTTGCATTTTTGTTTGTCATCATATTTAAGCGTAACATTTGTATTAATACTTATATTGTGAAAAACTTTGAGCCAAGATTATATAAAGTTCATTCGACCGGTAAAACTACAAGTAACTTTTTGTCTTCTCACAACCTTGATATAAACTCTTTGAAGCGAACTACTTATCAGCAAATGACAAACATTGTGCACAAACTTTTATGTATGTCATCATTCTCCAATCTTTTCAGTTGTAAGCGTTTTGTAAGCTGCCACATAAGTCCTTAGATAGCTGGCGACAACTTGACAGCAAATCTCAGTTGATTTAATTTGCCAGAATAATGTCACTTTCAATGCTATTTAACAACCTACGCACATAAGTCCGGCCATAAGGCGATTACAGTGTAAATTCCACGCCCAGAAACACGTTTCCTAGCATTCTCTTATTCCTAATTGATTTGTGCGTCTTTCGAGTGCTCTTAAAAAGGCTTTACGTTTATAATTATAGATTTTAAACATCGAACTTATATTATTTACTTACCGCTGCCGCTGTCATAGGATCTTGAAGTGGAGCCACTAGTATTTGAACGTTTAATTTCACGCCTGCCCATTGTAATGCCTCTGTCTCGGTCTCGGTCTCGGTCTCTGTCTGTGGTTTGCTGATGTGCCTGTTGCTGCTGGTAGCGGAACGGGGTTGCTGTTGAGGTTGTGTTTGAATTGCTGGCGACGTGGCACGTGGCAAGAAGTGCACAAGCAGTCGATGAAGCCGCTTTTGCAACCGCAGAGCTGTAACTAGAATTTGCTGCAGCTGCTGTTGCTGTGGGACTGTTGCAGTCGCTGTTGCAATTAAGCGACGGTGTAGAAGCTGTAACGGTATAGCGGTTGCCCAGCTGCAAGCCAACACTGCGTGGTGCTGCTGTAATGGGTGGGAACTCAAAATAGTTTACCTGCAGCTGATTGCCAAGCAAATTGATGGCAGGCTTGGTGGCCAAGCTGCTGCTGCTGCTGTTGTTGCCTATGTTGTTGTTGCCTGTAGTGTGGCTTGAGTTGCTGCTGCGCCTGTGTTGCTGCTGCTGCTGCTGCTGTTGATTATGATGTGAATGCTGATGCTGATGCGATGAATGATGTTTTTGGAGTTGGTTGCTGCTGCTGCTGCTGGCTGCTGTCGATTGGATTTGATGCGGCGTTGGCGGCGGCGGGGGACAAGCGTTGTTGATGCTGCTGCTGCTGGAGAAGGACGATTTTCGCAGTGATGATGGTCTTAACCCTTTGACAGGGTACAATGGGTACTATCGCCCGGCAACGCGTACCCAATCGCGGTGGTCTCGATCACTGTTGTACCAAATGCCTGCAAAGAGAAACACCCAAACAGCAATCGATTAATGGTCATCATTGTAATCGCATCAATCGGTAAGTACATTAACTGTTTTGTGGCAATAGCGTCGGATTAAAGGCAAAAATACGCCGCGCATGCCCGGCATGACAACGCACATTGCGTATACGCCCGTCCCTTTTCGTTCACGCCTAGCATCGTAAAAGGCAGACAACGTGGCCATTAAACATGGCAAAGCAAACCCATTCGGGACAACGTCCGAGCATTACGGACAGAACAGTCAGAGCCAATTTTACCAAATATTTGGCATATAAAATCATTTTGCGCTAATAAAATTTCCCCATGTCCCACGGGGCGGACCATTGAATTGTTGTAAAACGCCATCAACCACAAACAGCACATACATACATACACATGCACATATATGCTCTTATGCTTTAACAAAGTGCTTTTAATGTGAGCTTAATATGTGTTAAATAAGATTAGATAGTTAAATATGCTCAACAAAGCTCATAAACTTCTAGAAAGGTTGGCATAAAATTGCCTATTACATTTTAACGTGCTAACGCCTTAAAAGACCTCAATTAAAAAGTTAGGAAAGCTGGGCACACTCCGAAAAAATGTGCCTCCACATTTAGGAAAAGTCAACATTTCTTAATTTTAAGTTAAGTTTAAACATCTTGAAATTAATTATTTTGTATAGTTGCAAGTACTTATGCTTGACAGTCTCAAGGCTGAGTTTCCCGAACTTAACTTGATGTGAATTTAAACTTGAACTTAATTTGAACGTGAACGTTAACTTGAAATTTAAGCGATTACGCAAAGCGTGAACTTATCGCTAAGCTGTTGCCCTCACAAAGAATAGAACAATATAAGAATGAAATATATTTAATACCCAAGCAGCCTGCTTTTTATAGGATCTTTAAAACGTTTGCTAGCCTTATTATACAAATAATCTTTTTCTTGAACCAAACCAATAAGCTTATGTTTATCCATTTTAAAACCAGCTGTCCAACTTGAACTTGAACTCGTAATTTGTGAAATCTTTCGACTTCCATAACTTCCTCAAAAAGAACCCGATTTTCAAAAGCAATATCTCAAAAGTCATGGTTTGACCACTCAAATAAAACTGCATTTAAGAAATAACATTTATATAAAATTCGAATTTTGGTCATATGCATGTTGAAATTTTATGCCAAGAAAATCGACATGGGCATTGGTAAAATCTTTGGACTTCCATAACTTTCTCAAAAGTGACCCGATTTTCAAAAGCAATATCTCAAAAGTCATGGTTTGACCACTCAAATAAAACTGCATTTAAGAAATAACATTTATATAAAATTCGATTTTTGGTCATATGCATGTTGAAATTTTATGCCAAGAAAATCGACTTGGGCATTGGTAAAATCTTTGGACTTCCATAACTTCGTCAAAACTGACCCGATTTTCAAAAGCAATATCTCAAAAGTCATGGTTTGACCACTCAAATAAAACTGCATTTAAGAAATAACATTTATATAAAATTCGATTTTGGTCATATGCATGTTGAAATTTTATGCCAAAAAATCGACTTGGGCATTGGTAAAATCTTTGGACTTCCATAACTTCGTCAAAACTGACCCGATTTTCAAAAGCAATATCTCAAAAGTCATGGTTTGACCACTCAAATAAAACTGCATTTAAGAAATAACATTTATATAAAATTCGATTTTTGGTCATATGCATGTTGAAATTTTATGCCAAGAAAATCGACTTGGGCATTGGTAAAATCTTTGGACTTCCATAACTTCCTCAAAAGTGACCCGATTTTCAAAAGCAATATCTCAAAAGTCATGGTTTGACCCCTCAAATAAAACTGCATTTAAGAAATAACATTTATATAAAATTCGATTTTTGGTCATATGCATGTTGAAATTTATGCCAAAAAAATCGACATGGGCATTGGTAAAATCTTTGGACTTCCATAACTTCCTCAAAAGTGACCCGATTTTCAAAAGCAATACCTCAAAAGTCATGGTTTGACCCCTCAAATAAAACTGCATTTAAGAAATAACATTTATATAAAATTCGATTTTTGGTCATATGCATGTTGAAATTTTATGACAAAAAAATCGACTTGGGCATTGGTAAAATCTTTGGACTTCCATAACTTCGTCAAAAGTGACCCGATTTTCAAAAGCAATATCTCAAAAGTCATGGTTTGACCACTCAAATAAAACTGCATTTAAGAAATAACATTTATATAAAATTCGATTTTTGGTCATATGCATGTTGAAATTTTATGCCAAAAAATCGACTTGGGCATTGGTAAAATCTTTGGACTTCCATAACTTCCTCAAAAGTGACCCGATTTTCAAAAGCAATATCTCAAAAGTCATGGTTTGACCACTCAAATAAAACTGCATTTAAGAAATAACATTTATATAAAATTCGATTTTTGGTCATATGCATGTTGAAATTTTATGCCAAAAAAATCGACTTGGGCATTGGTAAAATCTTTGGACTTCCATAACTTCCTCAAAAGTGACCCGATTTTCAAAAGCAATATCTCAAAAGTCATGGTTTGACCCCTCAAATAAAACTGCATTTAAGAAATAACATTTATATAAAATTCGATTTTTGGTCATATGCATGTTGAAATTTTATGCCAAGAAAATCGACTTGGGCATTGGTAAAATCTTTGGACTTCCATAACTTCGTCAAAAGTGACCCGATTTTCAAAAGCAATACCTCAAAAGTCATGGTTTGACCCCTCAAATAAAACTGCATTTAAGAAATAACATTTATTTCAAATTCGATTTTTGGTCATATGCATGTTGAAATTTTATGCCAAAAAATCGACTTGGGCATTGGTAAAATCTTTGGACTTCCATAACTTCGTCAAAAGTGACCCGATTTTCAAAAGCAATATCTCAAAAGTCATGGTTTGACCCCTCAAATAAAACTGCATTTAAGAAATAACATTTATATAAAATTCGATTTTTGGTCATATGCATGTTGAAATTTTATGCCAAGAAAATCGACTTGGGCATTGGTAAAATCTTTGGACTTCCATAACTTCGTCAAAAGTGACCCGATTTTCAAAAGCAATATCTCAAAAGTCATGGTTTGACCCCTCAAATAAAACTGCATTTAAGAAATAACATTTATATAAAATTCGATTTTTGGTCATATGCATGTTGAAATTTTATGCCAAAAAAATCGACATGGGCATTGGTAAAATCTTTGGACTTCCATAACTTCGTCAAAAGTGACCCGATTTTCAAAAGCAATATCTCAAAAGTCATGGTTTGACCCTTCAAATAAAACTGCATTTAAGAAATAACATTTATATAAAATTCGATTTTTGGTCATATGCATGTTGAAATTTTATGCCAAAAAAATCGACTTGGGCATTGGTAAAATCTTTGGACTTCCATAACTTCGTCAAAAGTGACCCGATTTTCAAAAGCAATATCTCAAAAGTCATGGTTTGACCCTTCAAATAAAACTGCATTTAAGAAATAACATTTATATAAAATTCGATTTTGGTCATATGCATGTTGAAATTTTATGCCAAAAAAATCGACTTGGGCATTGGTAAAATCTTTGGACTTCCATAACTTCGTCAAAAGTGACCCGATTTTCAAAAGCAATATCTCAAAAGTCATGGTTTGACCACTCAAATAAAACTGCATTTAAGAAATAACATTTATATAAAATTCGATTTTTGGTCATATGCATGTTGAAATTTTATGCCAAAAAATCGACTTGGGCATTGGTAAAATCTTTCGACTACCATAACTTCCTCAAAAGTGACCCGATTTTCAAATGCAATATCTCAAAAGTCATGGTTTGACCACTCAAATAAAACTGCATTTAAGAAATAACATTTATATAAAATTCGATTTTTGGTCATATGCATGTTGAAATTTTATGCCAAGAAAATCGACTTGGGCATTGGTAAAATCTTTGGACTTCCATAACTTCGTCAAAAGTGACCCGATTTTCAAAAGCAGTATCTCAAAAGTCATGGTTTGACCACTCAAATAAAACTGCATTTAAGAAATAACATTATATAAAATTCGATTTTTGGTCATATGCATGTTGAAATTTTATGCCAAGAAAATCGACTTGGGCATTGGTAAAATCTTTGGACTTCCATAACTTCGTCAAAAGTGACCCGATTTTCAAAAGCAATACCTCAAAAGTCATGGTTTGACCACTCAAATAAAACTGCATTTAAGAAATAACATTTATATAAAATTCGATTTTTGGTCATATGCATGTTGAAATTTTATGCCAACAAAATCGACTTGGGCATTGGTAAAATCTTTGGACTTCCATAACTTCGTCAAAAGTGACCCGATTTTCAAAAGCAATATCTCAAAAGTCATGGTTTGACCCTCAAATAAAACTGCATTTAAGAAATAACATTTATATAAAATTCGATTTTTGGTCATATGCATGTTGAAATTTTATGCCAAAAAATCGACTTGGGCATTGGTAAAATCTTTGGACTTCCATAACTTCGTCAAAAGTGACCCGATTTTCAAAAGCAATATCTCAAAAGTCATGGTTTGACCCCTCAAATAAAACTGCATTTAAGAAATAACATTTATATAAAATTCGATTTTTGGTCATATGCATGTTGAAATTTTATGCCAAAAAATCGACATGGGCATTGGTAAAATCTTTGGACTTCCATAACTTCGTCAAAAGTGACCCGATTTTCAAAAGCAATATCTCAAAAGTCATGGTTTGACCCCTCAAATAAAACTGCATTTAAGAAATTACATTTATATCAAATTCGATTTTTGGTCATATGCATGTTGAAATTTTATGCCAAAAAATCGACATGGGCATTGGTAAAATCTTTGGACTTCCATAACTTCGTCAAAAGTGACCCGATTTTCAAAAGCAATATCTCAAAAGTCATGGTTTGACCCCTCAAATAAAACTGCATTTAAGAAATAACATTTATATAAAATTCGATTTTTGGTCATATGCATGTTGAAATTTTATGCCAAAAAAATCGACATGGGCATTGGTAAAATCTTTGGACTTCCATAACTTCGTCAAAAGTGACCCGATTTTCAAAAGCAATATCTCAAAAGTCATGGTTTGACCCCTCAAATAAAACTGCATTTAAGAAATAACATTTATATAAAATTCGATTTTTGGTCATATGCATGTTGAAATTTTATGCCAAGAAATCGACTTGGGCATTGGTAAAATCTTTGGACTTCCATAACTTCCTCAAAAGTGACCCGATTTTCAAAAGCAATACCTCAAAAGTCATGGTTTGACCCCTCAAATAAAACTGCATTTAAGAAATAACATTATAATAAAATTCGATTTTTGGTCATATGCATGTTGAAATTTATGCCAAGAAAATCGACTTGGGCATTGGTAAAATCTTTGGACTTCCATAACTTCGTCAAAAGTGACCCGATTTTCAAAGCAAATCTCAAAAGTCATGGTTTGACCCCTCAAATAAAACTGCATTTAAGAAATAACATTTATATAAAATGCGATTTTTGGTCATATGCATGTTGAAATTTTATGCCAACAAAATCGACCTGGGCATTGGTAAAATCTTTGGACTTCAAACTTCGTCAAAAGTGACCCGATTTTCAAATGCAATATCTCAAAGTCATGGTTTGACCCTAAATAAAACTGCATTTAAGAAATAACATTCTATAAAATTCGATTTTGGTCATATGCATGTTGAAATTTTATGCCAAGAAAATCGACGTGGGCATTGGTAAAATCTTTGGACTTCCAAACTTCGTCAAAAGTGACCCGATTTCAAAAGCATATCTCAAAGTCATGGTTTGACCCCTCAAATAAAACTGCATTTAAGAAATAACATTTATAAAAATTCGATTTTGGGTCATATGCATGTTGAAATTTTCTGCCAGAAAAATCGACATGGGCATTGGTAAAATCTTTGGACTTCCATAACGTTCCTCAAAAGTGACCCGATTTTCAAAAGCAATATCTCAAAAGTCATGGTTGGACCACTCAAATAGAACTGCATTCAAGAAATACATTTATATCAAATTCGATTTTTGGTCATATGCAGTTGAAATCTTATGCCAAGAAATCGACTTGGGCATTGGAAAATCTTTTGACTTCCATAACTTCGTCAAAAGTGACCCGATTTTCAAAGCAATATCTCAAAAGTCATGGTTTGACCACTCAAATAAAACTGCATTTAAGAAATAACATTATATAAAATTCGATTTGTGGTCATATGCATGTTGAAATTTTATGCCAAGAAAATCGACTTGGGCATTGGTGTAAAATATCTTTGGACTTCCATAACTTCGTCAAAAGTGACCCGATTTTCAAAAGCAATATCTCAAAACAGTCATTAGAGTATGGTGACACCCATAAAATGACATCAAAACTGCACTTTTAACGAAATACGATTTGATCTAAAATGTCGATTTTGTGTGTCATATGCATGTTGAAATTTTATGCCAAGAAAATCGACTTGGGCATTGGTAAAATCTTTGGACTCCATAACTTCGCCAAATGTGACCCGATTTTCAAAAGCAATATCTCAAAAGTCATGGTTTGACCCCTCGAATAAAACTGCATTTAAGAAATAACATTTTATAAAATTCGATTTTGGTCATATGCATGTTGAAATTTTATGCCAAGAAAATCGACTTGGGCATTGGTAAAATCTTTGGACTTCCACTAACTTCGTCAAAACTGACCCGATTTTCAAAAGCAATATCTCAAAAGTCATGGTTTGACCCTCTAAATAAACTGCAATTTAAGAAATCACATTTATATAAATTCGATTTTTGGTCATATGCATGTTGAAATCTTATGCCAAGAAAATCGACTTGGGCATTGGGTAAAATCTTTGGACTTCCATAACTTCGTCAAAGTGACCCGATTTTCAAAAGCAATATCTCAAAAGTCATGGTTTGACCCCTAAAATAAAACTGCATTTAAGAAATAACATTTATATAAAATTCGATTTTTGGTCATATGCATGTGAAATTTTATGCCAAGAAAATCGACTTGGGCATTGGTAAAATCTTTGGACTTCCATCAACTGCGTCATCAAACGTGAACGCGATCGGCAGAGTTTTCAAAAGCAATACTCATCTCTCAAAAGTCATAGGTCTGTTTGACCCCTCAAATAAAACTGCATTTAAGAAATAACATTTATATAAAATTCGATTTTGGTCATATGCATGTTGAAATTTTATGCCAAAAAATCGACATGGGCATTGGTAAATCTTTGGACTTCCATAACTTCCTCAAAAGTGACCCGATTTTCAAAAGCAATATCTCACAAAGTCTGGTTTGACCACTCAAATAAAACTGCATTTAAGAAATAACATTTATATAAAATTCGATTTTTGGTCATATGCATGTTGAAATTTTATGCCAAAGAAAAATCGACATGGGCATTGGTAAAATCTTTGGACTTCCATAACTTCCTCCAACAAGTGACCCGCATTTTCAAAAGCAATATCTCAAAAAGTCATGGTTTGACCCACTCAAATAAAACTGCATTTAAGAAATAACATTTATATAAAATTCGATTTTTGGTCATATGCATGTTGAAATTTTATGCCAAGAAAATCGACTTGGGCAGTGGTAAAATCTTTGGACTTCCATAACTTCGTCAAAAGTGACCCGATTTTCAAAAGCAATATCTCAAAAGTCATGGTTTGACCCCTCAAATAAAACTGCATTTAAGAAATAACATTTATATAAAATTCGATTTTTGGTCATATGCATGTTGAAATTTTCATGCCAAGAAAATCGGGAAATGCTTAAGTGGGCATTGCTGTTAATAATCTTTGGACTTCCATAACTTCGTCAAAAAGTGACCCGATTTCAAAGCAATATCTCAAAAGTCATGGTTTTGACCCATCAAATAAAACTGCATTTAAGAAATAACATTATATAAAATTCGATTTTTGGTCATATGCATGTTGAAATTTATGCCAAGAAAATCGACTTGGGCATTGGTAACATCTTTGGACTTCCATAACTTCCTCAAAAAAGACCCGATTTTCAAAAGCAATATCTCAAAAGTCATGGTTTGACCCCTCAAATAAAACTGCATTTAAGAAATAACATTTATAAAAAATTCGATTTTGGTCATATGCATGTTGAAATTTTATGCCAAGAAAAATCGACTTGGGCATTGGTAAAATCTTTGGACTTCATAACTTCGTCAAAAGTGACCCGATTTTCAAAGCAATATCTCAAAAGTCATGGTTTGAACCCTAAATAAAACTGCATTTAAGAAATAACATATTATATAAAATTCGATTTTTGGTCATATGCATGTTGAAATTTTATGCCAAGAAAATCGACATGGGCATTGGTAAAATCTTTGGACTTCCATAACTTCCTCAAAAGTGACCCGATTTTCAAATGCAATATCTCAAAAGTCATGGTTTGACCCTTTAAATAAAACTGCATTTAAGAAATAACATTTATATAAAATTCGATTTTTGGTCATATGCATGTTGAATTTTATGCCAAGAAAATCGACTTGGGCATTGGTAAAATCTTTGGACTTCCATAACTTCGTCAAAAGTGACCCGATTTTCAAAAGCAATATCTCAAAAGTCATGGTTTGACCCCTCAAATAAAACTGCATTTAAGAAATAACATTTATATAAAATTCGATTTTTGGTCATATGCATGTTGAAATTTTATGCCAAGAAAATCGACTTGGGCATTGGTAAAATCTTTGGACTTCCATAACTTCGTCAAAAGTGACCCGATTTTCAAAAGCAATATCTCAAAAGTCATGGTTTGACCCTCAAATAAACTGCATTTAAGAAATAACATTTATATAAAATTCGATTTTTGGTCATATGCATGTTGAAATTTTATGCCAAAAAAATCGACATGGGCATTGGTAAAATCTTTGGACTTCCATAACTTCGTCAAAAGTGACCCGATTTTCAAAGCAATATCTCAAAAGTCATGGTTTGACCCCTCAAATAAAACTGCATTTAAGAAATAACATTTATATAAAATTCGATTTTTGGTCATATGCATGTTGAAATTTTATGCCAAGAAAAATCGACTTGGGCATTGGTTAAATCTTTGGACTTCCATAACTTCCTCAAAAGTGACCCGATTTTCAAAAGCAATATCTCAAAAGTCATGGTTTGACCCTTAAATAAAACTGCATTTAAGAAATAACATTTATATAAAATTCGATTTTTGGTCATATGCATGTTGAAATTTTATGCCAAGAAAATCGACTTGGGCATTGGTAAAATCTTTGGACTTCCATAACTTCGTCAAAAGTGACCCGATTTTCAAAAGCAATATCTCAAAAGTCATGGTTTGACCCCTCAAATAAAACTGCATTTAAGAAATAACATTTATATAAAATTCGATTTTTGGTCATATGCATGTTGAAATTTTATGCCAAGAAAATCGACTTGGGCATTGGTAAAATCTTTGGACTTCCATAACTTCGTCAAAAGTGACCCGATTTTCAAAAGCAATATCTCAAAAGTCATGGTTTGACCCTCAAATAAAACTGCATTTAAGAAATAACATTTATATAAAATTCGATTTTAGGTCATATGCATGTTGAAATTTTATGCCAAGAAAATCGACTTGGGCATTGGTAAAATCTTTGGACTTCCATAACTTCGTCAAAAGTGACCCGATTTTCAAAAGCAATATCTCAAAAGTCATGGTTTGACCCCTCAAATAAAACTGCATTTAAGAAATAACATTTATATAAAATTCGATTTTTGGTCATATGCATGTTGAAATTTTATGCCAAAAAATCGACTTGGGCATTGGTAAAATCTTTGGACTTCCATAACTTCCTCAAAAGTGACCCGATTTTCAAAAGCAATATCTCAAAAGTCATGGTTTGACCCTCAAATAAAACTGCATTTAAGAAATAACATTTATATAAAATTCGATTTTGGTCATATGCATGTTGAAATTTTATGCCAAAAAAATCGACTTGGGCATTGGTAAAATCTTTGGACTTCCATAACTTCCTCAAAAGTGACCCGATTTTCAAAAGCAATATCTCAAAAGTCATGGTTTGACCACTCAAATAAAACTGCATTTAAGAAATAACATTTATATAAAATTCGATTTTTGGTCATATGCATGTTGAAATTTTATGCCAAAAAATCGACTGGGCATTGGTAAAATCTTTGGACTTCCATAACTTCGTCAAAAGTGACCCGATTTTCAAAAGCAATATCTCAAAAGTCATGGTTTGACCCCTCAAATAAAACTGCATTTAAGAAATAACATTTATATAAAATTCGATTTTTGGTCATATGCATGTTGAAATTTTATGCCAAAAAAATCGACATGGGCATTGGTAAAATCTTTGGACTTCCATAACTTCGTCAAAAGTGACCCGATTTTCAAAGCAATACCTCAAAAGTCATGGTTTGACCCCTCAAATAAAACTGCATTTAAGAAATAACATTTATATAAAATTCGATTTTTGGTCATATGCATGTTGAAATTTTATGCCAAAAAATCGACTTGGGCATTGGTAAAATCTTTGGACTTCCATAACTTCCTCAAAAGTGACCCGATTTTCAAAAGCAATATCTCAAAAGTCATGGTTTGACCACTCAAATAAAACTGCATTTAAGAAATAACATTTATATAAATTCGATTTTTGGTCATATGCATGTTGAAATTTTATGCCAAAAAAATCGACATGGGCATTGGTAAAATCTTTGGACTTCCATAACTTCCTCAAAAGTGACCCGATTTTCAAAAGCAATATCTCAAAAGTCATGGTTTGACCACTCAAATAAAACTGCATTTAAGAAATAACATTTATATAAAATTCGATTTTGGTCATATGCATGTTGAAATTTTATGCCAAAAAATCGACTTGGGCATTGGTAAAATCTTTGGACTTCCATAACTTCGTCAAAAGTGACCCGATTTTCAAAAGCAATACCTCAAAAGTCATGGTTTGACCCCTCAAATAAAACTGCATTTAAGAAATAACATTTATATAAAATTCGATTTTTGGTCATATGCATGTTGAAATTTTATGCCAAGAAAATCGACTTGGGCATTGGTAAAATCTTTGGACTTCCATAACTTCCTCAAAAGTGACCCGATTTCAAAAGCAATACCTCAAAAGTCATGGTTTGACCCCTCAAATAAAACTGCATTTAAGAAATAACATTTATATAAAATTCGATTTTTGGTCATATGCATGTTGAAATTTTATGCCAAGAAAATCGACTTGGGCATTGGTAAAATCTTTGGACTTCCATAACTTCCTCAAAAGTGACCCGATTTTCAAAAGCAATACCTCAAAAGTCATGGTTTGACCACTCAAATAAAACTGCATTTAAGAAATAACATTTATATAAAATTCGATTTTTGGTCATATGCATGTTGAAATTTTATGCCAAGAAAATCGACTTGGGCATTGGTAAAATCTTTGGACTTCCATAACTTCGTCAAAAGTGACCCGATTTTCAAAAGCAATACCTCAAAAGTCATGGTTTGACCCCTCAAATAAAACTGCATTTAAGAAATAACATTTATATAAAATTCGATTTTTGGTCATATGCATGTTGAAATTTTATGCCAAAAAAATCGACATGGGCATTGGTAAAATCTTTGGACTTCCATAACTTCCTCAAAAGTGACCCGATTTTCAAAAGCAATATCTCAAAAGTCATGGTTTGACCCCTCAAATAAAACTGCATTTAAGAAATAACATTTATATAAAATTCGATTTTTGGTCATATGCATGTTGAAATTTTATGCCAAAAAATCGACATGGGCATTGGTAAAATCTTTGGACTTCCATAACTTCGTCAAAAGTGACCCGATTTTCAAAAGCAATATCTCAAAAGTCATGGTTTGACCCCTAAAATAAAACTACATTCAAGAAATTACATTTATTTCAAATTCGATTTTTGGTCATATGCATGTTGAAATTTTATGCCAAAAAAATCGACATGGGCATTGGTAAAATCTTTGGACTTCCATAACTTCCTCAAAAAAGACCCGATTTTCAAAAGCAGTATCTCAAAAGTCATGGTTTGACCCCTCAAATAAAACTGCATTTAAGAAATAACATTTATATAAAATTCGATTTTTGGTCATATGCATGTTGAAATTTTATGCCAAAAAAATCGACATGGGCATTGGTAAAATCTTTGGACTTCCATAACTTCGTCAAAAGTGACCCGATTTTCAAATGCAATATCTCAAAAGTCATGGTTTGACCCCTCAAATAAAACTGCATTTAAGAAATAACATTTATATAAATTCGATTTTTGGTCATATGCATGTTGAAATTTTATGCCAAAAAAATCGACATGGGCATTGGTAAAATCTTTGGACTTCCATAACTTCCTCAAAAGTGACCCGATTTTCAAAAGCAATATCTCAAAAGTCATGGTTTGACCCTCAAATAAAACTGCATTTAAGAAATAACATTTATATAAAATTCGATTTTTGGTCATATGCATGTTGAAATTTTATGCCAAAAAAATCGACATGGGCATTCGTAAAATCTTTGGACTTCCATAACTTCGTCAAAAGTGACCCGATTTTCAAAAGCAATACCTCAAAAGTCATGGTTTGACCCCTCAAATAAAACTGCATTTAAGAAATAACATTTATATAAAATTCGATTTTTGGTCATATGCATGTTGAAATTTTATGCCAAGAAAATCGACTTGGGCATTGGTAAAATCTTTGGACTTCCATAACTTCGTCAAAAGTGACCCGATTTTCAAAAGCAATACCTCAAAAGTCATGGTTTGACCCCTCAAATAAAACTGCATTTAAGAAATAACATTTATATAAAATTCGATTTTTGGTCATATGCATGTTGAAATTTTATGCCAAGAAAATCGACTTGGGCATTGGTAAAATCTTTGGACTTCCATAACTTCGTCAAAAGTGACCCGATTTTCAAAAGCAATATCTCAAAAGTCATGGTTTGACCACTCAAATAAAACTGCATTTAAGAAATAACATTTATATAAAATTCGATTTTTGGTCATATGCATGTTGAAATTTTATGCCAAGAAAATCGACTTGGGCATTGGTAAAATCTTTGGACTTCCATAACTTCGTCAAAAGTGACCCGATTTTCAAATGCAATATCTCAAAAGTCATGGTTTGACCCCTCAAATAAAACTGCATTTAAGAAATAACATTTATATCAAATTCGATTTTTGGTCATATGCATGTTGAAATTTTATGCCAAAAAATCGACTTGGGCATTGGTAAAATCTTTGGACTTCCATAACTTCGTCAAAAGTGACCCGATTTTCAAAAGCAATATCTCAAAAGTCATGGTTTGACCCTTAAATAAAACTGCATTTAAGAAATAACATTTATATAAAATTCGATTTTTGGTCATATGCATGTTGAAATTTTATGCCAAAAAATCGACATGGGCATTGGTAAAATCTTTGGACTTCCATAACTTCCTCAAAAGTGACCCGATTTTCAAAAGCAATACCTCAAAAGTCATGGTTTGACCCTAAAATAAAACTGCATTTAAGAAATAACATTTATATAAAATTCGATTTTTGGTCATATGCATGTTGAAATTTTATGCCAAAAAATCGACATGGGCATTGGTAAAATCTTTGGACTTCCACAACTTCGTCAAAAGTGACCCGATTTTCAAAAGCAATATCTCAAAAGTCATGGTTTGACCCCTCAAATAAAACTGCATTTAAGAAATAACATTTATATAAAATTCGATTTTTGGTCATATGCATGTTGAAATTTTATGCCAAGAAAATCGACTTGGGCATTGGTAAAATCTTTGGACTTCCATAACTTCGTCAAAACTGACCCGATTTTCAAAAGCAATACCTCAAAAGTCATGGTTTGACCACTCAAATAAAACTGCATTTAAGAAATAACATTTATATAAAATTCGATTTTTGGTCATATGCATGTTGAAATTTTATGCCAAGAAAATCGACTTGGGCATTGGTAAAATCTTTGGACTTCCATAACTTCGTCAAAAGTGACCCGATTTTCAAAAGCAATACCTCAAAAGTCATGGTTTGACCCCTCAAATAAAACTGCATTTAAGAAATAACATTTATATAAAATTCGATTTTTGGTCATATGCATGTTGAAATTTTATGCCAAAAAAATCGACATGGGCATTGGTAAAATCTTTGGACTTCCATAACTTCCTCAAAAGTGACCCGATTTTCAAAAGCAATACCTCAAAAGTCATGGTTTGACCCCTCAAATAAAACTGCATTTAAGAAATAACATTTATATAAAATTCGATTTTTGGTCATATGCATGTTGAAATTTTATGCCAAGAAAATCGACTTGGGCATTGGTAAAATCTTTGGACTTCCATAACTTCGTCAAAAGTGACCCGATTTTCAAAAGCAATACCTCAAAAGTCATGGTTTGACCACTCAAATAAAACTGCATTTAAGAAATAACATTTATATAAAATTCGATTTTTGGTCATATGCATGTTGAAATTTTATGCCAAGAAAATCGACTTGGGCATTGGTAAAATCTTTGGACTTCCATAACTTCCTCAAAAGTGACCCGATTTTCAAAAGCAATACCTCAAAAGTCATGGTTTGACCCCTCAAATAAAACTGCATTTAAGAAATAACATTTATATAAAATTCGATTTTTGGTCATATGCATGTTGAAATTTTATGCCAAAAAAATCGACATGGGCATTGGTAAAATCTTTGGACTTCCATAACTTCGTCAAAAGTGACCCGATTTTCAAAAGCAATATCTCAAAAGTCATGGTTTGACCCCTCAAATAAAACTGCATTTAAGAAATAACATTTATATAAAATTCGATTTTTGGTCATATGCATGTTGAAATTTTATGCCAAAAAAATCGACATGGGCATTGGTAAAACCTTTGGACTTCCATAACTTCCTCAAAAGTGACCCGATTTTCAAAAGCAATACCTCAAAAGTCATGGTTTGACCCCTCAAATAAAACTGCATTTATATAAAATTCGATTTTTGGTCATATGCATGTTGAAATTTTATGCCAAGAAAATCGACTTGGGCATTGGTAAAATCTTTGGACTTCCATAACTTCCTCAAAAGTGACCCGATTTTCAAATGCAATATCTCAAAAGTCATGGTTTGACCCCTAAAATAAAACTGCATTTAAGAAATAACATTTATATAAAATTCGATTTTTGGTCATTGCATGTTGAAATTTTATGCCAAAAAAATCGACATGGGCATTGGTAAAATCTTTGGACTTCCATAATTTCGTCAAAAGTGACCCGATTTTCAAAAGCAGTATTTTTAAAGTCTTGGTTTTAAATGCAATAATAAAAACATACAATTGCACTGCATTTAATGTTAACAATTTCAAGTCAAATTAAGTTGAGAGTAACGTAGAAGATATTGAAGCTGGGCGAATTCATACGATTTCCACTTGCGAAGCCCTCAAATTGCAGCTGCTTAGTTCAGCTGACATCTTATCTTTTATGCCGCAGGCTCGAGAGAAAGCTCACTGGAAATGCTTTAAGTGTAGGAAAAGCAAAAATGTAGCAACAAACAATTCTAAGGCATGCGACGCAATAAGCAATCAGGCGTATAGAAATCAATAATAATAACAATTTATTAGGGCTGTCCCTCCTTTACTCCTCCGTTACTGCTCAACAAGTTACATTGGATTTCATTGCCTGATTGTAGGAGAGAAAACAGAAAAACAGGAAAATAGATTGAAAAGAAAAAAAAAAAACATCATTCGATTAACTGACAGATGAATCAAATCAAAGTCGCTTGCAAGTCAATTGCAATTGCAGAAATAGTGCAGTAATGTTGTAAACAAGGTTTTCCTGCCATTTAATTATTTTGCCTAACCGCAGGCGGTCTACCACTAAAGAGTAAATGAGATTTCAAACAAATGACTGAATCTCTTTATAGACACACCATAGTCACAAGATTTAAATGGTTTCAAGGTAATCTAGCTGCTGGCAGCCAATCGGTAAATACAATTTAAATGTCATGGTGTGTCTTTTAATATAAAGCAAGTGTTCAGCAAGTTTCTCTATAAAGAGACTTACACTACCTACAGCCAATGCCACAAACTCACTCAGACACACACACACACACACTGCTGCCCTTTAAATATTGTGTGGCACGACCGTGCTGCTGTCATTTTCATTTGTGTTGATGCGAAGCAACAAGCTGATATGCTCATTTGCTCAGTTGAATATTGTCTAGTTATGCTAACGCTCGCAAACAACACTGAAAAAATAGGACACAGAAAAACTTATAGAGAAAAAATACTTGTTGCAAGTTAGTTTCTTTTCTTGTCTAAAAATTCCACACTTCATACATTTAAATAAATAAATGTCGAGAAAAATTAAAATTATTCAGCTCGAATCTTTAGTATTAACAAGAATATATGAAAGAATATAATAAAGAGCTATCTTCCATATTTGATTTGACATTTTGCAGAACATATCGTGAAACTTTTTCTTAGTGTATTAAGGCATCCTTATAAGCTAGTAGTCAGAACGCAGTTGGAAACGAATATCAAGGTTGAATGGTCTAATTCTAATGCACAGCAAATAATGCGAATAGTGTAAGGGCATGGAAGTGGCAGAGAGGAACAAAAAAAAAAACGAAGGATAAGCGATAGAGAGAGAGGCAAAAGCAAAGGCAAAAACTCAGTCTTCCACATGTTGCCTCTAATCGGTTCGGATTTGAATTTCCATAATATGACACCCGATAGGAGAGAGGGCTAACAAGGCTGGCACCACTAAACAAAAGCACAAGCCAAACCGGCAAGCGAAACAACAACAAAAAAGAAGAAACAACAACAACGTCAAGCTCAATGAATCTGATGGCTCAGTTTTGTCTGCTGGAGGCCAAAGCCCAGATCAGGCGGCTACCAGGGCCGGATTAAAGCATCAAATTGTTAGCTGATGATGCCTTTGCCTGCATAGATCAAAGCACGATGTAATACTTTGATGGTGTATGTTTGTATGTGCGTATGTGTATTGTGCTTCATTTGTGCTTAAGCCTGACATCGTCAGTTATTCATTGAGAAAGGCTCGCTCTGTATTTTTGATCAATTTCTCAAGTCATTCCATCAATACTATCACAAAAAACAAATAGCAAAATGTTGCCTTAGCTATCATTTGCTGAGCAAGTGGAAAATGCGAGTTTCCCCTGCCGACGTTGCCTTGCCATTAAATTTTGCCATTTTACCCGGTTTTTCCCATTTCCTCTTCAGTTTCTTCTTTAACTGTCGCACAGTTATGGCATTTGGCATATGGCGGACCTTCTCTTTTTTGTAACTTTTTTAAACAAGTCAATTTTACTTTTAAATTGTTAAGCATCGTTAAGTATTGAATCCAATAAAGTCCAGTTCAATTCTCCAACAGTTTTTTTATGCCTTCAATTTGAAAGCATGCTGCATTTTATTCTATGAGTCATAATGACTTTGGCACTGAAGTCGCTCACCTGTGCAAATGGAATTTAATTTGCAAAAGTCTGTCGATTTTCACTTTGGTATTTTGCTGCGCTTGCGGCATTCGGTGTGTTCGAAATACTTTTGTTAATAAAATTTAAGTGCGCGCCTGCCACATTCCATTACAAATTCCCATTTTCATGTCATCAACCCCCCCGCTCTAAAAAACAAAAACTTAGCTTTTACATAGTTGATGGCCAGAACGCCGAGCCCGCGCCCGAGCCCGAGAGCCGAGAGCAGAGACGTTGTCATAGTTAAGCCAATGTAAACTTTTTTAATTTTCAATAATAATGAAAATTCCGTTTTGCAGCAGCGCATCTACATTTTAGAGCCTGCTCCGGTTTTTTGGCTTTTCCACACACAAAATAATTCAACAAGTTTTATGCGTGGCGTCGCGTCGTGTCGCATCGCGTCGTTTTTGAAAATATTTGTGGTTGCTGTTTTGTATTTTATGGCCTTGCATCACACATGGGCGGGCATCAAGAGGGGGTGTAGCTGGTGCTGTGGCAAGTAGATCAACCGCGCGTACTTTAAACACCCATTTGATTTATGGACTTAGCCTGAAGGGAGAAGTGCTTTACTCTATTTTGCCCACTTTCTCTTTCTCTCTTTTCTCTCTAGCTCACTCTGTTCGAATACCTGTTTAAGTTTACAAGCTCTTAAATTTGCTATAAATTATGTTGAACCACACTGCCCGGGGGCACTGCAAATTGTTGATAAGAAAATTCGATTTGAACGCTGTCATTGCGCAGCCAGGAACATAATTTATTTGTGTTGCGTTTGATTAACAACTATTATTATTTGCTTGCTTTTAAAACTTGTTTGCTCACATTCATGCTAGCTACTAAAATATTTGTAGCTGCTTTTGTTGCACTTCATTCTGATAATCAATTGAATTTCTCAAACACACAAAAGCAATGCATTGCTCTATTCACAACTTAAGCAACCTTTCCAAAACGAAGTCAATATGTTTGGCTATTCAATCAGTTGCATGTCTGAAGCAAGTGAATTTCAGATTAAATGCCAGGATGCGTTATAAGCAGCGCTAGCAAACAGCTCAAAAAGCAAACACACACAGATCCTTTAAGGTTAATGCGGCTGTCTTACGTGTGCTCAAAATCGATTACACCAGTGGGACGAAAAATGCTTGAGAAGAAAGATATTCTGCGAGCAACATGTGGCAGTTATATTTGAGTGGGACATAGGGAGGTGGTAGACATGTGTACCAAGTAAAAACTCAGAGGAAATGACAGCGCTTGGCGAAGACACTTTTTTTTGAGTATACTGTCTTGCTGCATATTTAATCTTGTGCCGTAAAATGTTTTTTACTTTTATAAAAAGGTAAGTGTGGAGAAAGAAAATATAGTAAACCGACATCAAAGTCTAAGTAAAAGTAAAATCTTGATTACGTTTATATGTAATCAAAAAACAAAATAAAATAAGGAAAGTTGATTTTCTTGCCTTCAAGAGTATTCAATCTTCGACGCTCAAAAGATACGTTTTTCATCTTGATTTTTTTATTGTCACGAGCCGCGACTCGGCAATTTGATTGAATAAAAGCTGTTGAATGTGTGAGTGCATGTGTGTGCATACATTGTGAGAGTGTGTGTGTGTATGTATGTTTGGGAATTTTGCGAAACTCGTGAGCGTTTTTGTTGGCCAAATACAAATACAGATACAGATACAAACAGGTATTTGTATGCCCGAATATCTGGCCAGGAAACAGGCAACTCAATTGCCCCTAGCTTAAATAAGCGAAGTTGCATGTTTCCATCTTCATATCCTTCCAGTTTCGACCACTTCCCCCTCTTTGCACCTGCGGCTATTGCATTTTGTCTGTTTCTACTGTTATGAGCTTCTTGTTTATTTAAGCCGCATGTGCCAATAAACCCAAACTTCAACTGAATACTGTAAACTGTAAACTGAAATTTTCGAAAAACGGAAGAGAACGAGAACGAGAGAAAAAGAGAGACGGGGCAAGACGAAAGAACAACCGACAAACCATGGTGGTTGTTGTAAATGCTGTTCTTTTAATTAAAACTTAATGAAATTAAGGGAAATACTTTTATTGGCCATTTGTGACGCGTTTTTTGTGTGGTTTTGAACTACAAATGAAAATTTGTAAATGTTAAAAATGAAAT
Organism: Scaptomyza flava; assembly: GCA_030179655.1. Lineage (NCBI taxonomy): Eukaryota > Metazoa > Arthropoda > Insecta > Diptera > Drosophilidae > Scaptomyza > Scaptomyza flava. The sequence goes on from JARNME010000012.1 coordinate 7,688,014, forward strand.
GTTAAATGTGAAACTTTAATTACAATGACAGTGTGCTCGGGGAGCTGTGCTAAATACACTTTAAAATTATTAAAAAATATTCACATTGCACGCTTAATAAAGACAATGAATAAATTAAAGAGAAATGGCGGCAGTAAGAAAAGGTAAAGGGACGTTGGAAAGTGAGCTCAACTGTAAGTAATTTACGTTTGTTAAAATACCATGGAAAAATGTAGTTTATATATAACAGAAGCAGCAGCAGCGGGAGCAACAGTTATGTGACAGTGTATTCAGGGTTTTTGTTGAAGTTGTAGTTGTAGATTAACTGCCAGCTTGGGCAAATTCAAAGCTTACTAAACGAGCAAGCCAGCTAGCTGTTGCTGCTTCTACTGCTTCTGCTGTTAGTTGGCAAACAGTTGACTCCTCTCACTGGCCCCACTGGCATTTCGTCCTGCAAAAAGGTTAATTGAATTTGTTGAATGTGTTGTGGGGTTGGGTTGGGTAGGAGGCGAGATGTGTTGGGAGCGGTACTGAGCGTGACTAAGCTGGGCACGCAACAAGGGCTGATAAGTAAAGCGTGCAGTTTGGATAGCCGGCAGTTACTTCATTAAACGCAACTACACTGCGAAAAAAAAATATAACAGAATTATTTCGTAAAATCTAAATAATTTTTGAACGTTGAATAATTTTATCGTTGCATTGTAAGAAACTATTTTTCTCAATACAAATTTACTTTAAATTTTTTTGAGTGTATATTCTTTCTTCACACCATTCCTTTCTCCTTCAAACTAACTCGACTATCTGCATAGAGAGGATTTTTGCCGCTGGAAGCAGTGTTGCCAGGTTTTGAGCGCCCGCATAAGCTAGATTCTGGGAAAAAATAAGATAGAACAAGCTAAAAATAAGCTGAAAAGGAAGCTATATCCAAATGCAAGAAAAAAAATGCTTGTAATTCCCAACTGGTTTATATTGTAACCGATAGCTAACCCAGGCAAATGCCTCGATCAGTGGCTGTGTCAGCAGCAGTTGCTACTGCCAAGTGCAGCGTATCAAGTGCAGTTGTCGATCGTATTTCTAACCACCTGCCCCCCCCCTCCCACCACTCCCCCCTCCCCTCCCCCTCCCTCCCCCCCCCCCTCCACCCAACCTTCAGGTCTGTGGAAGGCGCTTGTAAACTACTTTGTTATCCTTCAATAAGACTGTTATGTGTTTGCTTCAAAAAATTTACGTGTGTTTGGGCTTGTAATTCCCAACTGGTTCAACCACTAAACCATACCTTACCCAGACAAATGCCACGGCCATGGCTGTGTCAGCAGTACTTGCTCTGCCCAAGTGAAGGTATCAAGTGCAGTTATCGATCGTGTTTCTTGCCCGCTGCCCTTCCCCCACCCCCTTCCTCAACCCAATCCCTTCCCCTTGCCCTTCCCTTTCCCCCTTGCCCTTCCTCTCACCCCTTCCCTCACCTCCCCTCCCCCTCCCCCTCCCTCACCCTCCCTCTCACCCCTCCCCCTCCCCCCCCCCTCCCTCACCCCCCCCTCCCTCACCCCCCCCCCTCCATCACCCCCCCCTCCCTCACCCCCCCCCCCTCCATCACCCCTCCCCCCCCTCCTCCCACTCCTTCTCCCCTTCACCCTGCCTTCAGGTCTGTGCAGGCGCTTGTAAACTACTTTATTATCCTTCAATAAGACTTTAAAGTGAGTGCTTCAAAAAATTTACTTGTGTTTGGGCTTGTAATTCCCAACTGGTTTAAGTCGTTACCCATACCTAACCCAGACAAATGCTTGGGTCCAGTAGTTGCTTTGCCCAACGTAAGTTATCAACAGCAGTTATCGATCGTGTTTCTTGCCCCTGCTTTTCCCCCACCCCCTTCCTCTCCCCCAATCCCTTCCCCATTCCTTCCCTTTCCCTTCACCCCCTTCCCCTCCCTATCCCTACCCCCTCCCTCTCCCCCTCCCTCTCCCCCTCCCCCTCCCTCTCCCCCTCCCCCTCCATCTCCCCCTCCATCTCCCCCACCCCCTTCCTCTCCACCAATCCCTTCCCCCATCCCTTCCCCTTCCCCCATCCCCTCCCTTTCCCCTATCCCTTCCCTTTTCCCATCCTTTCCCTTTCCACCCTTGCCCTTCCTCTCCTGCTAAAATATGCATTATCAACTTTGAAAAATGCTAGACTTATAGCTATAAGCTATTTGCAAATTTCATAAGCTATTCCATTTTCAAATATGCTAGATCTAGCCTGAAATAAGCTAAACTGGCAACACTGGCTGGAAGTCCTTTCAACGCCTAATTTCTGAGAAATGTGCATTGCAAAAGCGTTCCGCAGACAACCCAGCCTTGTCTATGTGTTAGTGTGTGTGTGTGTGTGTTAGTTAGTGTAAGTGTGTGCATGATGTAAAGTTAATTATTCTGCGAAATGGATTCAGCACTTCAGCCCGCTATACACGTAACGAGGCGGCAATGAACCAACTTTTATCGCCATTGCTCTGCAATTTGGCGGCCATCGCAATTCTCTCTCCGTCTCGCTTTTTCTATCTGTGTGTGCAAGGGTAAGTGTTGGTATCTATTGTGTGTGCGTGTGTTTGCATTAACTTCATTACCACACACAGCGCAGCACTTTCGCTGGACCCTTTCCCCCATAAAGTATGATTGTCCTGTCTTCACCTCCCCTTCTATCTTCACCCTACTCCCGTCTAGTCTTGTGGATGAACAGCTTATTGAAAATTTGCACGTCATACGCACACGCACGCACTGCTTTTTACGAGCCTTACGCAAATTGCAAAGGGTTGCTTACCCTTTTTTTAGTTTCTCTCCAACTTTTTTTTGCAGCCTGCCAACCCCTGACATGTTGTAAAATATGTTTATATGAATTTTTGTGTGAGTGTTTTATTGGGTGTTTTTTTGTTTTGTTATTTTTAGCGACTTGAAACTTTTACGATTTGTTTGCAACAGTTTCTACGTGACTTTCACTTAGCGTTGCAGTTAGCACTTCGGATGTTGCTTTTGATTTTTTGTTATAAGCTGGCTTCAGCTGGCAATCCCCACTGATATCCCCAGTCAACAGTTGGCCGCACGCACTCTCAATACCAAACACACACAAGCACTACCATTAATTACATGTGTGCCGTAGAAGTTCGCACTCAAATTGCCAACATGAACACAAAACGCAATTTGTGTTTAGGTTTTTATTCGTGTATTTGAGTATTTTGGAGTAAGAGGGAGGGCTATCATTAATGGGGGCAATCGTAGACGACAGCCTGTGGTGTTGGGCTGCATTTTTAATTGCATGTGCATAACCCGTGTAGCTAAACGGAGCTTAACATTCTGGTCAACATTGGCAGCAGAAGCAATAACAACTCTATGATTGCATTATTGCAGTTTTTGGCACACACATTTATACTATACAAACAAACACACACAACCAATTTCAATAGCTGAGCTCTAAATTAGGTCCAACCGATAAAAAAGGAGAGTGAGAAAGATGAAAGAGAAACCAATTATATTTTTTCATTTGTCGGGCGTAAATCACAGCTGGCAAATCGTGCAGCAACTGAAGTGCCACATTGAACATTGCAAAAATGTCAACAGCCTAACAGAAAAAAAAATATTGCATAAAAAAATATATTGCGAACAATAAAAATATGTGCGAAAAAAAACAAGTGGTCGCAAAAAATTCGAACAGCTGCCCAGAAAAGTATGCTATGAAAATCGGCTAAACTTTTTGTTCCTTCCGCGCTCAAATTTCGACGCTCAAAAACATAAAAAGGGTGTGCAACAATGAAAATGTAAAAATAGGGCAAGCAAAAAACGTTAGCTGAAGCGGAAGGGTCACACAAATGCCATTTGTTGGAAAATTTTGTGTGTGTGTGTGTGTCCTGCGCAAATATGTGCATGGCTAAGCCTGTATGTGTAATTAACAGTACTCATTGCGGTCGGCATAGTTGTGAAAGCTTAGCTTTACGAAAACAAATGAGTAAGCTAAAAAAGAACCATAAGCTGTAAGCTGCTAACAGCAAAAAAAATATATTAAAATTCCCATAAGAACATCAGTGGACATGGAAACACGTGTGTGTGAACGTGTGGTATGTGCTGCGGGCAGAAAAGAAATGCGAAACATTAAGAAAAAAAAATTGATATAAATAAAATATAATACGTGTGTGTAGGCGTGTTTGTGATTGCGTTTCGTGAGAATGCGCTTGAAGTTTAACTTCCGTTTGATGTCAAATGTAAACATGGATTCAAACACACTCACACACACACATTCAAACAGACAGAGAGCATACTCTTGTATACAAATGCGGGATACATTCTGTCAGGTTGTTCAAAAGCTGGCGCACACTTTATGCGAACTCCATTATAAAACAGGATGCACACAACTTAAAGGCGAATGTCCTTACAGTATGTATGTATATTGTTGTAAAACTATTTATTTATTGAAATTGTTTGGGAAATGGCTGCATTTATAAGAATTTCTTATTCTTATCACACACACACACGCATACAATAACTATCAAATATCCTGCGGCATATGTTAAGCTTAGTACTTATTTTCTTGGTATTCGCTTTATCTTCATTTGTCGTATATTTCTTTGTGCTGTTGCTTTCAAGCTTTGCAATTTTATTTCAAGTGATAACAAAATGTGGTCGTGTGGGAAAGCGAAAGCATTTTTTATTTTCAATTTTCGTTCTCGATGACATGACAAAGTGCCCTTTCAACAAGCAAGCGGCACGATGTGGCAAAAGGGAGCAACAATGGTAGGCGACGCCGACATCTTTGCCAGCCACACCAAGCGTGGGGTTGGCATTTGGTGCTGTTTAAAAAATATGTATATTGTTATTGCCTTCGCTTTTGCCACAGCCGCAGCCGCAGCCGCAACCGCGACTCAACTCGACTGTCTTACCAATAAGTGAAAGAACAAAAAAAAGCATGCTTGTGTATCCTATTGATGAGAAGTTCTGGCTCTGGATCTGCTCAATATGCATACTGATAAAAGGATATCGTTGTCGTTGTCGTCAGTCTGTTGGTGTGACAAAGGAGGAGACTACAAATTCGATTTATACGATGACGTCTTCAAAGCGCCTGCGACAAGCAGCGGCACAATAATAACCACTTTCACAGAAGCTTCTTAAGCATTGTTCCTATACACAGCGAGAAAAAATAACGTTGGCTTTGACTTTGACTAAAGTCTGGTTAATATGTAGAAATTCTTTAAATACTTTTGGATCAAAGCTTAAATCTTGCTACTATTTTGTATAATACTTTTTATGATTAACTTTTATTTGAGAATTTGTTGACATTGCAGAGTAACAAATTCATAGTAGGTTGTCTCAAGATTGTTGATCCTCCTAAATAAGCAAAGAAAATTGTCCCTTGAAGAATTCCCTATTTATTTTTAAGCTTAAGCCTTTTAGCTTTCCCATTACATACACATCGTTGCTAACGTTGCTAAAACTCAATATATTACTTATTTTCCCAAGTTTCTTTCTGTGTAGTTTCAGTTATCATACCACTCCACCTTCTGGCAAATCAATTCAATCCCATAGTCTGATATTGACACCTTTTGATTTCACTGCCTGTTTGCACAGTGAAACTTTAACTGCTCGTTTGTTTGCCTTTGCCCCCCGTTTTGCCTCTCCCCCCATTAATACCACTTCCGCCCAAGTACTTAAACTGGGCGAGTCCACTAAAATATTGATAAAATTACGGTCTAAATTGTTAATTAAATGCAGAAGGAGCGCTTTTGACTTCCGCTGTGCATACTCCTTCCTCACTTGCATGGCTTGGCTTGGCTTGGATCCTTGATCCTTAGTGCTTGCATAATTTGTACGTTTTTGCAGCCAAGGCCAAAATGTTCGAATGTCCTGCGTCTTAGGTTTTGTGCTTTGTTTTGCCATTACGGGCCAGTAAGTACTCATTAACATAAGCCGCTGATGTTGTTGTCTGCATTTTCCCTAATCGCGTAGCTGTTGTTTTTGTTGTTTTTTATCGTCGCTCTGTTGTTCGCAGCGCTTGGCCCAGCGACAGCCACATTTGAATTAATTTTCATAAAAAATGCGAGCAAATCTCTTTGCAATTGGCCCATTTGTACATTTTGTACATAGCCAAAGTATGCCTATAAAAGCGAAAAGTTTGAAAACGAACGCAAATCCCGAATATAAAAGTTAAATTAAAAAATAATATCAAGACAACAATAAACAGGATGTGGAGGACGACAAGAGTGAGCGGGGAATTACGCATTAAAAGCCGCAATTGAGTTAAATCTTGGACCGCTCTTGTTCCGGGTCGGAACAGGCGGAGAGAGAGAGGTAAGTACGCATTATATTTACATGCAGTATTTTATATGCGTAAATCTCAACAAATTTCATTTTCTCTTCCGTTTTTGGGGCGTTTTAAATAGCAATAACAACCAAAAAACCATGAAAACGACGGGAAAATTAAAAGTGTTTCGAGCTTAATGAAAAAGGAGTTTTTAACCTTAATCTACCCTGTTTGGGTATTGTGACAAATTTTATTAAATTCAATTTTTCACAAAAACTTTGAAATTATCTATTTGTTCCTTGACACTAACACTTACTAAACCTAAAGAGCAACCCAAATACTTATGCATTTATCACTTGAAAGTGGCTGGATCAGACCTCGTAAAAGGTATTCACTGTCACCCACACACACACACACACACACACAGACACACATGGTTGCTCGAGTGCTTTTGGGCAAAAGAGGAGGCAGAAGAAGAATTTAAAACGCTTGCTGCACTGTTTCATTAAGTCTACATCAATAATTTTTTTCCTTGGTTTTCTTTTTCGTCTCTTTTGCCTCCACAAGCATCCGGGACTTACGAACTTTTTACGAGCCTTTTTTTCTCGCTTATGGAAATCAGTGCGCGCTTATCCAACGCACTCACTCACACCTATGCACACAATAAAAGAGACTGTAGAAGTTGTTGGTGTTGCCGTTGATTTACTCATCATCGTCGCTTCGTCTGTTTTCTGTTGTTGTTGAGTCTCGTTAATCTTTGCGGATGCTTAGAGAAAAAAATAAGTTATAATTGCATACTTTCCTGCGCTTTGATGTCTGCATCAAAATCACTTATATACGCTCCACAGAGATATGCGTTAACGCATTTATTGTCTTTTCATAAGTAACTTCAAAATAAGCAGTAAATTATGCTCACATCAAAAAAATGTGTGTGATTAGATTTATCAGCATAGCCATGGCATACACTTGCCCCTCTCTCGCTCTCTTTCTCTTTTGCAGAATTCTGGTTGCTTTGGGTTTTTTTTAAACAGGCTAAGCCTTGCTTAGTTTGATGCTAACAGCCTTAGCAGCAAATGTATTTAAAGCTAGGGACACTAAACTCTGTACACTGCACAAAGAACTAAAGCACATTTTGAAGAGAGTTGATTAACAAGAGATCTAACACACCAACATTCTACTCATAGACTAATAATGTAGTTCGTTAGTTGGTCGATGATTCTACTACCTATAAACAGCTTGTCTCCATCTCTACAGAAAGTATATTTTATGTATATATAATAACTATCAGAGTATTGAGTTGTCGGTTTCTATAAATTTACGACTATAAAATGAATTAATGTTTTTACACTTTAATGTTGGGTAACGGCTGCGGCGGTTGTTGGTTGTTGTTGTTGTTGTTGTTGTTCTGGGTGTTGCACAACTTTATTTATAGTTTTTGCTGCTTCCGTTAAAAACTTTTAGCTTTTTGTGCGTGCGTTTAGTTTGTTTTTGTTGATATTTTGTAGCACATTGAAACAATTTCTCGCTTTTCGCACTTTTGCCGCTGAATGTGTGGCAAACTACACAAAGTGACTATTTGTCTGTCTATGTGTGTGTGCTTGTGTGTATGTGTAAATGTCCTGATGTGTGCTTTTGTGCACTTGTCAGTTGTCAGTTGCAGACAAGCCAAAAAAACGTAAATAAATAGAATTGAAATACTAACGAACTCTGTAAAAGTAAAATATAAATGACATTAAGTGGCATTTAACGGGGCTGCCGGGGCTCAAGCAGAAGAAGAACAACACACACACACACACACCAATAGCAAACAAACGAAAAGCGAGTCATTCACTTTGTCTCTGTGTGTGTGTGTTTGTGTGTGTGGAACGTGGATTATTAGCATAATAAGCGCAACATGGAAAGCATCGACAATGCCAAATGACAGATGACAAACACAAAGACAGCCAGCAAGACAGTCAGCCTGAGTTAATACGCTGAGCTTGTTCGTTTGTCAGTGTACCCAAAAAATACCAAGAAAGAGGAACAAATTGTTTCACTTACTTATCATTTTATGCCGCGTGGCCGTGCGTAAATCCTATCGCAAGGATTTCGGTTGCGCGCTCTAATTATGCAGCACACAATCCACAATCGAATCGACTTCGCGGTTAACTGTTGCACACACACACACGCACACACTCACAAACAAACACGTTCTTAATACGATAATCAACAGAAGACTTTCTTTCCCAAGCTTAGCTTAGCTCAGCTTTGTCAGCAGTCTACAAATTCTGAACGAAAAATCAACAGACGCTTTTTGAAGTTTAACTTGAGCTAATTGGACAATTTGTGCAGTTTTGGTGAAGCTCCTTGTTTTTGGGCTGTTTTTTTCTTTTTCGGCTGTTACCGTTACTGTTGCTGCTGCTGCGGCTGATTCTGCTTGTGTTTTAGGCTCTTGTTGCTGATGTTGTTGGTAATGATAGTGGGTTTTAGCGCGTGCAACGTGCAACCAGAACGAGAACAGACGACGAACTGCGCGTTGTGAACGTTTGTTTGAAGCAGCTCCAATTTCAACAGGCACACTGTTATACGCATTGCACAGTGGTACGTAATGCATTTGTTTGTCGTAAAAATACTTTTCTTGCAGATATGACAAATTATTTAACAAAGTTTGCTATTATATTTTAGATGTCCTTTACTGGAATGCATTTTGAGTCACATATATATTAAAAAATTAGTTAAATAAAAGACTTTATTGCATTACTTGATAAATTTGAGTTTGCCGGAGCCTTAAGAGTCATATAATAGCCAATTTGTTAATGATCATTGAAATCATCCTTATCTTGTTAAACATTTAAAAGTGTTCTGGTATGTAAGCCGTCTAAAAGTACAACAAATATGCACTTGCATATACTCACTTCCAGCTTTCAAAAACTGTCAATGTAAGTTAGCCTATGAAACCCATATGCAGACCAGTGTGCAATCAAATAGTCTTAGTAGCACAGTTTCTCTTCACATTGAATGCACAGTGGGCATTGAAATGTTTTAAATGCCGACGCACACGGCGTATGCGCAATTTAACAAGCTGCCAAGCAATAGCAGGCAAGAGAGAAAACGGAGAGAGAGAGCGAGAGAGAGAAAGAGAGTGAGTTGAGGTAATGTTTACGCAGCGACAGCGCAACAATTTGTTGAAGAGCGACGAGGCAGCCGCTTTATGGTACATTTGTTATACGGCGACAGGACGTGAATGTCGTCGAGGTCGACTTCGTTGTCGTCGTTGTCTTCGTTGCCGTTGTCCTGTCCGAGCCAAGAACCGGAAGCAAAAAGTCAGTCGCGATAAGCAAAAGGCAGCTGCTGTTGAGTCCCAGTCGGGGCGAGCATCTAGAGCCGCTTTTATGGCCAATTCAATAAAAAAAAAAAACGCAGAAAAAGTAGAAAAAAAAAGGGCAAAAGACGAAAGCAGCTCTCACCTTGGACGAGCCTTGACAATTGTGCAGCAACAGGAGACGACTCCGACGCCTTCAACGCATTCATTGTTGTTGTTGTTGTTGCTGGCTGCTTTGGCATTAGCATAATGCCAAAGAATGGGCGCTGAATGGAAATTGAGTTTGGCAAGCCTGCAACTTTGTTTTCTATCATTTGTTCTTTGCTGCCCCTCTTTTATGTGTGTTGCGCTTTCCTTCCTTTGAAGGGGCGTCAGCAGCAGCAACACTTGAGCAACTGTTGCTCAAAATAAGCAATTTGAAGAAAGAAAAAAAAACTTTGTAATTCCAGCCCACCACACTGATTTGAGGTGAAGTTATTCTTGGTTTCAGAGTCGTTTACGGGTCCGCAATTCATAAATATGCATGAGCCAGCAAAGGGTTTCAATTAAATTTACTCGAATTGTGGCTGGGCCGATTTTACGTGTTTGTTGTTAGTTGCTTGATTTTTGCCTTATTTGTTAGTGTACAGAGTGAGAAAAGAGTTTGACTTGGGTAAAGTAAAGCAAATGTGATAAGAAAAAAATATGCTTCTTCGAACGTAGGAAACTTATGCACCAACTCAATCTCGATATATACTTTATTATTTATTTACATTTTCTCTCTGTGTAACATTGGTTGTTTGGCAAAGTTTTTTGTCTTCCGCTTGCCCTTCTGCTGCTTTTGCCACTGTGCGTGGCTGAGGTCAAGTATTTGCATGCGAAAATTTCGTAGCTAAAGAATTTATTTCGGTTTTGCATTTATGATGAGCAGAAGCAGAGCTGCCAGCAGCAAGAAGCAAAAACAGCCAAAAAGTAGCAACAACAAAACCCTTAACTGGGCTATAATAAAAACGCCAAATTAAGGCAGACGGCAGCAGAGATGCCTGCCTGCGAACTAAAAACAAACAGAAAGTAAAAGAAAAAGGATAAATTTTGTTGATAAGTGAATCAAGCGACGATGCAGACAGACTTTCGTCTTGTCACGAACTTCGACTTGGACTCTGACTTCAACTGGGACTTTGACTTGGAACTCGAATCATAATAAGACCACACACATCCGGCTCAAATTGCGGCACGCGCACACACACACACACACATACTAACGCACAACTTGAAATGGGTTGGAAGGGACTTGAGTTCACCACGGGCAAACATAAGCGAAAAGAATGAAAGAAAGAATAAAAGAAAACATGAAACGTGCGCTGAGTGCAAAAGGGCGTTGATTACGCAACAGGACCAAACTGACTGTCCGCCTGCCACGCCTCCTCATCGAATTATTTCTGAGGCACACACAAACACATATACAATCAATATGTACTATAGCGAAAAGTGTATCACACCCCACTTGTGTACAAATTCTCTCTCTCTCCTTTCTCTTCTCTTGCTCTCTCTCTTTCTCTTTTTGTTCGCAAGAAGCTGACTTCTTGGTTTAGGTTATTGATCCACAGCACAAAACCGCACAGCACCTGTTGATTGAGCTCATCTCAGCCATTACATTATGTAATATGGCCCGCAAACAAAGCTATTTTGATGGCTTAAAGCCTTAGCCTCAATCTCTCTGCGTTTAAACGACAGCTTATACCAAAACGAACGCACACACAGCAAGCTGTCTAAATTGGCGTCTTTAGTCAATTGTTGGAACTGTAGCGTTCGCAATAATTGCACAACAGGTGTTCAGCACTTAAATATTCTTTGAATTTGTGCCTCATTTAGCTGAGAATGAAAAATAAAGCGAATATATCTAAATGTATAACGATATATGCTCAATTTATATGTTATCAATAAATATTGACTTACCACAGAAGACAAAAGGGAAGGGCCTTTATATCATATCTGCTTTTAAAGTGGTGCCAATTGGCAAGAATCAGTCGCTAAACTAAACTTAGTTGGTAGATTTTGATTAATTTTTTCTAAGTAAAGTATTTGTTTATTGTTGTTATTGAAATTAAGCCAAAAGTAGCAAAAAAACTGCAGCTTAAATACAAATTTATATTGTCATCAAGGCAAAACAGATGAGTTTATTATCATCACAATTTGCCAGTCGAAAAATAAAATAATTGTGATTGCCCCTTCATGTTAAATCAGTTGCATTCAAAGTGTTCAAAGCGCCATCTACTTGTCGAAGTTAACATAACAGACTGTTAGCTGAGCTGTCTGTTGAATTACCTACCAGCCAACAGATGGCGCCCCATTAGCATTGCCTCTGATAGAGGGCCAATTACAATATCATTCTAATAAAAAATTCTACTTAATTTAAGCTCCCAGCAACTAATTCCATACACAAAACACACACAACAAATGGTTGCTGTTGTTTGTTTTTCTTTTTTTATTATCATCGTTATCCATATATATTATATATATATTTAGTTATTGTTGTTTGTTTTAAATATTATGAACTACATTTGAATTGTACAATCTAATTATTAATTAACATTTAGCCCATAAGAGTACACAAATATATATATGTATGTTTATATATGCGCAAAAGATTAGAATTAGAAATAGTAAATTTATAACTTTTATTTAGTTTTATTTTCATCATTACCTTTATTTGCCTAGCAACATTTACATTTACTTAAACAACTAAAGTATTTTTATATGTATATTTATTTTTATGAATTACATTCAATTTGTTTTGTATGTTGTTGTTGTTTTTTGATTAACTTTTAAGGATTACCATCTATAACAAACGTAAATAGCGCAAATTTTCTTATCGTTTTTTTTGTTTTTACTTTTTCATTGTTTCAATTGGATTAACGATTTTCACAAAAACAGAAAATATCGTAAGCCATATATGTATGTATGTAATTTAGCTATTTACAGTAGATTAGTTGTATATATTTATATATATATAGTACGTATTCCATTGCAAATCCTAAGCATATTTAACATAAACATATATGATTTTAAGACTTTTCATTGTTTTTTAAGCATTCTAGCACAAAATTTGCATTTACATTAATCAAAAATCTAAGAATAATTGTTTGTCAATTAAATACATTAAGCATAAACTATTAGATAATTGTGCTAATTGGTTTGTTTAAGTTTCGCTCTAAATATTTTGTTTTGCTTTTATTGTTGGAACATTCACTGTGTTTTTTTTTTTCTTTTATAATTTTTACTTATGTACGTTTTACGCTTTTGTTATTTGTGTTTCATTTTATGCTAGGGTTATTAAAAATTAATATGTACAAAAGTATGGCTTAATAACTAACAATATATTTCTTGCATTTTCTTTTTCTTTTTATTCATTTTGTCGTTGGTATTAAAATTTCTTTCAAAGAAATTCTTAAGTTTTATTTTATTTTTTGTTAATCATTTTTGCCAGCAAATTGCGTTTACGTTATTTCCGTTTTGTTTTGTTTTTTATCATTTTAGTTTTCAATGCACAGAGAATTCTATTAATTATAAGCGCAAAATATGTTAGATATATATATATTTAAGTTTCTATGGTATTTTATGCAATTAAGTTTACAAGTTTCTTTATTCTAAACGTATGTTTGTGTGTTTATTTATGTGGGTGTGTTGGTTTTTTGTTTGTATTTTAAATTAGAAGCGACCAGATAAATCCTGCAAAGAAATAATTGTGATTAGTTTAAAATTCTTTTTATCGAAAAGGGTTCTACATTTCTATAAGTATTATTATTTAAAAAATAATTCACTTATTTGCTTTTTCCAATTTGCATGGAATCACAAAATAAATTCAAGAAAATTGTCACTCAATAGACAAATCGTCAGATCATCTGCTGCTTATGTACCAATCCAAGGACTAACTCAAACACATATCAACACTTCATAAAAGGACAATCAGCAACTGGCCAGCGGCAGAGATTTGAGTGCGTCCCCAAAATTGGCTAATTTATTCATATTATTTGGTCCAATTGACACTTGGCTGCTAGTCTAGCTTCTTCACTCTCGTTGCTGGCGTCAAAATATTCATAAGCGATAAGCAAATGTGAGAAAAGTAGATTGTTGCCATAAGCCTTAGCCTAAGACTCCTAGAGAGCCTGCTATATTTTATGCAAATGAGCATCCCAAAAAAAGAAACATCCAAATGAAAATGGAAAACTACAAAAGGCAGGCTCAAATTGTATCATAAAAAGAAAGCGACAATGCTAAACATTTAAAATGAGAATATTTAGTTTACTTTTTTGCCGGCTTTGGCTATAACAATAAATTTTTCCGTGTGTGTTGTTGTGTTGGCATAAAAATCAAAAGATGTCGCTTATCAGCCGTTTTATTAGTTACAGCTTAAAATTATATATGCATGTTGATCACGCGCGCGCAATTTTTATAACCAGCAATTGAATTTTATGTGACACGGCCTGCAAAAGAGACGGAAAGAAACGAGAGAAAAAAATCATTGCCTACTTATGTGCGCCATCAAATAAGAAAGTTTATTGCCCGCCCTTGGGCCTTGTTGACTGCCTGACTGCCTGCCTGCCTGAATGCCTTACTGGCTGCCTGTGTGCTGTGATTAGTTGCCACGCCCGTGGCATGTTTGCACTTTGCACACAGAAAAACACACACATAAGTCCTTTACTGGCTGCCAACGCCAACGATTATGTCCTGCAGGTCCTTGCAGTTTAATACAAGAAGCGCGTTGCTTGTTTGCTTTATTACTTATTACACATGCTCGGTCTATAAATGTATGTTTGTTTGTATGTCTGTCACGTCATTATCCTTTGTCTTGTGCAACAAGTGTTTCAAATCGCTGAGCTTTGTTTGCCGTGTGCACCAACACACACACACACACGCACACATAAAATCCTTCAGGGTCTTAAGCAGCTTGTACAAAAAGCCCTTTACTTGCTGTCATAGCCTTATGCCTGCCCTTATGCGTATAAGATTGTGTATGTAGGTATATACACAGAGAGAAACTGCTGGCCTTTTATCGAATATTTAAAAACCTAGTTTATATAATTGATACAAAAACGATAAAGAAACGAAAGACTTGATAGAAAAGTATGCAAATAATATTAAACTAATAACGTTCATATCTATCTTCTTATTACAGCTTTTTGTCCTGACTGACTGACTGCTATCAACGCCCTGCCAAAACGGTAAGATATAGCGATCTTATTTTTAAGCAAAGTGAAAGCATATGAACTAATATTTTTTCTAAAACTCCTACAAGTTAGTTAAGTATTGTATCAAATTTCTTACTTTTGTTGCAGATTTGCTTTACTTTTTCTTTCACAGTGTATATATTTTGTTTGCCTTTTCCTGCCACTTGGCAATTGTTTTCCGAGACTTCCTTCGAAAAAGCGTCTTCGAGGCAAGAATTCAACGTGGCACGACCTCCATGTGCCACGTTCGAGTTAAGTGAGTGTAAATGTGGTTTGCCAAGCCAAAAGCCCTCCAGCCCCTTTAACACTTCAACTCCTGCCCTGTTCCTCCTGCCATTGAGCTTCCTGTCGGCAGCTTAAATGCTATTAAATTGCTGACAATTTGTATCATTATGAGTTCTGTACTGTTGCAAATTGATTTTGCTTGCTACAGTAGTTGCATGAGTTGTCAAGTTAGTCAGTGAATTGGTCTGTCACCTGCTTGCTTTTATTTATTTTTTGCTAGAGCATAATCAAATTTCCAAATCAGAACGGAGTTCTGCACAATTAGCTTTCACTTTTGTGAATAAGTTTTGATCTCCTGGGCACTGTCAGGGCTAACTTAATTTGCGGCGTCCGCAACCAATGCCCCAGACATTTATTAATGATGCGCGTTGGCATTAAAATTTAATCAAAAAAATAACAATGCAAAGAGAGAAAGAGGGAGAGAAAGAGCAAACTTGTCGCTAAAAACCAAAAAACTTGACTGCCTGAATAATTCAGCGAGTTTGCGGACAAGTTGCAAACACTTAGGAATAGGAATCAAGAACATAAGATATAGAACAACTTTTGTATTTTTCTATTTTTTGGGTCGCCAGGGCCTGAATGGTAGGCCAGGACAACGCCTTCAATGTCAGCCTCAATATCAATCTACACCACAAACCAAAAAAAAAGCAATAGAATTTCTTATTTTTTTGTTCGCTGCTTTTTCAACTAATAAATTGCCTGAAAATGCTTTTGTGTTTCACGCGCGCTTTCACCGGGGGCAACCAGAAAAGGCATGCCCCAACTCTGCACACCTTTCCACTGTTCCTACTCCCCCGGCATGCCACACAGCAGCTGCAGCCATAATTTCTGTGACTTTATTATGTGTCAAGTGAGTCAATCTGCGGACGACGACGACGATGATGAGGAACAGAAGGAACAGAACGAGAAGGTGGAAAAAATTGTGATAACTTGAGGGCTGAGACTTCCACTTTACAACCACAATCCCTAACCCCCAGCCCCCCTCTTGCAGCTGACACAGCAACTTTTAGCCGTTTATTGACATGTGTCGCCTGGCGGCTTATTAGATGGTCCTTAAACCTGAACATATACCGCTTCTTCTTCTTCTACTTCTTCTACTCTATTTATATTCTATTAAATATGCAACACGCAACTTAAAGCCATGCCACACATTTTCTTATATATGACTTATATATATTAAGCGCCTGTCAGTTTGCAAAATTATAATAAAAAGTGAAAGAATAGTAATGTAAAAAATGTAAATCCGCTCAAACAGTTCCTTGGGCTGTGCAATTCAAATTATTCACTCAAATGAAGCGCGCCAAACACAAAAGTTTGCACTTGGCATAAATTTTTGTAGCCCCCAATCCCCAATCCCCGATCCCCAACCCAAAGACAATTTGATTTTATTTTATTAGCACATCACACGATTGGCGCCACAACTTGACAAAGTTACAACTTTGTCTTGGCGAGCTGTCGACTCTCCCTCTTCGCTCTCCCTTTTCGCTCTCACACTTTTTCTTTGTCTGAATGTTGGCAACTTTTTCTTGGCCAGAAGTAATTTGCTTTTTTTTCTGGTCGCTTTGCTGTTTTCTAATTGTTGGCTTACAAACTTAATGTGGAATTCAATTTGTGCGTACTGCACTGCATGGAGCAAGAGGAGGGGAAGGAGGGGGCGTGGCATTTGCAAACTTTTTCATGCCACTTCTTTGGGTTTTTTGTCGCCCACGACACTTCCACTTCCCCAATGAGAATGAGAAATAAAAAACTTTGGCTCAAAGCAAAAATGCAAACTGACAGCTTAACTGACATTGAAAATGCCCAGAATATAATGAAACTGAGCAAAAGGTGCTGAAGCTGGCACATACAACGGTATAACGACTGCTAAATACTCTACAAAAACGTTTAATAAGATCAGTGAAACACTTAAGAAGCTGAACAGAACGACAGCTTAAAAGTAATCGCCAAACTAACAACATTACTTAAACTTATCCAGGTCTTAATTGAGTCCGTTTTGTAGTTTTCTAATCTTTTTTGTTTCAAGAAAGCTCAGGTTAGAGCTTAAAGGATTTGGTTGTCAGGCATCAATCGGTCAATCAAATGTATAGAAAAGGCTGATTCACTTAGGAAGTAAATTAAATAAGTCACAAATTTAATAACTCAGTGTAGCGAACTTAACTTTACTAACCTAAGCCCAACTCCCACAATGCCTACCGCCTTTATCGTAACTTTGTCAAAGTGAACACTCGATCTAAGGATAAAGGGTTGCACTCGAAAATCTCAACCATCAATATGCCAATGCCAAAATTCGTTCACGTAAAATATGCGAAAAATTCACAAATGTAATTTTTCAATATTAGCTGCACACTTAACACACTTGATTTGAGCCAGGGCCAACAACAAACAGGTAAATAGCCATAGGTTTTTGCCTTGCCATGGATATCAACAACAACAACAACGAGAAGGAGTCGAAGGACGTGCTAGTCATGCATAAGTCACCCTAAGGACGTAATTAATTTTTCAGCATTTGCTTTTGCCGCCGCTGCTGCTGCCGTAGCAAAATTTCAGGTTCAGGTTGCCTTGACGAATTTGCGCCGCGGTCCCTCAAAAAAAAAAAGGACCTGCGAGAAATGCTTGCGGGCCGCTTGGCCAACCAAATTAGCGCGACCATTAGGTGGAGGGCGGTTATATAAGACCTAAGGATATAAGGGACACTTGAATGCCCGAGCCCACGATTCCACATACATATTTCATGTGCCACCGGCAAATTGACTTAATTTGCTATAATTTTCAAGCACACACACACACACACCGCTTTAAAGTCACAAATTGAAAAATTGAAAAAAAGGAATTGCATTAAACGTGTATTTTTGTACTTTATTTTGAGCTACGTTCGAAGGGGGCGAGGGCGCGCGCACTTGACATTGTATTATGATAATTGAACGCGTGTAATTGCCCTCAAGTAGAGAAGAACAAAAATCCTCCAGTCAGCACTGAGTGAATAAGTACTCTCTAAATGGCAATGAAAGATTCATGGACGCATAGTCAAACGAACTGAACTAAGGCGATTTACATGTATTTGTGTGTGTGTATTTGTATATAAACAGGACACGCAATGAACAGAAGGAATCTTTGCTGGGAGCGGGGTGACTTTAAGAGTATTTCTCCTTCTTCGTCCTTTCATTCGTTTTTTTCTTGCTCTCTTTTAGCCCGCTTTAATATTCATAATGTATCGCTTTATGCGTTGTGATTTTAGATTTTATTAACATAATTTATGCATAACTGTCACATTGAATGGCTTTTAGGCTTGATACAAATTGAAGCTGAAGGGAATGAATCCACTTACTTTGTAAACTGTAGTGGGCGGCCAGCTGCAGCTCCTTCTCCTACTCTCCTCGCAATCCTTCGTTCCTCAATTCCGCAATTTTCTTATTCTTTGTGCTCTTGCCGTCATATTATCTTTGTAGTTGTACACAATATTGTCCTTTTCGATTAGGCTCAGCCAAAACGTCTTAAGCACAATCCATATAGCTATTTTTCATATACACATATATATATATCTCGAGATGATCTAATGCACCCAGGAGGGCGCTGAGGCTACCACACTTGGTTGTGAGTACTGCACTCGATTCGCTGTTTGTGTTGCCAGCTCTAGAGTATTGTTGTTGTTGTTATTGTTATTGTTACTTAAGAGCAACTGTTGCTGTTGCTGCTGTTGTTGCTGTTGTTGTTGCTGCTGCTGTTGCTGCTGCTGTTGCAATTGCAGCTGTACCTGCAACTGATTTAGCTGCAAGTTTGCACTGCTATTGGAACTGACAGACGTTTGACCGCTGCTGCTGTTGTTTGTACTATTATTGGTTAAGATCACATTGGTAGCATTCGTATTGACCGCCGCCAGCGGTATATTTATATCCAGCAGGCCATCATATCTCATCTCCTGCTGTAGCAGCTACGAAAGTTAAGAGCGAGAGAGAGTTGAGTTTTTGTGATCAATCCATTGGGTTTATCTTCTCACTCACCTCTTCGACATTGCACTCGAGACCGCCCTGAAAGTTCTCCAAGTTAAATTCGTCAATTTGTTCGCTGTTTAGCGCCTCCAGGCATTGTCCTATCAAAGTAGAGGCGCAGTTATTATCTGCTCAAGCAGCATGAGAATTAAGTTTTATATAAAGGAATAGAAATAGAATAGAAGTCGAAGTTTTGCTTTGTAGGATTCCCAACACTTACCCTCCAAGCCAGAGGACAATTGTTGCTGCCTTTGTTGTTGTTGTTGCTGCTGTTGTTGTTGTTGTACGAGAAGTGAAGCATTTTCTGAAGCAGCATCCAACATAATGCTATTGCTATATGTGTTAAGAGAGTCCGATGAGGGCTCACTGTTGGGATACGCAGGCGACATGGTGGTGGTAACTGAGTTTGGAGACAGGCCCTAAAAGTAAATAGAATTATAGAGCATGATCTTTTGAGATTCAATTTTTCAGCGTTAACTTACATCTCGTGCACTGTGCAAGCAGCCGCAGTTAAGTGAACGATGCAATAGGCATTGCGGCTGCTGTTGTTGCTGTTGCGTTTGCGGTTGCAACGTGTTGTAGCCGCTTGCAGAGACGGGTCCATTGAGTGTGTAGCCTTGTGGTAGCTGCGGTTGTTGTGGCGCCTGCTGTTGCTGGTATGGCGGTGGTGGCTGCGTTGGCAAGCCAGATGCTGCACTAAACCTGCTCCAGCCGTACGATCGTTGGGTTGCAAGAAACATACAAACACAAATGTTGACTTTACAGAACGGTTTCAAAACAATATCTTACTGTTATATATATTAGCCACTCCACGAATTTCCTAGATTCGTTAAACAATCGGACAATAATCAAACTTTTTCAGCTCTTCACTCACAAGAAAATGTATATTTTTGCATTACTTTTTCATAGAAGTTTAGAGCTAGATTATCTTGCGATTTTCAAAATGTTGGCTAACATAATTTCATTCCATATAGATACATAGATACTTAAAAACAATAGTTAGGCCAATCGGACAAATCTTTTTTTCTATATAACGAATCAAACTACGTATTTTCTCTATAACGATTTTGTTTCTTGTCCCTATTTGCGATTTCTTACATAGAAGTTCGACTGTGTCCACATGGTTTTATGGATTGTAAATTTCGATTTCTATTAAATCGTTTGAGTATATATATTTTGGGATAATTTGATAGATAGTGTAACATGCAAAGCTTGTTGTTTGTGTTTTTTTTGTTTTGGCTCTACGCAGACACAACATAACGAAATGAACAACTGAAGAGCTTAAGACACAAAAATCAAAACAAACATCAACAACACAATAAAAAACTGACCCTTGCTGCTGCGACATGTTGTGTAGTTTAAGCTCATCCGCCATTGAGCCGGCCAACTGATCGAGTGCCTGCGCCTGAGCCATTGTCGTATTCTGATAGTCGACCGTGTAGCCCCAGTCGGGCTCGAGATCCAGGGCGCGTATGGGACTTAGGCGTCCGCAGGAACTGGCATTGGATGAGGCGCGCTGACGAAAATCGGGCGACAGTTGAAAGCCGCCGCTGAACCGCAAAACGATAGACGATAACAAATGTAAAGGAAAACACAAAGAAAATAAGAAGAAGAAAAAACACAATGCAAAATCAAAAATTTTTAATCAAAACATGAATTGAAGTTACATAAGTTTGTTGTAAATTATAAGTATCTAACTTAAGTTATAGGTTTGTATTTTTAAAATGGACAAAAAAGATACTTTTTGCTTTTGCAACAGCAATAAACTAGGTTTATTTTTGTAAGTGTAAACTAATAATTGCAGTGTTGTGGCAAATTATACTACTTTTTCGTGCTCATTAATTTACGAAATTGGAAAAATATAATAATAATATATAAATCCTTGTAACTATAGCTAAATTTACAGAAAGGGGTGCATTTATGGAAATACAATCAAATTCCAAACACAATCAAATTGATCAATATAATAATAATAACTTAAGTAAATGTTTACTAAACATTGAGAAAACGTTACTTTTTTTTAAAGTGTGCTTAAGCACTTACACTTATTTTAACCGGAAACGAAGCTACTTTCAACTTTGTGTTACCATCTTAATAGTTACCTGTGAAGCGGACTCTCTGGAAAGTGATCCAATCCCTCGCTTACACTGCTGCTGGGTGAGGGTGTAGCATCATTCAAGCCAACAACACCAGCTTGACGTAGAGCCTCAACACGTTTTTTGGCTCGACCGCGACGCTTCTCGTAACGTGAGGTTTCCATTGAGGCGGCACGACGACGCACAGATTTGCCGGGCTTTGCCTCTGGGTTGAGCATCCACCACGATGATTTGCCTGTGCCCTCGTTTTGGACGCGCATAAACCGATTATGCAGCGACAGATTGTGCCTGATGGAGTTCTGCAAAGAAAAACGGCATCAATTGTGGCAATTAATGATGGTTCCAAATACTCGATAATACGATGTGATATTTATATATTTTTTGTGGAATTTGCAAAAACTTGCAATTGCCGAGTTTCTTTCTTTCCCTTTTAAGCAGTTCAATTCGAAAAGTCGCGCTGATGTTACAATTTGCAAGCAATTGCGTTAGCTTCCTGCCGAAGAAGGGGGCTCAAGATTTTGTGCTACGTTTCCTTTTTGCTATTTTTGCTATTCGCTATTCAATTGTCTGACGACATTTTTATGGTTTTCTAGAGCGTACACACACACGCATATGGAGTAACTCTCTAATTGGAAGTTGTCGTCTTCACTTGGCTGTCGTTTTTATGCTCGTCCTGCTACTGCTTCGTCGTCTCGTCCTGTGTTTTCTGTGTGTCGATTGTCGGTTGTCATCGTTGTTCGCCTTGTCGCTTAAGCTGTCAATTCATATTTTATAACAATAGTCATAAATATCGTCATGCGCAACGTAATGACAGCAAATCGACGCAGCAAAACGCGACAAACAGACGGAAAACGTAACGAAACGTAACGCTACAAAGCTGGTAGACAAGCCCACTAAAGTGTAACACCGCACAGATCTCATTCCCACTGAAAACGCATAAGGTAAACGGAATGGTGAATACGTGACTAGGGAGATACCCTGTTGTTATCCTTAATACTAAATTGTATATATTTTAGCGGACAACAACATTGTTGTCTTTATTTCACAGTCACAAACTATAGACATGATTCAAAACATCTTACAGTTATCGATACTTATCGATACATGAACATCTTGTTAAATTATTGACAGAGCATCAGCGCTTTGGCTCCTATAGTCTCTAAAATCTTCAGACTCAAGAAGGTTTACAAAATTGTTACACGGCCATGGTTTCATCCACTAATTTATTGAATCTGACAAGATTTGCACTTTTCTTTTTCTACCACATAGCCAGCCCTTTTTAGACAATTGCAAATAATGTAGAGCATCAAAAATAAATACAATTGCACACCGAACGAAACACAATTCAAACAAAACACACAAAAAAAAAGTGAAACAATGAAACACGTTTAGTATGGATTTGTCATCGGTTACAATATTTGTGGAAATGAATGTGAAATTGATAGAAAAAAAAGGGAACGAAGTGATACTGATACTAGCTGGCAACCAAACTAAATTGAGCATTACAGACCTTAGCTAACTGTAAAAGCAAAGCAGCTACAGATTTCACAAAAAAAAAAAATGTGTATAAACCCCAACTGCCAAAAATCTATCCAAAATGCGATGGCGGCTGCGATGCGTCGCGACTTCAGGCGGCACATTGGCGCCATTTATCACCGTTGCCAGGACATGTGTGTGTGTGTGTGCGTGTGTGTGTGGGTGTATGGCGACTAAAACCTGTGCGCAGACAACAGGCAGCCAGGAGCAACACCGCCAAAAGAGTACAGACCTTCTAATACACAGTTTGTCTTTTTTTCGTTCAATTCCCTTTTTTTTTCTTTTTTTGTTGGTGCGAGTCAAAAACTTTTACTTGGCGTCAGTCGAGTCCTGTTGGCGTCTCCTGGCGTCGTCGTAATGACATTTCGGTTTTAGCCCACGCTTCTAACCCACCTCTTGCTGCCCTCCTTTTACCCTTTTCCGTATGTCTAGTTCTTGCAAAAAGTTATCATTTTTATTTAAATGTTTAAGTGCGTCCTCCAACCGCTGCCTTTGGCATATTATCCTTTCGGCAAATGTTTGCCTGCCTTTTTACTTTTTGGGGGCAGTAATTTCAACAGCATAACGTTTTTATTATGCTAATATGCCTAGCGAAAAATAATCTAACAATTCGCTGGACAGGAACTATTAAATATTGCCATAAAAATATAAATAAATAAATTAGTTGGCTTAGATGAAAGTTTATAAGGATTAGAAAATGTTTGCTGCCTACTTTTTTCGATTTTAAAGCAACATTCCTTTTACTTCATTTAATATTTAAATAACTTTAAGAGCATATATATACTTGAGTGTCATTTGCTTCTGAGCCTCAAGGCCATAAAATCTACACGAAAATTCTAACAAATGGGCATTCATAATTTATGACCATACACTCCATTGAATATTCATAAACTTAAATCTGGCGAAATGTGACTTAAGAAAAACTTCAATTCATCTAACTAATTGGCGCTATAAAATCGTAAGATATGTGAATATATACTCAGACCAGACTGCGACCACATGCCGAGGCGTTCTCTAGGATACTTTGTAAGTTGCCAAGGCGCTGCACATTATGTCATGAAAGGGGATGATGGTGGCGAACATGGGAGCTTATGTGGGTCACAAACACACATTCATAGGGCCCCCAACCTCTTCACACACACACAGCAAAAAAATCAAAAGAAAAATGCCAAAAGAAAACTATACGAAATGGCTTCATTGAATTTTGCGCTTGAAAATAAGAAAAAAAATTTTGTGAAATGGAAATTTAATACGTTTATGAGCATACAAGTCCATTTGTCGCCAAGGATATTCCCTTTTGTGTACACAAACACATACATACGATATACACAATTAATGTGCATTGAGCGTGAATTACAATGAAACAGCATCCCCCCCTCCCCCCTTCTCAGTTGGGTTGCCAAGCAGGGCCGGCCAGGCTGGTCTCACAATTTGACCCAGTTATGCAGAAATAGTTGCCCCGATTGCCAATTACATTTATTAGAGCCAGTGCCAGTCACAGCCGCTTTTATTTATTAGTCAGTCTGAGCTGTTCACTGATTCATTTCTCCCTATAATTCATAAGAGCAATAAGCAGAGAGAAGGGAAGGGAAAGGGCAACGAGTGCGCGTTCTAACACTAAAATATATTAAGCCTACACGAGCGCACGCTTTATTTCAACCAAGAACAAAAGGAATATATACTCATTATTTTTTGCTTGTCTAGCTATTGGGAGGCAGACAGCAAAATCCGCTCTTCGCAAAATGCGCATTTCATCTCACTTTTTATTGGGCCATTTGAGCAGCTTATAAGGCACAAAGTGCAAAAAGATCATGATGACATCTGGCACTTAAAAGGCCTCAAAATGCAACGCATTTAAAAAGTCTCACACCTTTAAGCATACTTAGACATTCTTTTAAAGGTGACGGACTGATAAGTAATTTAACATTCTTACAAAAACTTTATACGAAATAATTTACACTTGTTTTTACTCCTTTGCTCATTACAATTAAGAGTATTCGCGTTTCCATACCGTCGATATATATATTCATAATGTTCTCATATCACATTCAACTGTTGAAATAAGCAACCTGTATTAAACAAGTATTTTGGGTATCGAGTTCCGTTTAATATCAAAATGAATAAAATGTGACAAAAAAAAAATTATACGCAGTAGCAAATATCATTATTTGACGGCGGGGCTCCCCGAGGCATATAGACGAAAAGAAAAAATTGGAGCGCAATATAAATTTGCGATTTTGGTTTGAGTTGAATTAAATGCCAGTTAGCCAGTCGGTTTGAAAGCACAGAATAATACAGCACAGCACAAGGCAAAGATTCATATCGACATAAAGTATAGGTGTATAAATGTATCTCTCTGTGTGTGAGTGGATACTATTCAAAAGTGAATTAAAAGTAAAAATAATAATAAAGAAATCGCGCTCGAATGCTAAACAGCTGCGGCAATTCTCACACACAAATCAAATGAACCCAACACTGAACTCAAAAAGAGTAAAAACGCAAAAAAAAAAGATTATTCGCATTTAGATGTGAAATCGAGATATAAATTTTTGAAACGACACTCAATGCACACGTTCACGTTTTGCTCCACCCAGGCCGCACCACCCTTCACACCCCTCCCTTTGCCATTAATTGTGGCACGCTAGTTGCAAGTAGAGAAAAAAAAATACCGCCAGCCAAGTTCAATGCAGACTTAAAAATTTAATACGCGCCGCCCCCAAAAACTTGACCGTCCGGTTAAATTCGTTTTTAGCCATTTTTTTCGTTTCAATTCTTTTCGTTTTATAACTGCCCCAATTTGTAAACACTCACAGGCAGGCGAAGACTAAACAAAGATACAATTTATCCATGGTATACATTTTGGTAGGGATTCCAATATTTATAGCCTCGGCATGAAGCATAAGAATCGCAATTTTTTGTTTATGTTTATTCTACAGTCTAATTAATTGTTTAAACATATTTCGTGCCTGCTTTTTCCCGAAATTGAACTCTTGTGTGGGAAATAGTTTTTTATTCGAGCGCAAATAAAATTTGAATTTCTAATTTCGGAAAGTCGTTTTTTACACTTGCCTTCGATATTATTTTTTTGCCCATTTTACCTTTAATAGTCAAACATTTCTGTAGTCTTCTTATCAGTTTGTCTGTCAGTTAGTTGGTTAATTAGCAAATTGATTGCCTTTTCTGTTTTGTGCTTGACTTTCGCATAATTCTTTCTTTTTTCGGGCCTAGCAACTGGCAACAGATATATTTTTGATTTTATATATATTTCAAATAAAGGTAAATAATAATTCCGTTAAGGTCACAAGCAAAATCAATATTTCAATAATTTGTGTATCAAAAATGATTTAAGGCAAGGCGAACAAAAAAGTTTGAGTAGTTCACAAACAAAGAAGAAAAACTTTTAGACGATGTCTATCAATTCGGCCTCGACGAAAATTGCCCCGTTTGCAAAGCAGTTGATGCTGATATGGGCCCATATTCCGCTACAACCCTGTCCACATCGGAGGCTAAGAGAAGAAGTTGAACAAATATTGTAAAGATATGCGAACATAAAACTAGCAGCATTATCGAGCCAATGATGATGTGATGATACCAGCCATTGATATGAAGGGCGAAAGTTTTGTTGCCGTTTTTTTGTTTTCTTGGTATCTGAGAAAACTTTTATGAATTTGAGTTGGCGACAAAGCTAAACAGAAAGTTGGCGATTAATCGCTGAACAGAACTGGCGCCTGCCTGCAACTGGCATGCGGAAACCAAACCAACGGAAGACAGCACTGAAACGGAAGCTGTATCAAAAAAAATAAATAAAACTTCCTAAATTACAATTTTTACCTGAGCGACTTTAAACGGTCTAACAACAAATGCAATGAAGAAGAAAAATAAAATAAAAATAAAACTCTTTTTCTTAAAATCAAGATTAAAACTTATTTAATACTTTAAACCTCACAGTTTTCAGTTGCATATCGATTACTCTTTTCATTCTGTTCTTTAAGTGTATGAAACACAAATATTATAAGCTTAGATCCTTAAACCGCTAACAAGTGTCTAGCATGTGTGTTTGTTGGTTTGTTTGTTTGTTTGTGTATGTATTTAAGCATGTCTACGTGTCTGTGTCTGGCCATTGAGAAAGATGGGAGTGCAGTCCATAAACAGTTCATAAGTGTCGCGTTTGTCTCCTCGACAACGGCGACGGCAACGGGCGACGGGCAAACCGAATGGCCACCAAAAGGTTCTTGCAATACAATCAGCCAAAGGCGAAAAAACTTTATCCATTCAAGTTGATACAACAGGCAACAACAACAACAAAATCAAGCCAAATTATGTACTATTTGTGTGTGTGTGCGTGTGTGTGTTTGCTTCGAAGGACATTGCCCCAAAATGTATGCAATCGAAATGGAAGCGAATTGAATTGAGTTTCTTTTCTGTCTCTCTTTGCTTATGATGACATTCATTAAGTTTACGCAATGTACTCGAAGTGCAACTAGACAAATCCATGGCTTGTGTCCATTTAAGCCAAAACCCGCTGGTCATAGTATTGCTTAGCCGCATTGATTGATTGCGTGGCAACAGTTTGAAGCAGGTTTAAGAGCTTCGCTTAAAGAGAGTTAAGCTTGTGAAACAAATTCAATAAGTTTAAGCTTTAAGCCAAATGATATTTACGAGCTTCTGAGCCCCATTAGCTGGCCCCGTTTGCCATTATTCACGATGCGAATTGAGCCATTCAAAATGATAAACGCGTGGCCGTTTGCCTTATTGTTGTAGCACAAGTTCTTAGCCAACAGTTCAAGCCAAAGTTGAAGCAGTAGCAATTTAAGTTGTCATCAACTACTTTTAGTCCACGCCCCCGCCAAAACAGGTTCTTCTTTCAACTTGCAACACGTTTGTTTTTTTTTTTTATTATTATCAAAAGACTCCCGGTCAGTTTATGGGCTCGCTCTTGAGCTGTTGCAGTGTCCATAAGAGATGTGTGTATGTATATATAAAACAGTTTATCTTGGCCACAAAAAAAGTTTTTATGGATACCCTTCTTCTTTGGGCAGTTTGTGTTTGTTGGTTCTGGTTTTTATGGCGTTTTTTTGATTATTATTGCATTATTATTTATTGACTGGTGGCAGTTTCTCTTTCTCTCTCTCGATCGTTTTATGAGATAATTTCTCAATAAATTTTTAATTTATTTTGTCATTAGTTTTTTTTTTAGGTTTGCTGATTTGTCGGTTTGTGCCTTCTATTTTGTGCTATTTGAAACCAGTTTGGAATCGTGCTGACTTTATCTTTGCTAATGCTTTATTAATCATTATATTAAAAGTTCATTAAATGCCTAACTTTATCTGATAAACCACGAATTGATAATATTAATCGTTTTAAAATTATTTTAATTAAAGTATCTCATAAAATACTTTGCTAATCAAGTCATTAAATATAATATTTAAATTTCATTTAAATATGTGAATTTAATTTTCTTGCTTCTAAAACAATAATTAACATTAAACCTTTGTTTCATTAACTTTGAGGCTTACTTTTCTTACTTGTTCGAACTAAATCCTTGCTTTTAAGTTATATCCTTGTCATTTTAACAAAGACATACAGCTTTACATTAAATAGTCTATTAATTCCCTGGTTTAAATATATTTTCTTATATCGCTTGCAAACTCTTAATCGATGACATTCGGCGCCTTGTTAGATGGCCTTGCAATTTGCACAGTAGCAAAGTGCGCATTTTAGCTAATATTTCGTTTTGAATGTGTTATTTTGTGGCTGGTCTGGCCAGACACTTGAGAATGCCAGACGATATTTGGCTCACGACTCGTGCACCATTCAACTTTTAGTTTTATTTTGCAGTTTTATGCGAGGCAAGCAACAGGCATGCAAACATTTACATTTTTATGGCCTAAGACAGACGATAATTAGTGCAACAAACTCGAGGCGGTTCGTGAAACAAAAATTCCAATGCTCTGAGAGCCGCCAAAGTAGCTGGCCCAAGTGCAATACTCATAGTGCCAAACCGACAAGTGCGACGCAATTAGAATCACAAAAATAAAAGGCTATATAAATTTTATGTTGTATGTTAACGTGCATGTTTGTTCGTGTTTATTGCACTGACCGGATCTGGATCTGCAAGATTGAATAGATTTTTTAAGGAATTTGTTGGGGAGGCAAGTGCCGAAATAAAACCAAATAATTGGGTTGTAGATAAATCTCGTTGAGTTGACAACTTTATGTTTAAATATTAATTAGGAAATATTTTTAATTTACTTCATTAAATTTCAATTTTTCCAAGCACTTCAGGACTTAGCTGTGTCCTGAATACCTTGGTACCATTTTTATGTGCCCAACTTCAATTTCGTTAAACTTTTCTTTTTAGAAAAAACAATATTTTTAAGATAACAAATACTTAAGTTTACATCATTAAAGCTTAAAGCTGATTTCACTTAAAACCAAAACTATTTCTGTAAAGTTAAAAATTTATTTATAATTTTCTGTCCCTTGTTCTTCTTCTTGTTGACTATGTGATCTAACGTAT
Organism: Scaptomyza flava; assembly: GCA_030179655.1. NCBI lineage: Eukaryota > Metazoa > Arthropoda > Insecta > Diptera > Drosophilidae > Scaptomyza > Scaptomyza flava. Next base: position 7,717,176 of record JARNME010000012.1, read on the forward strand.
TCTCTCTAAAAAATGTACTTATTTACTGTCTAATCAGCAACAATATATAATCGAAGGGACACAATCTCTTTTAAGCGATTAACCAGCCAATTAAAAATGTTAACAAATGGCCATAACTATGGCTAAGAAAAAATAGAGCAGCATATTCTACAAAGAAACGAAGGCACGGCTGCTTCCGCGTCGCCATTAGCTCAAGCTGCTGACGTAGCAGCAGCAGCGGCATAAAAAGTGGGCGTGTGTCCCAGAATCAAGCGTCTACTACGCAATTGCCGGTACAGTTAGTCGAGACAGGCATACCAACAACAAACGTGAACTATTATAATACGTAGCATGCCACAGACTAAGAGAGATAAGTTATGTGAGCGGGGCGTATAGATCAGCAAAAGTTGTTTCATTCTGTGTGCAAGGTTAAAGATTTATTTTTAGCTCGTAATACCAAAATACTTATTATAGTTCGCTTGCTCTCTTCTACTCTCTCTCGCAGCTATTTCTTGTGGCTCTCCATATTTGCACGTTTCATTTTATTAAGTTCGTCAAATGCAAAGGAAAACAAAAATATTTTTTAGCTATTTACGTTTTGAGTTCTTTTTCATTGTATTTAATAGAACGTCTCGTCTCGTCTCGTCTCGAACTTGTTGTTTTTATTATTCTTTTATTTGATTGTGTGTTATTGCTTCTCTCGCAAAATGCGCCGCAAAAATGCTAAACAAAAATGAAGTATATTAATATAAAAAGGGGGCTAATGCGGCGTATACTTAACGCGCGTGTAACTATCGTCAAATCAAGAAATACTTTTACAACACTTTTGTTGTTGTTGTTTTTAGTTGTGTTTTTCTTCTGTTTGCATGCTATCTCGCTTTATTTCTAGCTAACCCTTTGATAAATTTGCAATCTGTTGTTGTTGCAGTGGATTTTGTTTTGTTTTGTACTTTGCTAAGACGCAGTACGAAACGGCTCATGGCAAACACATTACACGACACGACACGGTAAGGGCGCGGGGGCACGGGTGCATGGGCAAACGGGAATGCTTCGCTCTGCCTGCCAAGTGCCTTGTGCTCCAAGTGTCAAATTGATTACGCAAGCGACTCTCGTTAAATGCCGTAGTTAATGAATGGAATTACTTAGCTCTTCCTCTCCCCCCTCCCACCACGACAGCAAGCGGGGAGCGGCGCATCGTTTGCTGCATTTGTGAATGCACAATGAGTTTTTGAGCTTTCAAGTGTTTCATATAATTTGAAAATTCTTCACAGCACGGAATATATGAATTAGTTAAAAAAAAAATGGTATTATTTATTAGTTGTAAGCTAATGTAAACAAATAAACAAAGCAAAGTATTTAAAACCAGAAATAGCATTCGAGAAATGAATGAAAAAGCATTGGAAAATAACTTAAATACATATTTATTATTTATTGCAGGAAATGAGTTGTGTTAATCAGGTTTTAAGATTAATATTATTATCATAAATGTATTAAGTTCTGTTGATCGGTGAAAATTATTCAGTCCTATAATGATGTTCTTTTGTTTTGAAACTCCTTCTGGAAATGCATTTTTGGCAAAGCCAGAACAAACAAAGAAAACTAAACTGATAAGGAGACAAGTGCAACAATGGCAAATTGAAGCCAGCTAAATACGTCAATTGATAACACAAATTGCGTTTAATTGTCTTAAGCGCACATTTTACAAAGAAATAGATACGAGTTGTCAAAGTTACGTATTAAAAATGTTAACAGCGCAAATGACTTAACAAAAGTACATAAATATATATATGTATATTTTAAGATATGCCCATTAATCATTTCTCAAAGAAAAGACGTCATACAAATCAGGGCAAGAATACGTATATAGAATGAACATTTGCAATAAATCAAGCAAATCTCTCATTTAATTACTGCATCGAGTTCTAATCAAAACCGCAAAGTGTTGGGACAAAAAAAACTTATTCTAACACTTTTAGATTGGTGGCCAAAAGGAAAAAACATTTTTGTATAAAAAGATACATAAAATATATAAAGAGAGAAAAAAATACATCAATATCTAAGCAGAATAAAAAACTTGGCACAGGTTCAATGGCCAAATGTTGTCGCTGGTCGGGGAGAGGGATTGTGGAAGGGGAAAAAGGCAAAACGTTTTTGCAACGAAGAGCGCGAGAAGCCAAATTTAAAATTCCACAAATGTCATTTTGCCTTTCATTAAAGAGGAAGTGCCTTGAAGCGAAGGTGTTGCAGAGAGAAGAGAAGCCAAGGCAGGACAAATTGCAACGTGTTGCATAAATTAGCTTGGAAGATTTCTTCACTTGCTGTCACTATCAGGCAAAATAAAAAAGAACCGGAAAGTTGCAACACACTAAAAATAGTCATCGTTGACGGATGCAAGGCACTCACTTGCCTCTTGCCTGCCCTGTTAGCCTGCCATCCTGCCTGCCCTGTGTTATAAGGCAACTGCGTACTTTCTATGCCCAATCAGCAGTCATCTCAGTTTTCACCAGAACACGAATCACATTCATACAGTGACATCGGCTGTTTTTTTGCTCTTGTGTCTACGTTGCGATTTTCATAATCAGTTCGCGTAATCGGTTCCAAAATAAAAACACACACAACACCAGACAAAACGACGCAGTGACCAACAACTTCCGTGCAAAAAACAAAAAAAAAACACCACCAACAATTATAAACAATAATAAAAACTCGAACTCGATTCGATTCAGAATCATCAACAAGAAAATGCTTTGGAGTTGATTAGAGTTCGCGGGAAATGAAGTTTCAAATGTCGCTAGAGCAGCGAATTCTTTGTTTCGCCTTTTTAGATTTCAATGTTTTTTGTTTTTTTTTTTGGGGCTTATGCGCAGACAGCGCGGTGTTCAACTACAGAAATAATAACAACAACCGGTCTAAAGAAAAGGGGGAGAGCAAAATAATAATAATCACGTGAGTGACGCACAACATTTCATGCGAATGCGAATTCGCTTCTAATGAAAATATGATAAGCAATCGAAACGCATTGATTTTCCAATATGATATGATAAACGTAGTAAATATTTTTGTTTATTGCCAGTCGGCTTGGGTATCAAAAAACAGTTCATAAACAATAGCAAGTTTGATAGCTTCTTTTTATTGGCTTAAGCCAAATAATATCCCAAAAAATAACCTTCAGAATCGTTTTTAAGGATAATTCTATAAATGTAAAACACTTTAGAAAACCATCTACAAACGGGAATTTTATGTTGAGAACAGGTTTTGTCATGTCATATGAAATAATATGCAAGAAATATTGTATTTATTTTTTTATCACTAAAATTCGCAATCGTTCGCAAATGGAAAAAGTTCATTGAACTTGCGCCATATTGATAGCTTGCAAAAATTAAGTGCATATTGCTGTGTTTTTTTTTTTTTTGAAAAGCTCACAAAAATTCAAAGAGCAAAATAACTTATCAGATTTAGCTCAAAAGTTAAGAATTCACAATGTTTGATATAAAATTGAATGTTTTGTGCCTGTTTTTCTCCTAGTATTCACATACGAATGGATGTAAACAAAACGTAGAGAAAAAAACAGCGTTTAGACACTCATTAAAAGCACATTAATTGCAACTTGCAGTGCCTTGGATATGGTCCACGCGTGCCGGCAAAAAGCGAAGAGTAAACAAGTAGGGGGGGGGGTGTTAGAAATGTGGTAGGTTGATAGGCAAACGATGCAAACAACCGACAACGACAACAATGAGAATAAAAATAACGTTTAAAATGTCGTCACATGAAAACTGGCCACTGACCGACCCTCAAACAAACTCAACCGGAATAATATGCGAAAATATTAGCAAGAAAGTGAAGAAAAGCAAAACCAAATGCAGCATTTGGTATAAAAAATGCCCTTTAGGAACAGAAGAAATGCATAATGCTGATAATGCTAATGAAATCATTTTAATCATATTCACGATTGATTACTTTGGCTAAAACATCTTGGAAAGTCAATTCTTACTACATCATAGAACCAGAAATTTCATGACAAAAGCATGAAATCCACAACAAAGCGTTGAAAAAATAAAACAATAGCAATAAAAGTAAAGGGGGAAAAAAACAAACAAAGCAACCACAAAAGAAAGCAAAAAATAACCACAACACTTGCTTGCTTGCTGACTCTTTCTCTTTTGGCTACTTTTTACACTCTTTTGGCCATGAACTTGACCATGGTTTCTTTGTTGTGAAATTGCTTAATGTTGAACCAAAAATGAGGAAGCGTGTTTGGAAGTCATTTGTCAAAAACAAAACCGGTTCGCACATTATGCAACAATAGCTTTAAAGGACTCTTCTGTAAACTTACCTTCCAGCCAGCGCTGCTATTCGAGTCGCCTTTATCCTTAAAGTATGCCACATTCTGAACCATCCACTCATAGATTTGACTCAGAGTTAAACGTTTGTCAGCTGCCGAGCCAATGGCATGCGTTATGAGATCTGCATAGGATAGATTACCCCATGCATTACGACGCGATGAATTCTTTTTGGCCGCATTCGCATTCTGCATAGCCTGTTGTGGATCTGTAACTAGATTTGTGCATTATAATAAACTAACTGCTTGGTTAGAGGTAAGTCTCACCTGCCAACTGTTGATTGCTCGCTTTGGTGCTGTCCAACTCATCGACGGGCTCGACAAAGTTCTCGGGTCGGGGACAGGGCCAGGTGTTGGAGCGTGCACGTGTTTGTGGCTCGAAGCCACCATCTGTTGGCAGCTCACCCACCAATTGGTCCATGAGCAGCCCATTGTCTGAACGGGGCAGATTGGACCACTCCTGTACAAAGCCGTCCATGATGGCAAACAATTCGTCTTGGAGTTGCAGCTTTCTAGCTTTCGTCAGCTCACTCCAAAACTCAAAGCTGCAAGGCACAAAAGTGAGTAATACTACGTTAGTTAAACACATTTTATTTATAAGCAAATTTCTGAAAAAACCTTTTATATCGATTATCAAAACCATACAATTTTCATATTTCTTCCGATTACGCCCTTGCATCACACAGATTTTTTTCACATAATACTTATAACTCAATTGAAGTTCAATTGATTGCACTCTAAATGAAGCTCTTAGCAGTCAACTACAATCCATAAAATTATGCCAGACACATACAGAGCGAGAGAGAGTTTCAATTGATCTCCAATTTGGTTAGTTAATGTCAATTGGCATCATTTGTAATTTGGTTAAATCATTTTGCCATGCCATTTGCTCATTACATTCCCACAAGTTTTTCTCAGTTACAGTCACGAAACAGTCTTAACTAATGGCGTTATACTAGAAGCTCACCCAGCGGATGGGTAAGGGGCAAAGAGTATTTCATCTGTTAATAAATAATCGATTGGCATGTCAAACGATAAATATACTCGACAAACCATATGCGATTTATTAAGTGATTTAACCTGTTTCAATTGTAAGTTGGATTTGTATATTATGTAAGTATTTTGTTTTGATTCAACAAAGATACATATTTCTCTCTATAAGAAAGCGCTACGAAAACGGCATTGATCTGACGATAGTGCTGACTTTGGGTTATGAATATAATTCCATTTAGCATAAGAAACTAGCAAATGCATAGCAGCAACCACAACTGATAGCATATTAATAAGGTAATCAAAATGATGGCATTTAATTTGTGTGTATATTTTATTTTATTATCAAAAGTCTATTGACACTGGCCGCGCTGTCTGCAAGAGGACGTTGATAACAAAGCTACTGAAAAGAGATTGATTGCGGCTTGAAAACGAAACGAACCTTTCTTATCTCACATTTATTTTTGCAGCCCAAAATTTGAAGAGAGCTTTTTTTTTGTTTAAATATTTCAATGTACAAGCTCTACAAACATATGCATGTTGTTATGTATCTTATCTCATAGTATTTAATTCAACTCAATTTTTGAGTTTCGACTCTCTTAAATGATAACACAGCCGCCCACTGCTTTAGCTTTAAAGAGAGCACGCAGCAGATAAATCATTTACGCTCTTGAGAGCTTTGCAAACAAATTGAAATACACCACACACACACACACACGCATACAACTCACAAAGAGCGCCACAAACAAACACACATAATGTGAATTTTTATTTGACGAAAGAGGCGCAAAGAAAAAAAAACGGCTGTTGATCGCCGTAGAGTTTTGTTTTCGTTGACTTTCAACATTTCTTTGCCGCTTTGGCGCACTAGGTCTAAATGTAAGTGTGTTGGTGTGAGTGCGTAAAATTTTTATTTTCTAGGTATGTATGTATGTTTGTATGTATGTAGGAGGCAGTGATGGCGACGGCGATAGCAGCACAGAACACGGAAGTGTATAAAAGAACAAAAGTCGTTGCTGTTCTTAAGTATCTGCCTGTGTGTGTGTATCTGAGAGATACCTGTGCAGGTAATTCGCACATTCCAAGAATCTTAAGACCATTATAACCTCATCCGACCCGACCAAAAGCAACACAAAAATCTTTTTGAGCCAAAGTTGTGCTCTAAAATATTTATAACAATTTGGTCAATTGTTGAGTATCGCTGTGTCATTTGGCATTATATTATATGTCTAGCCTGTAATTTATTGCTGTAAATAATAAGAACCAATTATATTTTACCTATAACAAAAAAAAAAGAAAACAAAAACTAACTGCACGTCAAACTGACCTTAGACACAGCAGCAATAAAATCATAACAAACGCAAACAGACAGACAAAGCCATTAGGCAATCGTGCATCAAATAAAATTGCATGTTTAAATGTTTATAAATAAATATTAATTGTCCCCTTAGCGATGATAGCTAGCAACTGTTTTCTGCTAAAAATAATACAATATTTAATAGATATTAACAAAAATAATCTAGTATTATTTTCAACTTTCAGTTAATGCAAGAAATAAATAACGACGAAATTTTATTGATATATATTGTCGCCAAATTTGCCACATTTAAATGTATGACGTCACTGCTAATAATTAAATTATAAAAAACAAAACTAATTATTCGATTGAATTAACATGATTAAATCTAGAACTCAATGAAACCTGCGTCATATCAATTTCATTTAGTTTTAGTTCCAAGTAAAGATTATCATATTAATTCCCTAATTAACTCTTTAGATATCGAAACTGTGCAAACGATAATAGAGATGATCATATTTGTTTACATTTCGACGACACAAAAATATTCAAAACAGTCGAAAGACCTACCCAACAAAAAATATCTAGACCTATAGAAGGCGAAAGTAAAACACACACACACACATAATAATTACTACGTAAAAATGAGACGAAAATGTTTCTCGTCAAAACATAAATTTTGTACAAAAATTGTGGGCGAAAAATTAGCATTATAAATTTGTTCGTATTTTGTGGATTACACAATATTTCATCAAAATAGATCATCTGGCAAATGTTTTTACAATGAATTTTCAGTTTTCAATGTCAAGAACGGAAAAGAAAAGTTTTTTTGCAATTTGACAGAACTTTTTAACAAAATTTGTCAGATTTAACTTAATTTATATATTTCTAAACTATAAATCTTAAATAATAATAATAATAATGACATAAAATGCTGGCGAACAAAAACGCGTCAGAGAAAACTAAGCACAACGTGACAAAAAGAAGGGGAAAAAAGAAAAAAGCAGCTAAACATAAATACGCAAAAATCTGTTACGTAATATTCTCAAACATTCTTTTATGAGAATCTTTTAAATATAAATATAAACATTAAAGGAACTCTCAAACGAGAGTCAGGTGATAAGCAGAGATGAGCGAGAGAGCGAGAGAGAGAGAGAGAGAGAGAGTGAGCGTAGGAATGTACAAATGAATATGTACAGCTACATTTGTCTGTTGCTAATCAGCATTGAGAGCTAAACAGATCCAAGATTTTACCTCTTTAAAAAGAATTATTAACAGATGTTCACACAACTGAAACTAACTATTGGGTGCTCAAGTGATTAAAATTATACCCTGTAGCCAATTAAAGGGGTATAATGAAGTAGGAGTTGGGTATGTAACAAGCGGAAAGAGAGTTTGCTGACGTTCTTACGAGAAATAAAAAAGTTATGATCTGAAACTTCAACTACAATTATAATGAATTGAAAATTTAAATATGAAGTTCCTTAAAAATATTATTATCCTCTATTAAGAAACATTTTTTATTTAAAAATAAAATATTTAAGAGCGCTTTTCACTCATTTTTAAGCACAAAACCTGCCAAAATGTTGGTTTTATATTTATTTTTATTTTTTTCAAATAACTAAAAAGTTTAAGATGAAGATATTAATATTGTATCAAATATATCGAAGTAAAGAGTATTTGATAGTCGATCGCTTTCAACTCTCTCTCTCTCTTTGTTACTCTTACTTGTTATGCATGAGAGGCAGTCAACCCTTTCGCACATGGCCAGGTTCAGTTACGTGGAAGTAAAAGATCGGGTCCAAATACCAAACACATACATATGCACATACCTAAATTTATATATGTATAGAATACCCATGCACACACACACACATACATTAACAGCACATGCCTGGCATAACTCGTCAAACAGGATTATTAAGCAAAGTATGTCAGCGCTTTGGTTGAGTTTTGCTTTAAACTCAACTCAACTTCAATTTATATAGACTCAAGAGTCGGCCCTCTGAGACGACAGCTGGTCGCTTGTTCAGAGTCTTGGGTCTGCCTTTTGGTCAGTCAATCTGGCTTGATGGTGGTCTACTTTGGCCGCCAAAAAGCGACAACTCTCTAGTTGACTTGGCCAGCTGGAAACACCTCAAAGATTTAAATGATTGGGCACCAAACGAACTCACTTGTTGCCCCCTTAGCGTTGCAAATGTGGTTTGTTGCATTCGAATTGGGTCTCGATCTCTCGTTTTGGACGAACCTTTTTGCTGCCATGCAAACGATATTGACCAGCTGATTAGCATATCCCGTTCGAAATACTATATACTTTATAGCGAGAGTGAAATTTGATGCTGGATATTTTTCATTTTAACAACTTTCTTTCCCTGTAGCATAACGAAAAAGGAGTAAATTATGTAGCTTTAGGCTTCTTACTTCAACAATTTTGAGTTGAACAAATAGGTTAAAGTTTCTATTTTGGTTTGAAACTGATTCTACATTTTGAACATGTTTTTATCTAGAAATATTGATTCGCTAATGTATTACAAAATGTTATCAGTTTGAAAGGCGTTTTAAAAGTGAATACAATCTTACTTCCATATAACGATTCTCAAGGGTACAAGAAAAACCTTCGGTTGATTGAACCAATTTGTTGGGATCTAAGGAAGTTGGTTATACAGATGTTTGCCTGAAGTTATTATAAATTGATTATATTGAGTGACTTGCATTAATGCTAAACATTCATTATCGATTAACCAACCAGCTGGTTCTTAGCTCTGTTGCAGTTACAGCAAAATACAAACATTTTTGCACTTGTTGCACTCGAAATATTGTCACTTTATCAAACACACATTAACTGCTCTTATCGTATACGAAACTGAGATAACAAACACATACAAACATGTGTACGAAGATAAAATTTGTCAGCTAACTGTTGCCATGTGGCCTCTCAACGGCTATTCGTTTCAGTTAGTTGCTTTAACTTGTCTTTTTTTAGAAACAAATGTTTATATGGACAGTTTATCATTGGTGGCATTCTATGTACTTAAACCTAGCACAACATATTTTAACGGCGTGTTGAGAAATAAACTTTTCTTATTTATTAAAAATGTTACTTTGTTCATTGAGATACTTTTCTCTTTACTTGAAACTTACTTTTGTTGAAGTAAGTTGGATATTTTTTTTGTAGTTTTTGAATATTTATTCTTTCAGATTCTGTAAATTACTTTTTATGATAAGCTGCTGATGTTAATTTGTCGTAACGACCCTGCACTCGGCCTTCTTCCCATCCATTATAAGCTTATCGCTAAGCCACTCTTACTGCAACAATGTTGCAAAGCAAAGTCTCTTCATCCTCCTCATTTTTCTTCTTCTTTGTTCTTTTTTATAGCACAACAGTGTTGGAATGCAAAGAAAGCGCTAAAAGTGGTGGCGGCAACAAACTGACCAATGACATCTTATTTCTTCTCTTTCCACACTTCTTAGGCAACTCTTTATATTCACAGAAAATGCATCTTTAAGATACTTTATTCGCTACACACTAAGTATATAAAGCATCTAGTCGGGGAACACAGTATTTTCATATAGATGAGAGAACGTTTTGCTCTTTATCTGTTAGTAATTTATTAACTCAATTAACGCGGAAATGCATTTAAATAAAATGCTCATTTTAAACGATGCAATATCGTCCCGCCTCTTTCGCACTTGCGTTAAGCCTTTACACGTGCCGCGAGGAAGGTCAAAGAGAGAAACACGCGCGTCAAACGTTCACTCCGAGGAACAGGCGCGGCGATGGGGGAGCACTAGAAAAAATAGTGATTGAAGAGAAGAGAGAAAGAGAGTGGATTTTCGAAATAAAAATATTCTGTTCGTTCGATCGATCGATCAAGAAATAATGCATTGAAAAAAATATTCAAGTCATTAATCATTTGCATAAAAGTATTTTTGAAAAAAAAACTTATTATTTTAACATCCAACACGATTATTAATGCATACAAACATATGAACATTAGTAATTACCACTATCTGAAGTTATTGATAAGCATGGCACTTATCACAAACACTGTCAGATCACTCAAAAATCGACCCATTTAATGAAAATCACAAACATTTAATCTCAATTCAATGCCAATATTGCTATGAATCCAAGGCAAAAACCAAAATATTAGAGCTAGAAGAAAAGTAAATTATACTATTTCAAATTCTTATAAAGTTATCGATGTAATCTAATAGAAATTGTCGAAAAAATATAATTTTATGCAAAATTTCATTTTATTCACATAATTTCTAGAGTTGAAAATGAAATGCACCCGATTAAAACTCGAATGTTAAACATTTAAGTTTTAGTTTCTTAATAAAGTTTACAGTCTCTATCTCAAACAGACCTAAGCCAAACTTTCTGTTACCCAGAAATGTTAAGTGGAAATATCGCCTGTTCAAAAAATGTGTTCTAGCTAACAGACCTCACACCTGTAGAAAGGGTAAAAAAGAGTGGATACGAGCGAAAGCGACATCGAGAAACGGCGACAAACAGCGACAAAAGACTAAACAACGAAACGGGCGAAACAAGCGACTTCGGCGACGACACGCGCTATATAGTCGCGCCTGCTATCAGCAGAGCGCGTGGTTATTTTTAGACGCATTATCAGTAGTGCTCTAATTAAGATCTCTGCACTGAGCTTTCAAACACAAAATAAAATTCTACATATGTATATAAAAATATGTATGTAAATGCTCACTAAACAATATCAAAGCCCTGCCTGCTGCACTCACACAAAAACTACAACAACAACAACGATACATAAAAGAAGAAGCACAAATGCCAAATATATTTGAGAGAGTAAGAAATTATGCACAAAAAGAGAGTTGTCAACATTTACAGTTAAAATTAGCAAAGAGTGCACGCTTGTAAATAAGTTTTCTAGTTGATCAATTCCGCTTGGTGACAAGTTTCTCATTTTATTCAAATGCAATTTTGTTGTAGGCGTTAATTGTTGTATATGTATGTACATATATTAGAATATCCCAATAATATGGTCTAATAAGAATATTAAGTATTTACCTGTTTAGGTCCAGTAGGAAATTAGGTAAAAGCTTTGCTGCTGCTGCTGCTTGTTGTCGTAATTGCTGTTGTTGTTTCTGTTTGTTTTGTTGTTGTTTTTAGTTAGTTTTTTTTTTGCACTTTTTTTTATTTGTTTATGTTGTTAGCAGTGCATTTATACAGTTGTTGTTATTTATTATGTTTGCTGTTGTTATTGTTGTTGTTGTTTTGAGCAAAACTTGTGCCGGTTTTGTACATTAACTAATTAATGATTCTTCAAGCTTAGTTTTAAGGCTAACTGGCATAACTTTTTGCTCTCACACACACGAACACACACACACTCACACGTGCAACGATTCTACATACAAATAAGCACGAAAGTATGTATATTTTGGACACTGTTGTTGTTGTTGTTTTTGTTGTTGATATTTGTGGGCGGCTTTTTGCTGTTACTTGAGCTAAAATCATACAAATTAAACTGTCTTTACTTTAGGAATACAAGAAAGAAACACACAATAAAAAAAAACAAGAGCAAATTTATATACATATATATATACATATAAAAGCTTTAAAAAGAGCGCGCGATCGCCTATAGAGAGTAAGATAGAGAGAGAGGAAGAGGGAGAGAGAGACTGGGCAAACGAGTGCGAGATCGCGTCACGTCACCAATTCATGCCAATTGGACGCATACAGAAATTAATTGGAATTCGTATAAGAATTCAATGAAAGCGGGCGGACACTAAACGATCTACACACACACACACACACACACACACAACAAGCTCAACGTGTGTGTGTATGTTTAAAGTTCAAATGGAAAATTTATATGCACATGTGTGTATAAGCACATTTACTGTTTATTATTTTTTTTTTTGTGTATTCTTCTATTCTTTGCCTTACTCAAATTTAAATTTTTTGCTACTATTTTGAATTTGCACTAGTGTTTGTGTCATGTTTTTATGTGTGTGTGTGCATCGCTGCCGGCAGAAGTTGAAAAAAAATATCTACGCCAAATTTAATTTAGAAAAAAAAAGCCCCAATGAGAAATGATCTTTGCAGCTTTTTCCTACGGTATTTTTATTTTTAGATTTCTTACTACGCATTCTTCATGCATACGTTTGATTTCAATTATTTATTCTCTTGTCGTCGCACTGTGCATGTGTATGTGTGTGTGTACGTTTGTATTTTTTGTGTATTTTGTTTAATGCTGTGTATTCACTTTATTTTTTCGTTCACATGTAAATGTTTTGATTTGGAATTTGGCGAGACTCATTTGCTTCTTGTTCACAATTTAAAGCACTCAATATATGTATGTATGTATGTACGTATGCGATAAGGAGAACACGTGATCGAGCGGATCAAAGAATTTTGGTTATTTAGTTTTGTTATTTGGTGACGTTGGGGTTAAGTAGTAGCGCGCTTAACGCTAAACGACCTCGTGGCTTTTAACCGCAAACGCAACGGACTCTCTGCTCGTTAACTGCTTTCTAGTTGGATGCGAACTGACAACTGATTGGTATACGAAACGCGACAACCCGAAGCAGCGCGCAAAACGACCGAGCGCGACAGCGAAAACGACGAAGCGACACGAACGAACGAAACAGTCAGACAGCCAGCCAGCCAGCCGGGTTCGTGGTGTGTGGGTCTGTGATGGCGAGAGCGTATTTGCGCTCAAGAGTGTTGTGTGTGTGTGTGTGTGTGTGTGTGTGTGTAAGCGGTGACTGTTTTGAAATCCACATTTGTGTTCCACACAGGAATGCACGTTTTGTATTTTGGCGCTCACAATTTTATTTTACTACACACACAGACATACATAAATACATGCACAGCACTTGAGTAATATATAATAAGCACATAGTTAGCGTATTTATACGTATGTATGTTTATGTAAATTTCGTAGAATTTCTTAAAATTTTCGCTAGTTTGTTTTGCCTGCCAGTTTCTACATTTTAATGTTGTATTATCTCCTTTTTGGCTTAGAAATGGCAAAGAATTAAAAACCAGCTATTGACATTGTCCACTTTGCTGATAAGCGGCCCGAATTGGCCAAGAGTGTTGTTATCACGTTGTGGGAAATTTGTTTTGCATCACACTATGCCACCTCTTGGCCCCCTGCCTCTCATTTAAATCCAGTTTTCGCATAGACTGGTTCAATTCGCTTGGAAACTTGAGTTGTTTTTAGTTTTAATGTGCCTGCCACATAAATTCCACAAATTACGCCGCTAATGAAGTCTAGACGAAGTGAGGCTAAGCGGTTTATGGGGCTCAGACTGCAGTTACCAATGATAGGGGTAACGAAGGGGAAGCTGAAGGAGAATCAAAAGTGCTCAGAGAATCGATGCTAGATGAGAATTTATGGGGCAGAGATCAATTTGTCGTTCGTATTTATGATTATGCTGTTATGCTACTTTGTAACAGCTTCTCTCTTTCTCTCTCTCTTAGATATATTTTTCCAAAAGCAACGCATAAATTTACACTTTTAATGACATCCGAGCGAAAGCTAAGAAGCTTAGCTTCCAGTGCCAAGCGGCCATCAACTCAACCTGCCAAAAGTTCATTAATCGCAGATGTGACGTCACAAAACTACAAATATCCCTCCCACAACATATGCGTACGTTCCACAGCGCATGCGTCGCTGCGCTCAAATGTCGCCAAGCTCCAAAAGCCGCTTTTGCTGAGAATTAGCGCGACGTCGATTCAATTGGAATTAGATGGGGAGTAATGATATCAGACATCTCGAATGGCCTTCAGAAAATTATAATTTCTGTTTAATGTGGTGTGTCTGGTATGCGATAAGAGGAAGAGAGGGCAGAAGTTATGAGACCAGAGCTAAACTCGCCTGATCTGTGACTCGACTGTGTGTGTGTGTGTGTGTGTGTGTGTGTGTTTGTACAAATCGAATTTGCATATGTGTACTAACAATTTGTGTTAGCTTAATGTGAAGTCTAAACTGGAATATAGATTGGTTATTTTTGGTTGCCTCAACTGATAATATTTTCTGTATGTTTGTTTGTGCGTGTGTGTGGAATTCTAAACGAGTAGCTAAATAAAATTTCGTCAGATTATAATATTTATAACAGTAATTTATGAGAAGTTATATCGGAAAACTTTTGAAATTGGATTTTAATGCAAGTTTGTACTCCCAAAACTACTCCACTTAACTCACCCCAAAACAGTTTAAAAATAAACTTAAATACTTAGTTTTAGTACAAAACTTAACGATGCTAAAAAAACGATGCTTATTCATTATCTAATTAACTGAAATCAATGAGATTATTGCAGTGTGATTTGCTTAAGTGACGTAATTGATTGCAGTCTGACAACGACTCAATAATTGACGCAATTGAGAGCAAGATCTTCGTTTTCAACCCCACCACAGTTTCACCCCTGCAATCGTCATGCATACGTAAATATGTCTCCGCCCATTACCATCATCAACTCGATCAAAGGCGTCAATGAAAGTGCGACTTAGTTTCATGTCTATGTAATCTGGTTATTCTCACAAAGCGCTTTTTTGCTGATGACGTCGCTTAATATGCAAATGTCAAATCACACACACTCGTACATACATACATACATATGTTGCTCGTATTTATGTGTGAGTGTTTGTATGTAAATTTGATGAAGCACTTCCTGATGCCGCGCTAGAAGACAGAGTCACACTTGAAGATATGTTCACAGATAAAAGAGAGAGCGTTTGTCGCTCTTCCCAACATGGCATCCACAAGCTTAGGCTTGGCATCCACATAAACTGGCGATTCGTCAACGTACAGAAAGCAGAAAAAACCACGTGGTTTTTCAAGTTCACACAGTTAGAGAAGACTCTATGCGAAAATAGACAACAAACGTGGAGCACAATAAAAATAATATACAAGAAAACGAAGAGCGAATCATGTAAAAAGAAACTGTTATATGTGTATTTGTGTGTGGATATGTTTGCCATGTGAATTGAAAAAACCACATGCTACGCGAAAATATTCGTGGAAGCTGTAAAAAAGAGAGGGAAAGAGAGAGATAGAGAGAGGGTGCTCGCAAACAGGTAAGACAAACAAAAACAAAAGCCAAAGAAAGCGGAAATAAAACAGACACAAAATGCGCGAAAGGTTTATGTAAACAAAACCGAAGTAATTTTATTGCTTAGAAGTTCAAAAGTAAAGTGAGAGCAAGCGACACAGAGAGAGAGAGAGAGCGAGAGTGGCAGAGAGCGAGCCGCTCACGATCAGTGCAAAGAATGGCGCGCACAAAAGTGAAGTTAAAAAAAGTAGAAATACACTCACACATACACACTGATACTAACAAATGTTTGCTTGTGTGCGTGTGGCGAACTGCCAGGCCACAAAAGCGGCGCGAAGTTAGAAAAACAAAATTAAAAACCTAACCTTACCTAATGTGGTATGAAATGACACGCACATCTACCCAAACACACACATGCATACATACATACATACGAGCACAGCACAAAGTCGCGCAAAAACGTGGTTTTCTACGTCGACTGCGCTGTTCGAGTCAATTGCGTTGTTTGAAATGTTGAAAGAAAAAAAAAACAAAAACAAACACACAATCGCAAGTTGCTGAAAGAACGAAAGCAAATATAACTGTGAAAAGTGAGCAAAGAGTTTTGTAAGAGTGCCTTTGACTTGTATTTAAATAGTCGTTAAAAGGAATAGTTAATAAATTAATCTAGTACTATAAGCTATTAAGCTGTATTGCTGATTAAAACAACAACAACAACAAGCACTTATTACGTTCCACATGACCACTTGTATGATTTCAACTTACGCTCCACAGTGGCGCTCTCTCTCGCTCTCTCACTCTCTTTCATGCACACACAAACACGTATATGGCGTTTGCTCTGACTCTCTCATACTTGAAACCGCATAAACTTCTCTCTCGTGTTGCGTGTACGCTCTGCCGACTGAACTACAAGCTTTCGCAGCTTTGCTCGTCTCAACTCAACCCCCAGAAATGCATTTCATATGCCGACCCGCTTGCACTTGAGTCGCTTTGAAGTACACAAGAGAGAGATGGGCTATTTACGGTGAACAGGTATAACGGTAACGCGTATACGCAACCAGCCTTTCTTGACACACTTTTCGTCGCGTAATGTGGAGATGGTAGGAGGAAGGCATTGGGAAAGTCGTTGCGGTTTGTCGGCCGTTAACTGTTGGTTAATATCACCTCAGGGCTACTTCTGGTGGGTGTGTCTCTGTCTCTGTGTGTTGGTGTGTGTGTGTGTGTGTTGGAGTCTTGGAGTCTGCGCAGCTCGTCCTGTTCTCTAATAGGTTGCCTGCTGGTGCCAGTTTTTTTTGCCGTTTAATTGTCGCCCAACTCGCTCGCTCGCCGAGCCTCCTGGTTGGGCAGCAACCGACGATGTTACACACAGGACGCCTTCCTTCGAAGTTAGGCACCTAGTTTTTTTTTTTTTGTGTGTTATCCTTGACGAACCGAACGACAACCGTCGGGGTTTTTCTTGTTGCTTGTCTCTGGTTGTTTGCCGGCGGCTTTCTTAGGGGTTGCTTAGGCAGCGCGTTTGTCCTTGGGCCTATTCACACACACACACGCGCAAACACACACACATATACAGTTAGGAACATTGACAGGTAGGGGCTGTTAATGTTTCATTCCCCGCATTCCTACATACATTTCAGCAGCAGCAGCAAATATCAATACGTAATCATCATTCAAATTAGGACAACCAGTTCCCTCCCCCGGCACTTGAAGGCGCTGCCATATCAACAAGTTCGCTCTTTTCATGCCAGAGACACCCATTAGTAAATTGAGCAACGCCCATTATGCTCATGAGAATGTGAATAAGATTCAAGGAAGTGGAAAGTGGGGAAAAGGCAGCTTTAGTTGTTGTTGCCTTGTCAACATGTCCATCCAACCATCTATCCATCCTGTTGCTGACCTACTTTTGTCATTGTGGAGCCCGTTAATTGAACGCCTATTAATGGTGGATCTCGTCTCGCTATAAATCTCCAAAGGTGAGTTAGTGACATGTATATAAAAAAGGTGATGGGATAAAAGCTTTTAAACATGCTTCCCGAAAAGCATTAATACGTAGAAGAAGTTAGCAATAAATATATTTTTCAACTCTTATTCATCATTACGATTGCTAATTACGAACGTATTACAATTAATAAAGATGATTAAAATGACAACATAAGCATGATAAGCATAATTGACAGGTTTCAAGCGCAACAACTGCATTCAGTTTCTCACCTCAATTAGGTCTGAATACGTCACTCAAAACAATGATAGAAAAGAGTGAGAGAGAGGGGAAAAAATATCAACAGAGTTATTCGCATTATCCGAAGTTAAGCGATTTGGCAGACAAACCAAAGTGTTTTCATAATTTACATACTATTTGCGTATATACATATACGTATATACATACATATGTAGTATACTATAAACCGCAATCAGTAATCAGCACGTGGCTGCACTTTTCATGGTTACATTGAACCTGTCGCAATAAATGCTGCTGCAGTTGCTTTGCTCTGTCGCAGTCGCTGCTACTGTCGGCGTCGCAGCTATTGGAAAATTTTTGATTCGCTCGACATTTGCATTATCTGTGTAATATTTGCCCTGTGCTTTTATGCACATGTGTGTGTGTGTATGATTACTAAGAATACTTTTTGCGGTAATACGAACGAGAGCGACAGATAGAGTGACAGAAGAGAGCTTCGAATGGGGAAGTTTTGGTGGGTGAGCTGCTTTCGTCTCGGCACATTTCTCGGCCTTGCTGATTATGTTTACATACACATACGAACAAATACATACATAGACGGATACATGTTTGTGTGCCAAGTATGCGGTTTGTACTATTTGGGTTTATGCACTTGTCAATTTATGACGACTTTTCGCTCTCTCTCTCTCTCTCTCTCTCGTGTAATATTCACTCGGAAACGCACACGCACTTGGCAGCAGCTTCTTTGTTGTAATTATAGATATAGATATTGCCCTACGTGCCACTGGACTCCAGTGTATAAATATAGCTTATTCTGTGCCATATCGTCGCGTTTCGTATATATTTATATAGCATGCTCTCTGATGACATTTGTGCCGGTTTGTGTCTGGCGCCTTTTTTCAAACTGATAACCGCTTCCCTTCTTTACCCCCATAAGGAATGCATGATCATCACAGTGGTCTGTCTGTCTGTGCGGGCTTGTCTTGGGAATGTCTAGCATCCTTATCAGTACATGAACTCAAACATAGCAGAAGCAAAGAGAGGGAGACAAAGTGAAAATGAAAGAAAGGTTTCTTCATTATGATACTCTAAATAGGAGGTATTAAACTCATCAATAACTCTTTCCACATGTTGTCTTCTCCTTAATAAGTTTCAAAATCGTTTAAGAAATATAAAAGATTTCGTCGATTGAAATTTGCCTAAACTAACTAACGAGTTTTGATGAATTCTGGGAATCTCCTTATCGAGTTTTCTCGACTCGAGTTGTTATTTTGACTTTGCATCTTGTTTTTGCATAATCTACCGATTAAAACTTAAGTTGTTGGTAAATGCATTTTGTTTTTTTTTTTAACGTTCAAGATGGCATCTCAACCAACGTCATTCCTGACCGCTCTACCCTTGCCCCTTGCTCTTTGCCAGTAACTCTAGCCGAGGCAACCAATAGCCACAAAAAGGCTTAGATAATCCATTAGTGCCAAAAGGCCAAACCGTAGGGCAAAAGGTACAGCAACAAGGATGAGCAGTGTCAGGACAACCTAAAGTCCTTTTTTCTCCCTACCAAACACAACTATGCGTGCGGGTGCGTTTGTCTGTGTTTGTGTGTGTCGATGTCGATGTCGACACAGCAATTTATACAAGTCAAATCCATTGGCGCCATAAGTCTACGGCAAAAGCAAAAGCTAAAAAGAAAACCAGAAATGCTGGAGATGAAAATCCGCTTAAAAAAGTGCCGAACGTGCCAAAGGTATCTCTAGCTCCAAACCCCGCGCAGCCTCTGCCCCTTTTCAGCTAGAACCCTTGCATGATAATTTATAGTCCTGAAAACTTTGCGTCGAAGTTTTTTTTTTTTTTTGCTGTTGGCTTGGCTTAACTTTGTCGTGTTGCGCGGCGTTTGCAGATTTTTAATTCTTGTGCTAAATTGTTTAAAAATGTTTTAGAAGAATTCTGCAAAACGCGAACAACTTTTTGGCCCAAGCCCCATTCACCCAACTCCCCCCCTACCCCATTCAGTTGCTAGCTTTGTTGCCAACAATCTTTTCGTCCTTTTTGGCAGCTAAAACTACTGGTACTAACAAAGTTTGCGGCATGTTGACCACTTTGTCGCCGGATAACAGCCCGAGGAGGATAGTTTTTTACACACACACAAACACACACACACACAAATACACACACACAGAAGCATTTTTACTTCAACTTCCGCTTCAGTGTCGATGCAATTTGTATTAGTAAAGTTTGGCGCAAAGAATTTTGCAGTGATCGAAAAAAAAATAAAATGACGATGAAGAAAAAGTATCTGAGGGATGGCAGTAAATTTGCAAATTCTCGCCAGCAGCTGATTTATGGTCAATTAGCGCAGCGCTTAAAACCCCAACCTGTCCTCCTCCTCCTCCTCCTCCTTCTTCCACTGAGCTAAACACCAAGTACTATGATAAAGATACATTTATTAGTGCCTATACTGGGAGAAAAAATATGTTAAATACTTTCTCTATACTTATATTTAAATGAGGAAAGCTTACTTAAACAAGTTTAGTCTACTTTTCGTTTGTACAGTCGAACTTCCATGTAACGAATCTCAAGGGAACAAGAAAACTCGTTATATAGAATGGGTTTTTGACTGAATAAAACTGCAGTTTAATGGTTTCTGACTTTCCTGTATAGAAAATCTCGTTATAAGGAAGTTCGTTTTATGGAAGTTCGACTGTATTACTTTTAAAATTAAAAAAATATTCCTTTTATCTGTTCCTAAGACATTTCTTTACAACTTTTTTTGATATAATTATTTTTTATTATTATAATATTAATTTTTTTCAAGTGTACACGCTAACAAATGGATGGCATAATCCTTGGAGCCGCTCCCGCACTCTTAACGGCACATTCATCAAAACTCTTTCGGCACTTTGTTTGTTTTTTATGCGTTTGACTTTTATGTGCGACATTTAGTACCGGCTACAGGAGGGGAGGGGCATGGCCGCTGGGTCGTAAAACCATTTAAGCCGATGCCGACGCCTTGCTGATTTTATGCTCAGTTAACTCTAATGTGAGAGGTGGGGATAGGGGGGGAGGTATGGGTTAAAGGGTATCTGACTGATCATAAAAACTACACGCGCCCTTCATAAAAGCGTCAAAGTCAATTTGAGGATGATTCTTGGCTCGCTTTCGACTCAACATTTCTTCTCGTGTTAACTCTTTCCTTTTGGCCGTCTTTTTCACGCTGTTTTTTGTTATGACTTTATGACTTAATGTGGCCAGTCGTAAAAACATTAATTTAAATCGTTTTTCTTGTGGCGATTTTGTTTGTGGTTCATTTTTATGTGATTTGAGGATTTGAGGATAAATGTAGTTAAAAAGATTTCTATGTTTGTGAATTTGGAATATTATTAAGTCACATTTATCTTCAACATACTTGAAAATGATTTTTGCGTAAATGTTTCTATAACAAAAGGAATTTTGAAGTATATTTTGTTTGGGAATATTGAAGCAGATCACGATTGGCAGGAAATCTAATAAGTTCAAAAGACTTTTCTTAGTAACATGATATCATAACTAAGTGAAGTAAGTATGTTTTTGCTGACTTAGTTTAAATATTACTGCTCTGGTTTTTAATACAAATAAATAAATGATTTTCCTGAAAATTTCTACTATTGGAAAGCAACTCTTTCACTTTTTCAACATTCTTTTCCTACATTTCTTCTTATTTACTATCCCTTCAAAGTCAAAACTGCAAAGAAATTTAGCAAATGACGAAAAGTAACGTTCTTATCTGATCGAAATTGAAGAAGCCATGTTCGGCGTTCTATAATAAAGTGACGAGGTGGCCGAGTGGTTAAGGCGTTGGACTGCTAATCCAATGTGCTCTGCACGCGTGGGTTCGAATCCCATCTTCGTCGATGGATGAGTTTCAATATTATGCCTTTTTTTTTTTGCCAATTTTTACATGCATATAGAGAACTTTAAGTGTGGCACCTGGCTGAAACAATTGGCAACAAAAAAGCTGGAATTTTTTTTTTCTTTCTTTTCTGCGTTTGCCTGATTTATTTATGGCAAGCCTTTGCTGATGAAAATGGAAACTGGTTGCTGGCACTGGCCGGAAATGTCAAATAGTTTTCA
This sequence comes from Scaptomyza flava, assembly GCA_030179655.1. Classification (NCBI taxonomy): domain Eukaryota; kingdom Metazoa; phylum Arthropoda; class Insecta; order Diptera; family Drosophilidae; genus Scaptomyza; species Scaptomyza flava. The sequence goes on from JARNME010000012.1 coordinate 7,739,104, forward strand.
CCCCCCCCTCTCTCTTCCTCCATCCAGCAAGCAGCACTTGTGGCCAAAAAAAAAAAAAATCAAAGTCTTCTCGTTTGAAATTTTTGCAAATTTCGTGATGCAAGAAAAAAAGAAGAAGAAATTGTTACAGCAAACTAAGAAAAATAGAAGAACGCCAGCGAAATGAATTGGATTGAATTGAAATTGTAGGCGATAAAAATAAATCTTTGCAAGTGCGCAGCACGGCGCCGCCAAAAACAGCTGACGGGCGAAGTGTACTCAAAACTGGAAGGGATGTGAAGGGGGGTGCGGAAGGGAGACGAATGGTTAAATTGCCACAGGAAGTGTAGTTTGTGGATGGGTGGTCTTATGTACATACTACTATGTGTAATTGCATGCACTTAGAGAAAAAAATCGAGTTTCTTTTCGTTTTTGAAAAGTTGCTAAAGGAAATTTTACCTTTTTTTATTGAACTATTTCGAATCTTATTATTTTAAGAAATGGATGAAGTCTAAGAAATACTTTCACAAAGTTTCAAGTAAAATGGGTTAGTAGAAGTCAAGAAATCACGAGAGAAACAAAAATGTTTGTAAAAACATTTATAATAAATGTTGAAAAATAAAGAAAATATTTTTCAAATTCAATTTTCAAGCTATTTTTAATATATAAACACAAATATCATTAATAAGTCAAGTTTCAAACTTCTTATTTACTAGATTCCCTACATTTTTAGTCAGATCTTTGCCCAACATTATTTTATTCAATCTACGTATTACGAAAGCAATGACATTTTGTCTAATCAGACTTTTCTCTCGGTGTAGAGTGATGAAATTGAAAAACTATATGAGTTGACGGCTGCTGTTACAATTGCCTCCCCTTCGCTTAACCCCTCGCCAAATCCCTGCTGTGAGGGTGGTTGTGAGGGGCAGGGTGTGGACGAATGTGTGCTGCTGTGTGTGTCATAAGTCATACAATGTGCGTTATCCTTGGCGTCTCTAAGCATATAGCATATATTGTGTCGCCGAGCCTTCACTCGAGCGAGCTCCAGAGGACATCAGCTCAACCGAAATTGTGTCGAGTCGCTTCAATATGCAAATGCTGCTCAATTGCGCTTGTCTTTCGTTTTTATGCGGCGACCAGCTTCAAATCCTTTAAAGGTCCTTCTTTTCTTTATTTTCAAAGGAGCTGCAGTCATCAGGCGAAATATTCCATACTTGCGTCTAAAGGACTTCCCGTTGGCCATCAATTTTTATCTATTTTCTATCGCTGGCCATTTTGACCGACTTCATAAAAAGAACTTTACGATATGAGTAAAAAAAATTCGTCGAGTAAAAAAACTATAAATGCCAAAGGATAGCAGCAACACATCCGCACACACACACACACACACACACACGCACATCGCCTCAACACTGTTTTTGTTGTTGTTCTGAAGTTATTTTTAGTTTAGTCGAAAGACTGTAAACTTGCCCCAAAAGTGTGGCGTTGATGATTTTGACATGATGTGAACTAAAATTGATTATTTATGACTGTTGGATCATATATCTATATGTATATGATGGTCTTTTTATTTATTATTATAGTTGTTCTTATGATTGTTGAGAATTAAATAGATTTTTTTGGGGGGGTTCTTATTGATGTTTATATGCATGAACAAAAAGTTTGTTGTGAAATGTATTTTTAAGGCATATTCAAGAGTATATAATCGTTTGGTATTGAGGAGAGGGAGAGGGAGAAGGAAATAGGGAGATGGAGGGATAAATAGATTTAGAGAAACATTTTTTCTTAAGAAAAGTTCTGAAGTTCTAGTTTAATTTCATAAAAAGCGATTTTCTAAACGAAGAGGATTATAAAATTTCGAGAAAAGTTAGAAAAGGCTTGATTTAGGTAGAGGAAGATTTAAAAATCAAATTTAAAGAAATAGTTTTAATGTTAGGCTGAAATAAAGAAGAAGAAATTCGGTTTCAAAAATGTTTGAATTTAATATTTTTCTTTTAGAATAATAAAACAATAGTTTTGAAGCTTTTCCATTTCTCAAATTTGTTGTTATTCCTTTCAAAAATCATTATAGTATTAAGCAAAGCTTTAGTTCTTTCTTCTTCTAATCAGAAAATATCAGTAATATTTTATTTCGCAGTTCGAACTATTTCCCATAGCCTCAAACTGAATTTCTTTTTAACCTTTAACAAGACAAACAAAAATGTGCAAAGTTTTTGTTATTTCAATTAACTTGTCGGCAGTTTAAAGTGTTTGTGAGTTATAGTACGTATGCCTTTCAAGGTCGCACACTAACCTGATCCGAAAAATTCAATCATACGACACGCTGGGTTTTTACGCCGCTTTCGCTGGTGCTGTTGTTGCCCCCTTTTCAAACGTGCCTCGGCTTACGTCAATTTGTGAACGAACATATGTGCGAGTAGCTGTGTGTTTGCGGTGTGTTTGTGGGTGTGTATGCGAATTAAACTTGCAACACTTGCCACATGCTTAGACTTCAATGGCTTGCTACACGGTAAGTAAAAGTTATGTACTAAATAAAGATAGGATTTTTTAAGCCTTAAAGAAAATCGTAAGACAGAACTTGAAAAATTATAATCATAAAGTCATTCTGATCTTGAAGAAAACTCCATTCCAAATGTTATTAACATCTTTTTTTTGCAGTGTTTTCATATCATATATGATTTTTAGACCTTCATGACTCAAACTTCAACGGACTGTCCAGCTGACAGTTGGACAGGGCAGCGCATGGCCATGGGAGGTGGCTAGGTGGTCATGGGTATGAGTAGGAAAAACTTGTTCAGGGTGTAACTTTGGTCGGGATTGGGATTGGGTGTGGGTTTTGGGCAGTCAACTGATTGAATAATCGTTCGCCATTGTCGGCAGTGGAACAAATTGTGTCTAATAGACTGATTAATATTGCAAGACTTTCACCAATTGGTTCAAGTCAAGCGCGTGGAATCCTCCCTTGCCTTCCTAATCGCTATCCCTTTTGGATTCAGGTTTGCTCCTTTGCCGGTGCATGTAACATGATTCGTGTGGATTAAATGTGCTTAAATTGATTGATTGCTGAAATGATGTATAGTCATTAGATTGGTTTTTTTTCCTTTCTTTTCTTTCTTTCTTTCGGTTCTTTGTTAACTTCTTGGCCGCAGCACCTGTCGCCTCTACGCATCCCTTTCACCCACTCATTTTCTAACTATTTTTAATCGAAAACTTCATTTATTTTTCGTTCTTAAAAACGTTGTTCTTCACATATCAAATTGATTTGAAGCGCTGCATAAATAAACTCGATTTTATATGCATAAAAATTTTAAATAAAATAAAAATGAAATATATTCAAGGATATCCGTATGTGCTTATTGATTTACTTCACTTCCCATGCAACCCCAACTCGCCCAACAATTTTATTATCATAAGCAGTCAAAACCCAACCCCAAAGTATCTCTCTCTTTCGCTCCTTTCCATTGCCATTATTATTCATTTTATGTATTCACCTTATAAGTACAAGCATAGAGTTTAAGTAAGTGCTATGAGCTATCCTGAGCGGATGCGTTAGTTCGGTTATAAAAAAGAAATATTACACATTACGCCAAAAATTGTGGAGACTGTCAGGCGACAATAATAACGTTTAGAGTTAAATGTATCTCCAGCTGAAGCGGGCGAAAGGGGTTTATCTTGCTCTTCAGACAATAGCAGACAGTTTTATTGTTTGCCTCGTGGCAAAGTGTACTAAAATATATATCCTTTTTTGAAGGAAGAAAAGCTTTGACTAGAGTCAAAGTGCAACAGCTTAGTGATAAGGGCAGATTTCAACTGGCAGCTAAACTAATACAAAAGTAAGTTTTGCAGAGAAACGTTAAGATTCGAATATTTTGTAAAGATTTTGGGAGATTCAAATACCTTTGAAACACTTTTTAACTTGATCCATGATTAAGACTAGTTAAAGGAGCTAAGTTTAGTAATTAACTTAAATATATTTTAGCTTAATTCCAGCAAAAATGTCAAATGTCAAAAATCCTTTTTCTGTACTTTACCATAGGCGCTCCTTTGTCTAAGCTCTGAAGCAAAATTTATGTGGCAATTGGGAGACGATGAGGGGAAAAGAAGAGTTGTGTTTATGTAAACGGATTCAGCCACTAAATGTAAGACAGAGCCATTAGGTAAGTTTGCTTAATGGCCGATTTTAGCCTCAGCGCCAAGAAGATGGTGGGGGGTGTGAACCTACATGAAGGCAAATAAAAATTTATTGCCCGCTACGAAGTAAGAAATCAATGTGGCAAGAAAGAAAAGGTAGACGCGATGTGTGTGTGTTTTGTGGCGCCCTCTTGCTCCCTCAGTTTGCCGTTAAGGACACTAATAAAATATTGAACGGGCCATCGATAAGCAGAGGAAAAAAACTTAGGGACGTCAGCGAACTTCGCTAAAGGGCGAAAAGGGGGGGGGGGGGGGGGTGGACTAAAGAAGGTTGAAGAAACGCTAACGTAGATGGCAAAGATGACGATTAAAACAAATTTGGACGACAACCTGGCGCCGTTTAGCCAGCGGAAGGAAGCGAAATTGTTAAACGCAAAACTTGCAAAATGCCAGAAAAGTCGTTTGGTAGGGGGGGAGGGGGATGTAAAGTGGGGCGTCAGGAGTTGCTTAGAAGCGCAATCGGAAGCAAAGACTTTACGATTCACACACACATACGCAAAAACTACTCGAGTATGTGTTTGCACCTTTTTTTTTGGGTTAGGGGCAAATGGGAACTTGGCAAGTTGCAGACAAGTTTTAAATGAATGAGCAGCGCTTCCGTTCGATGCGTTACAATGCTGCCCAGCCAAAGAAATGGTCGTTCGGTGGGTACACTGAGAGAAAATGCATACTTAGACTCGAGTCGGTTGTGGGTTGGATATGAAAAGCTCAACCTATCAGATTTTGTGTTATTCTTTTTAGCATTTTTTTACTTTATGAACTTTTTATAATATTCAAATAGTTTCTCTTGGCTTAATTCCGAACTAAATTAAAACGTTTAGCAAAAATGTTGCTCTTTCTCTAATTGTTTTCAGTGCATGTCCTGCTATTCTGCCATGCATGACAATGGCTCGAAGCAGAGATTTCGAGTGGCGGCCACTTGCCAATTGCGATTATGGTTTATGTACAATGCGATAAAGGTCGTCAATAGGTCGCCACACACACACACACACACACACACACACACGCGCGCGCAACATCCTTTTGGCATTCCTTTTGTAAGCGAGGTGGCAAAGGGTGCGGGGGCATGTTCAGCCAAGGAGCAAGTTTCAATTCTTGTATCTGTTACAGTTACAGTTGGAACTTTGCTGACCATTCGAGCGCCTTCAATGGCTCAATTATTTTTGGACAATTTGCGAATAAACCAAAGTTTGGCAGCAGCAAGGACAACGACAAATACTCCTTACCCGTAACCCCTTACACCCCGCCTCATCCTGTTCCCCCTTTTGGGCTAATGTTGAAGCATTGTTGAAGCAATAATGTTGAAGCCTCGAACTCGAACTCTCGAGTGTTATTAGCGTAATTGAGTTTACTGAGCAGCAAATTATGCATGCAAGGTCCAAAAATGTCTCCTTCTCTCTCTCTCTCTCTCTCTCTCTCTCTCTCTCGAGGACGTCACGCGCGTGCTTTAAGTTTGGACCGTCCTTGAATGAGCCTCGAACCTTATGCATATGCCACAGCCGATGCAAATTTAATTCACACTCAAACACACACACACACACACACACACAGAGGATTCGAGTCAAAATTGCATTTTCTTAATTTGTTTGCTATGCTAATTTATTTATTGACTGCCGACATGATGAATACCGAATGCCGAATGGCATTGAAATCGAAACGGATTCACATTCAAACAGCTCCACTGGCCAGCCATCAATCGGAGGACACTTGCAACAAAGCTGTGCATGCAACAAATCGATTTCACAACACAATCAGTTGCATTCGCACATAAACAGTCGGGCCAAAGGGGCAGGAAATCAAAGCTATGCCAAAGAGTACAATTTGACAAGCATAAACTATGAAAACTTTACCTAAAAATTCTAAAATCGAGTCTTTGAACAAGAAATTCGTTAGTTAAAAATGATTTTTGAATACTTTTTATCGTTAACCCTTTACTTGAACTTATTAATCTTAGCGTTGATTAAAGTTAGAGTTTTAAGATTTTAATCTAAAAGTTTAGTTTAAATTATAAGTTGGTAAAAAGTATCCTCGGAGTGAAATATTTTCTACTCCTTGAGAGTAGCTCAAAAACCGATTTTTTAATAATTATTTGAATCTTCTTTTCCTTATACCAAAAACGAAATTTATTCAGAAAGCTTAAGATTTAACCTGAGGTATATTTAACTAGGTTTTTTCATATCAAAACTAAGTTAATATGATTTTTAACAAAAATAAGTTTAAATTCAAACAAAGTTTTGTGCTTATACTTTTAACCTATCTGAAAAGATTGAGGTTTTCAATAGGTCACACAATTAAAGTAAAGATTTCAAACCACTTTTATGTTTAAGATATTCTAAGCCGATATAAAACACCCTTCACCCTATCTAGAGCATTTCAATCCTTTAATAAACTTTTGTCCTTTAAAGCTTCAAAACAATGAAATCAAAAGTCAAAATGTTAAATTAAGAATATGAATTCTCAAACCAAACAAAGTTTCGCATTACATGCAAGCAGCAAAAAACAATACAGCTCAATTAGATCGCGATCAAAATGACAGAGCTACCCCAAAAAAAAAAAAACCATATCCCCAATCCTCCCCTTGTCGTACAACTGTGCAGCCAGCCAGCCCTCTTTGTTATGAGAAAGAAGTGCAAAATTTACTGTGTGAATTTTTGTGCTCTATGCCACATGCAGAATGGGCAAGTGGCAAGTGGCAAGTGGGAGAAATGGGAAAGTGGCATTGGCGCCTGAAAATATGCAGCGCGCTTTGCCGAACAACGTGGCGAATGCGCAATTTGTGTGTGAGGCCAAAAAAAAGCACAATGAGCCCCAAAATTGCCAACATAATTTATGTGCAAGTGTGTGTGTGTGTGTGTTGGGCCTTGCCATTGCTAATTAGCGGCATAATTTAATTTTCAATTGCCAATTGAATATGCACAGAAATGCAGGAGCAACAGCATTGAACATGGGAGCAGCAAGAGGGGGGAAACAGTTCTGAGAAGAAATTGACAGGAAATTAATATAAATCATTCAGAACATAGTTAGAATCCTTTAAAGATCAAGTTTGTTGTTCATATTTTAAATAAGTTTGTCCTTTAATTTAATATTGAAACGCTCGCTTGCATCCCTTTCTAGCTAATGTCCTGGCTACGCCCTTGTCCAGCCCCCTTCTTACAGTCACTTTAAATGAGCTGCCTGTTGCGCCAAAAAAAAAAAAACACAAACAAACATACGATTTTATATATGGTAACATATATTTTTCCCTCATTTTGTTGCTGGCACAGCGGTAAACAAATTTTTTGGCTGCAAGCGTGTCCTGCATGAGAAATTTTGGCCCAAACTCTAGCCCCCAACCAGTGCCTCTTACTTCAACGCGTCTCCAGCTGCTGCTGCAGCAAAGCGAGTTAAAGTAAAGCCAACAAAAAATAAAAAATCACTGATGAGCGATGCCCAAGGGAAATCGAATTAAATTAAAAATTGCAGTAAGCCAACAAACTCACATATGTTTTTTAAAGGCGTGATACACTGAAAAAAATATGTCTGGTAAAAAAGAATTTTTATGTTGAGTTATTGGTGAAGCTATTTAACAAAAATATATTTATTTCGATTATTTTAAACATGTTTAATTTTGTTTTTTTTTAGATTATTTGTTAAGTTCTACTATAAAACTCTTTTCAGTGCACACGTATGCACAAATACACTCATAAAAACACATGTATACAAGTTTATATCCCCTTACAAATGATGTTGACCGCCCATGGGTCGAGATGTTAATTAATCTTGATTTTGATCGCATGTTGACTGGGGGAGGGGGAAGGTGGTGGTGGTGTGGGGGTGACTGTGAAGTTTCGCTTGCGTCAAAGTGACAATTAAATTAATCATGATGGCAAACGATTATGTCAACAGGAGCCCTGGACACTGAACGAAGGACGTCACACACACACACACACACACAGACACACGGACAGGACATAGAGAACGCCGCCCGCGGCGAAGAGCAATGACATAAAATGGGTGGGAACAATTTGTCGATGGGTTTGAGAAGAAGGGGAAAGGCAAGGGGTGGACAAATTGTGATGGTTTGCGAATTGGGTTCGTTGGCTGGTCAAGAGAATCTCATTATGTCTGGCATAAAACTTATAATTAACATTTTGACCGCAACAAAATTCGCAAACTAGGCAAAAGTTCTGAAGCTAAAGAAAAAATTGAAATGATAAGTAAAACAAAAATTTTATTTGACAAACTTTTTACTAGACATATTTTAAATTAGTTTTGTGGCTTTAAATTTGTAAGCAGAATAACACGAAAGCAAGAGTGCACAAAAGCAAACTTTAAGTTGAATAAATCAAAATATATATTTTTAAAAAATAAAACGAACAAACTTTGATATAGCCAAGACACAAACTCACTTTCGTCATTTGTGGAGCAACTCAGGCAAAATAAGAGCATTTCGTTAAGTGTTAAATGTGGCGGTCTGTCGATTACTAATGTTGTAGCCACAGTAGTGTTGCTTAAAAAAAACATTCGCACGAGGCTACACTGCCAAATTAAATATTTAAGTTAATTGACATAAAATCACCCTGCATAATGGTAGAAACAGAGCCAGAGATTGAAGTTAACGGCACCGAAGCCGAGGACGATGCACAGGATGAAGACGTCAAGCAAAAGAAACAAACGCGTCACGACGGCGGCGCCGCCGACTTGGAACGTGTGACTGATTATGCGGAAGAAAAAGAAATCTCTGCCGCCAATATATCCAGCGTAAATAACTATAAATATTTGTCAACATTGACAAGAAAACAACCGTTTCACGCTACTCTTTCGTTTGCTTACAGGCAGTGGAACAGTTTGGCAATCAACGCAGCAAAGAGAACGAGCTGAGAGTTGCCAAAGAGAAGGAACTGCAAAAGGTGCAGGTGAAAAAGGAGGACATTGAACTGATTGTGAGTGCTTGTTTATTTGACTCTAATTTGTTTATGAGCTATAGCTAACTCATTCCAACCCGCACAGATGAATGAGCTGCTGGTTAGCAAGGCGCAGGCCGAAAAGGTGCTTCGTGAGCAGAGCGGAGATGTTGTTGCTGCTCTGGAAGCCATCATTAGCAATTGAGCTAACTCTCAGCTGGTGCCCAATGGGACCGCTAGATGTCGCCACCGTCTGTTTCTTACACTTAGCAAAACACTGCTTTATTTGTACATTTATAAACTAGTAAAGAAAAAAAACAATTTTTTAAAACAAAAAATGAACTGTTTGGAGCGATTGCATGGTCTAACGAAAAATGAGAACATAAAGCAGATTCCCAGTGTCAACTGTAAAAATATGATCAAAAAGATTGTTGTATATAGTATTTTTTAAGTTTATTTAGAGCACTACCCAATTTTTATGTTTCATCTTGCCGTAGTAAAATCTCTTTAAATTTGACTATTTAAGATCAAGTTTATATATGTATGTATATTGTGAAAACTGCATTTAGGGATTTTTGTTTTTTTCAATTAGCGTTCATCGCTTTACAATGCTGCTGCTGTTTATCCAAAGAGGTTTTCAATATTTTAACTATATCGACGAGAAGCAATAAATATATGATGTGGTGCCTCAATGTATGTGTATGTGTGTGTGAATGTGTAATAAGGGTATAAACCATAACAAACAAGTTAGAACAAAAAATAATAATCAGTTTTTATAACAACTATGCAGACAAAACTAAAACCAAAAACGACATATATGTAAGTTGAAATCACGTTTAAATTTCATTGCGAGCGTATTGCGGTTATTGAAATCATGTGATTAAATACTTTTGCAGATTCTCGCATGATGGCGTATTTATGTTTTGAGCCTTTCGATAAAGATCCCGATCACCAAACGTACGCGCCTTGGCCAGCATGGAGTCGCCTGGAAAAGCAAAAATGTTCCGTAAGTAGTTGATTGGACTTTTAAATGGGTTTTGTTAAGCTTACGATAGTTTCTTTCTCGACTGCACGAATGCTTCAAATGATTGACAAAATCTTCTTCCACTGATTCCTCGAGGCGTGCCACAGATCCCTGATACTCTGAATAAAAGTTGTCCTTGACGTAGTATGGAATTTTAAGGCCGTTTGTCTCGCGTTTAACCGAATATTTACTGTAAGAAGAAAAGGTATGTATCAAAAACAAAATTTATTTTTAAGAACTTATCAAACTTACTGCGATGGCGTTAGACTATACATGGGATCCGATATGAAGAAGGAGGACATCATAGATAAGCCAATGAGCAACAAAATTGGCAACAAATTAATCAATGCCGATGAGTTATTGGTCTGTAAGCAAGTGGAATACGAATCAGTTAAGTTATTCTGATCCAAATTGAATCCTATATAAGTATATTACATCTCTATCCTCACGCGCTTGATGACGTCGTCGCTGCTGCCTGTAGATATTCTGCTGGGGATAGCCACCGTTGAAGAACATATTGAACAACTCCTCGGCGCTCATGTCAGCCTGGAAGGTGCGCGAATAACCATAATCGCTGTAGTGTTGTGCATGTCCATGATGACCACCGCCATTGCCATGACCATTATGCGCTTCATTGATGCCATACAAATCGTAGTTCTTGCGCTTTTCAGCATCAGTTAGGACGCCGGCAGCATTGCCCAGCGCTTTGAATGCTTCCACAGATCCTGGTGCCTTATTCTTGTCCGGATGCAGTTGCAGAGCGAGTTTCTTGTACGCCTTCTTAACCTCCGAGTCCGTTGCTGTCTTACTAACCCCCAACACCTCATAGTAATCCTTGCATCTATAAAAACAAAACAAACTAATTTTGATATTTGAATGTAATGGAAATCGCTTGCTACGCACTTTTTGACCTTTCGGACTGCCTCTAGCTGATCATTGGTGTATTCTGGCGCATGATTACGGGAATCCGAGTTAACACGTTTCCTTGGACCCGAATCCTTGTCGTCTGCACCAGTTGTGGGTCGCTCTCTACCGGTGCTCCCATTCCCCGGTGCACTCTTCACCTTGGCAAGCAGCTCTAAAACAAACAAAATATCGCATGTCATGTTATATTTGCACTGCGAGAAAATGTTCATACTACATACGCTTTGCTTTGTCCGTAGGATAAAGTCTCTCTGCCTTGAGCAAAAACTTTTCAGCTCTATCGATCTGTCCCGCGCTAAATGCCTGTTCCGCAACATCAATGCATCGGTGTGCTTCGTCTTTGTTGCCGTCCATGTTGTTAATATATTTTACAACAATCGGGACACGTAGAGAGCACTGAAAAGGTTGCGATACATATTACACATATGTATATATTGTATATACATACACACACAGTTTCAACAAATACACACACAAAAGCCTGCTCGTGCCCTTTTGTCTTTACACAAACTATCAGAATTAGTTTATACCTGGATAACACACGAGCTGCCTGGCCACTAATTTTCCAATTTATTTATTTGTTTTTCTTAATCTGACGGCCAGCTCAGCTCTTCAATTTAATTGATTTTACTGCGTTTCGTTAACTTTTTCATTAGATATTCCAAGAACTTATCGGGCTATCGGTGAACCACCATTAGTTATCGTCCGGGGGACGTCACGTAAAAGCTGCTAGATAAGGAGACTATTTATAATCATAGTTAAAAATTGTTTAACAATAAATAGTCAGCAGATAGCGAACAGGCATAGTTAAATTAAATAATAGTTTTTAGCTCGATATTTTTAAATAATTTTTGACAGCTGGTTGCAGGGTTGCGTTTTGGGTACCGGTGCTGCCAGATCGTTCCCATGGGCCCACACACATTCGCGTTTATATATTTACCGTACTTGTACGTGTGTTTGTGAGCGCAGCAGCATGGAATGAAAAGCGCAGCGCGTTCGCTGGCTTAATTGTCTCGTATATATTTGTAATATTTAAAATAAAAATAGAAGGCGCACCTAAGCTACAATGCAATAGCTCCAATTACCCGCGTAATAACAAAATAGTCAGTGCAGTGCAATATCCGATGCATTTCGGCCCATCGTCGTCGTCGTTGTCGTTGTCATCGAACGTGTGTGTTTGTGTGTGCGTGTGTGGCGCAGTTCATACAAGTTGGCCTGAAAAAAAAGTGAAAGAAGCAATATCGCCATATTGTGGTGTCAATACCGAAAAGTGTACTAAAATCCACTATATATAAAAGTCTATTAGTATATCAAAGAATGCACAGCTTATTGTTGAAACTGCGTCCACTTATGTAAAGCGAATTGACAGTACGCAAAATACAAATAAAAAATAATAACTATCTGCAAAGGTGTGTATGTGTGTGGCTGTGGGTGTATATATATATATGTATATATGTACATGCATGTACAACACTTGCATGCGGCGTACGTTTGTTTGTGTGTTTGTGCCTTTTCTTAAAATGCATGAACCCAAATAAATCTGTCACCCCCATGCTGATTGCATGCATTTGCACTAATGTCCACTTGTATGTAATGTAATGTAATGTCGAACGAGGGTGGGCTTGCGCCCTTCGGCACTGCGACCCACAAGGATCTATTGTGCCCCCTTACCACTAGTTCATTTTTAATGTTCTCAGGAACTGAGTCAGACCAGTCTGTGGGATATGCATCAGGTCTTCCTCTCTGAGAGTGTAGTTGCCTAACAGCTTTGCTCTATTACGTGCCAGGGCGGGGCAGTTTGTGATTAGGTGTTCCATTGATTCAACATCCTCTTCGCAGAATCTACAAGTTCTGTTTCTAGCAAGGCCCATCTTATGTAGATGGTCGTTGCAGGGAAAGTGGCCTGTTAACGCCCCACAAAGTGACCTAAGTTGTGATCTGTTTAAGGATAGAGCTACCTTTGCTCTTGCTGCATCAGGGCAAACATATCTTTTTGAGTGCCTAAGACCCTCTAGATTGTTCCAGTGCATTATTTTCTTTTTTTCTAACCAATTGTGTATGTCAGATTTGAGTTTGTTGTTTGAATAACCAAACATTGGACTTGGGCCTATAAACGGGGCTTCCGCTCCTAATTTAGCCCTTACATCCGCGGCCTCATTACCTGAGTGACCTTCATGTCCTGGGACCCAAACCAGAGAAACTCTATTATTGGTTGCCAGTGCATTTAGCTCACGGTGACATTCATGTATGAAGTTTGAGCTATAGCTATAGCTGTTTAGTGCTTTAAGAGCTGCTTGACTATCGGAGAGTATACGAATGTTAACTCCTACCAATCGTCTGCTATTCAGTCTATATACCGCCTGTAAAATAGCGAAGAGCTCCGCCTGGAAAACGGTGCATTCGGCCTCAAGTGAGAGAGAGATGTGTGTGCGAGGACCCACTATGCCTGCTCCTACCCCTGATGCTGTCTTGGATCCATCTGTGAACCAATTTTGTGCATCGTCATTTAGCCAAGATGGATTTGAAGTCCATTGCTCTCTTGTTGGAAAAATGACCTTGTAATTTTTCGTGAAACTATGGATGGTTTGTATTTGGTCTAGGGTTTTTGTTTTATCAAGGATGTCCTCTACCCTATTCAATATACCTAGGTGTCCTCTAAGGTTGCCCTTCTGGTATTTGTTACCTACATAGAGCCCCAGAGCCTGCTTTACAGCCTCTTCCTCTATAGCTAGGTGTAAGGGAGTTAGGTTTAGAATTGCTTCCAGACCTGCTGTCGGGGTCGTTCTCAGTGCCCCTGTGATACTTAGGCAAGCTAGCCTTTGTACCTTGTTGAGTTTATTGATAGCGGTGCTTTGTGTGGCTTTTTCCCACCATACTGCCGCCCCGTACAGAATCATTGGTCTTACCATTTGGGTGTACGCCCAGTGGGCCATTCGTGGAGAAAGCCCCCATGATTTGCCAAGCATCTGCTTGACAGCCCAGAGAGATCGAGTTGACTTTGTGGTTACTGCTCTCAGGTGTGCGTTCCAAGTGAGTTTGCTATCCAGAGTTACCCCTAGATATTTTACCTCTGTACTCAGAGTCACAACTGTGCCACTAACCTTTATGTCTGGGAATTTTAGAATCCTTTTATTGGTGAACGGGATTATGATGGTCTTACTAGGGTTGATAGAGAGCCCTTCTGAGGTGCACCATGTTACCGTTTGATCGAGAGCACGTTGCATGAGGTCTGCTAGGATCCTTTCATCTTTGCCCCTGATGATTACGGATATGTCATCTGCATATCCTATCGTTTTGCATCCGTTTGCATTGAGAGACAGAACTAAGTTGTCTACTAGGAGTGACCACAGTAAAGGAGATAGAACACCACCCTGTGGGCAGCCTTTTGAGGCATGTATGCTAGCCGAGGCAAGTCCAAGATCGGCCTTTATCAGTCTGCGGCATAGCATTGCCTTCACCCAGGCTACTACCTTAGGGTTTACCCCCCTGTTTGTCAGAGCCCGGCTCATTGAGTCAAAGTTTGCATTATCGAAGGCACCCTCTATGTCCATGAAGGCGCATAGGGCGACCCCCTTTGCGTCAATTGCTTTTTCTATGTCAGTTGTCAAATGATGCAGTGCCGTCACCGTGGATTTACCCTTCTGGTAGGCGAATTGCAGTTTGTGAAGCGGGTTGGCTTCTAAAATGTCAGTTCTGACGTAGCAGTCTATCAGTTTCTCCATGGTCTTTAGCATGAAAGAGGAGAGACTGATTGGTCTGTATGATTTGGGAGAGCATGGTGGCTTGTCCCCGCCCTTAGGAATGAATATTACCTTTACTGCTCTCCAGGTCTTTGGAATATATCCCAGCAATTACTCAGATGATTGTTAATGTTGTATGCAAAAAGATCGAGTGCTAACAAAAGATAATAAGAATTTAGCACATAATCGATATTAACGAGCAATTAGAAAATATCGATAAGCGACAGGGGTCAAGCTCTGTTTACATTTTTCTTTTTGCATTTAAACAACAACAAAATAACCTGGCGTTTAATTTGTTTATTCAAATATTTAGCTGGGCTAATGATAAATTTTTCTTTTTGATCGGTTATTTAAAAGTTGTTATTGTCCGCATAAATTTAACTTAATTTACTTGGAGAAACACCATTTGACATCTCTACTTGATTTACATTCTCATTTCAGATCTTATTTAAATTGCGTTTTTATCATTTTGAAAACTTCATTTGTGTGTACTTATCTGTAACATACTTTTAGGCATGAAAATCTTTTTGATGGGTATTTGTTAGTTGAATAACTTTAATCTTTAATGCATTTTTGGCTGTCGGTCTTTTGTTTTTGCTTGTTTTCTTAAAACATTTTAATTTCTGAGGGGAATTAATGACAACAATGCAAAACACAAAGGAAATAACAGCAACAACAATTACTGTGACATAAAGTCAAAGACCGATTTGTATATTTATAAAGCGTTGATTTCGTATGCACAATAAAATGAATGCAGGCATTAAAATCAGAATGTTGTTGCCATGAGCGTTTCTTAATATTATAAAATTGCTTTATTTTATTTTACAGACATCCGAACACGATTTGTTGCTTGTTGCGGCTAAATAAATAAGGATTTTTCCTGGACAGCGGTGGCTGTCAACAATCAAAGAAGGTAAGTTTTCGAAAATACGACAAATAAATTATCTTTCTTTGCCTAAGAGTTTTTGAAAAACTTTAGAACTTTTTGTGATTAGACATTTTTGCGGATTATATGATAGAATTCTATGGGTGTTGGGACCTTCAGTTCAATCAGTTTCAGCTTTCATCAACTCAAACTCAATCCTTGCTCCCTGCACCCGGCATAACTTCTCGTTCTGCGTCCAATTCTACAGCTGAGAGTGCAAAGGCAAAAAAGCTTAGGCGGCGCAAAGACAGAAAGAAACAAACAAACAAATGCAAAGGTAGCTCGGCAAACACACAGACACAGACACAGCCAGCCAGCAAAAAGCCAATGAAAAAAGCTCATTCAGTCGTCAGCTGCTGCGCGTAGCGTGAAGTATTGTGTGCTTTTCTCGCTGTCTCAACAGAACGCGTCTAATCCAACCATCAGACCAACGGCTATTGCCAAACAGAACTCGATACGCGTAAAAGAAGCCGAAATTAGATTTTGTCTTTGCCGTTTATCCAACAACCAACCAAAAAAGGTGTGTGCTTGTGTAAAGGTCAAGAGAGTCGGGCGTTGGTGATTTTATTTTGTAATTCTGCCGGGCTATGTAGCGTGACCCGAACGTGTGTGTGTGTGCGGTATTTAGACTTATATGTGTATCTGTGACCTTAATATAAACAAAATAAAAGAATATATGCTGTATTAACAAAAGCAAAATACATGCTACTAGCTTTAAACAAAAAACACGCGCAGTTAAACACACACAAAAAGCTAGAGAGCTTTACAACAACAACAAATACAACAGTGAGAACAACAAAGACAAACTTCCTCAAACGCTTTGGACAGCAGTCGTCGTAGTACTCTTGTATTTGGTTTGCTTGAGGTTATTTGAGGCAATTGAAAAGTCAAAAGGCAAAGGCAGCCTTCAAGTAAAACAAAAACAACAACAAAAGCATTTTATGCTTTTTTGGTACATTAAAAGTATGCATTGATTTGTGTGTTACAGGCGGCTTTATGCAAGCTCCTTTTCCTTTCTCACTCTCTTTCTGTGTTCGTTCTCATATTGTATTTGTATGACGCAAATCACATGTTTCACATGTTTGATTAAACCATACTAACAAAATTGAAAACAATAATAATAATAATTCCGCAGCATCACCGTGCTGTTTGCTTTATATAAAAGTGTTGCCAGATTTGCGCAAATTCGATTATATACTTACATACGTGCTTGCCTACAACAACAACAAAGTAGCCACAGTAGTCAGCATTGAAATTCTCGAGCTGGTTCGCTCTCTGTTATATACATATACATTTTTAGGTATGAATTGTGTGTGTGTGTGTATGTATGTATGTTCTGCGTGTTTCCATCTCGCTTGCACAGCATATGTTTTTGAGTTTGCCTTGCCCGAGCTTTGCAAAGTAAAATTCAATTAAAAACATGTGCGCCACTATTTTGTTTATTGTTTATAAATGAGCGCATTAAATAAGCAGCTGCTCTCGCCCGCTCTCTTGCCTCAAACAAATTTTGCGCTCCCGCTGAGGTCATGATGCTGCTGCTGCTGCCGCTGCTTGGTCGCTAAATATTTTTCAAACAAACGAGAAACACCCACCGTTAGTTACTGCTGCTATATTAAACGACCCTCGCCGGCGCAGGTTTTGACTCGTGCGCAGAGAGAGAGAGAGAGAGGGCAACTGATGAGTGTGTAAGCTTTGCGGTGCAAAGTCAAAAGTAAATGCAAGCTTTTTTTTTTATTTTTGTTATTTAGCTGCGCAGGTTTTTTGGCTTTTCGATGTGCTTTAGCTTTATTGTATAGTCTCATATATACGGTTTATATAAACACCTAGACATACACACAGTTACACACGCACATACACAAAGTTAAATCGAATGATATAGGAAGAACCTTGTGTGCTCTCATGACTATGGAATGGAATTTAGTTAGTAGTTTATTCTTTCCTCTTCTCTTCTTGCGTGCTTGCCTGCTTGCTCGCTTGTCGTTTGCACTTCTCAATGCTGTCGTGTTGTTGTTGGTGCTGTTGCTATTTCTGCTGAGATTACTACACATTCACATTTCATTTCGTTTCGTTCCGTTTGCCTGCCTGCACTCACTTGGGGGCACTTTTATAAAGGCAGAGCGCTCCGTTATATTCTAAAGTCGCATGCAAAGATGCCCAAAAGACCTTCCATTCCCTCCACTACAACTACTTCCCCACCTCCTCAACCACATTTGCTCATCTCTCTGTGCTCAGGGCGTCAATGTTGACCTCGCTTTACCCGGTGCACAATTATTGATTTTATTTTCGTTTTGGAGGTTCGTATTATTTTTTTTTTCTTTTTATCAATCCTTTTTTTGCCGGGCCATGTGCAAATGGCCAAATGGAATAATGAAATAGGAGGAAGTGTGGGGTGCAGTTGAGTAGAATCAGCAATTTATTTTTGCTGTTGCTTTTTGCCTTTGTTAAATTTTGCTTGCTTATCGCACACTTACACACACAATGCTGATAAGTTAGCTCGTTTTTTTTATTTTTTGTGTTTCGAATCATCATTTTTTGTGTTGATGGCATTGAACATTGCTTGCTGGTTTCTTCACCCTTCTTTTATGAATATACTTATGCACACACACACACATATATAATGTATCTGTGTGTGTTTTTTTTGCTCTTTGATAATTTCGCGAACAAATATCACGTAGCTGGTCATAATAAGGTGAAACACGTACTAAAGTGATAAATTTGATATGTGAGCATCTTTTTCTATACTTTTGCCAAATGTTGGTATTACTGTTGTTGCCGTTGTAGTTTGGTCAAAGTTTTCCGCTCAAAAAATAATTGCGTACTTAAGGCGATTTACTGTGATTAAAAAAATATTTTGTCTCTTTTTGTTAAGCATAAAAATGACGCTTATTTGACAAAAACCAAAAGCTTATTACCTAAAAAACTACAAACAACATTTAAATCAAGCAAAACTTTAATAAAAAATTTAATCACGCTTACCAAATAGTGCAGTGAACTATTCAAAAACTATAAATAATCTAATAAAAAAAAAACCTCAGCCTGCAGCACAATATTATTTGGATTATCTTTCTTTGTCAAACCGGGAGCTTGTCAAGCTACATCTTTCAAAGTGGATGCAATCGCGTTGCCTCACGGAGGGCTCTCTCATGTTAGAATGGCCTTAGCCAGGTAAGATAATTGGCGTAATCTTTATTTGTGTCGCAAAAAGTACTATAAAACAACTTTGATTCAAATATCAGCTTTCGCGCTCATTTATATAGATTAAACATTATTTTTTGCATGATTAGATTTAACTGTACTTAATTGTCTCAATTCAAACTTGAACCGGTGCTTTTATACATTGAAAATAAACGAACAGTAAATTGCAAAGTCAATGGCGCTATTTAAATCCATGCAAAACCAATAACAAGTACACACACACACTAAGACACATGTGTCATAAATGTCTACAATGTACATATGTATTCAGGGGCATTAGCGTGCCTAGACGTAATTACCGTTATGCTCAAGCACAATAATGCATATGACATGATAAATATCTTAATATTAGTGACCCTGCTATAAGCTATGTATAAGCTGATCGTTATCATGAAATGAAATGAAATGAAATGAAATTTCCTTGCCATGAAAACTCATTGAAACTTGTGTAATTGTAGTTGCAAACTTTTGCAATGTGACTAATGATGCCATTGCAAGAGAGCGACAGAGGGATAGATCGATATACATACATACATATGTATATGTGTGTGTGGGGAGATCAGGGTTACAGTTTTCTATAGGGACAAACGAATCTCACCCGGTTGTGTTGTGTTGGTAATGTGATGATGTGAGAGGTGACCTAAGTGTCGGACTGCGTCACTTTCACGCTTGACGCTGACGCTGACTATGTGTATTTGCATTGAATTTTTTAGCTAAAACTCGATTTCAACTATTTATAGAGAGAAAGTAGACACTCTGTGCTCGCTCCTCTCACTCGTTGACGATTAACCTCACACATCCACAGATAGAGAGAGTGTGGTCGGTCGTCAGAGAGTGTGTGTGGAGAGCGAGAAACGTGCGCAAGGCTCGTGCCGATTCATTTTAAATCGTTTCGCCGAAGGTGAGGAAACTGCTGCTCTTGATGAGATGCTCTGCCAACGGCTGTGGGCGTGGTTGCAAGGGGAGTATAAAACGGCAAGTATGTTATGTGGGAAGGATGGCGCCAGATTTTTTTGATGTCTACACATGCGTGCGTGTAAAGAGACATTAATTGCTATTGTTGTTGTTGTAGTTTGCCATTGCTTGTGTTTCGTTTTCATTTCGTAGCGTTTTATTTTGTGATATTTTCAATTTGTTTCGCTTCCTCTCTACTTATTTGTTTGCATGTGTGTGTGTGCGTGTGTGTACTAGGAAGTGAGCAGGCTTCTGTAAGTTTGTACAACGGTGTTGCGTTATTGTTGTATTTATTGCTAAGGTTTTTGTAATTAAAAACACACAAGCGGTCTCACATACTACATACACTAGCACGTGTTTGCGTTTGTCTCTCTGCTTGTAATCACATAGGTTCAACAAAAGCGTTTTGTTATTGTTGTACACATGAAGTTAATTTATACGATAAGGTCGTTTTGCTCAATGGTTTTGCGTAATTTGCCTTTGATAATTTTCAATGAGATTTGAAGGTACACAAAAATATGCACATACGTGTGTAAATTTTATTTTTCATATCTCAAGTCAACAAAAATATAAGTAAATTTAATTTATGATTCTGATTTATGGAACTATAAAATTGACAATTATTGATTTTGATATTAGGGCACTGATTTTGAGCACTGTACGCAAATAGTTTTTTTTTCAGCTCATCGTAGTGTCACCTCATCAGAACGTTTATTGTAGTCCAAGGTTGGCATTACAGCTGTCACCTCCATTATTGACACCTGGGACACGTTGAAAACTTTTAGGGTATCGCTGCCTGTTATAAATAACCTCAGCTATCATCATCATAACATTCCAATGACAAGATAGTTTAGCTTGAAAAATACTTCCTAGTATATATTGCACGCGTTTGAGTTTTGTTTATTTTTATTCTCGCACATTGAGCTAAATACTCTGTCTAATGAGCGTTAATCACTAACGCAATTACAGTTACAAGAGAGAGAGAGAGAGAGAGAGAAGGAGAATGGTTGAGGTGGAATGTGAGACGATTGTGAATGAAACATTTATTTAAATGCAAGCAGCTAAGAAACAAGCAACAAGCGTAAACAAACAAAACAAATATAAAATATTTAAAACTATAATAAAACAATGCATAGCGCTGAAAGGAGGTGGAGGCTAAAAGCAGACAGCGCGACAACGACTAAAAATGCAGGCGAATGCTACGTTGACGTTGACGTTAACGTTAACGTCACTGCTGCTGCTGCGCTCGCTTAGCCTCGTTACAAGCAGTCGCGTCAGCCGCGCCCTCGGCAACGCCAACGCTAAAGCTAAAGCTACATCGGAACAGCGGACAGCAAGCAGCACAGTTGCCCTCCGCGCTAGGCCACAAAATCTTAACGCGCGCCGAATTCGTCACCAGGTGGCAACTTACAGCCGACGTTAGCTGCGACGTCAGCGCATAAGCAGCGTGTACTACTTTTGTTTTCATTGAAAACGTTTGCTGTGTAATATGTTTGTGGTATGCTGACGTCGCTGCTTCGCTGCCGCGCTGCTCACATGGTCACTGAGCTTTGGCTGAGCAACGGGGCCTGACACTTATTTAAACTTAAACAACACCTCTCCTTGTGTGTGTGTGTGTGTGTCTGTGTATGTTTAGTGCTTGTCGCTTGCACGACAACGACAGCATTACGACGTCGCTGCTGCTGTTGCTGCCAACTGCGCTGCTCTGCTGTTGCTGCTGCTGCTGCGTTGCGTTACGTTGCCACGCTCGTTTGTTTTGGGTTGTATTGACCTTCTTAAAAAGTAGGTAACCTCATTTCTCATTTATCGTGTACAACTTACATGCTGCCTCTGCTGCTGCTATTGCTACGCAGCTGTCTGCTTGCCTCCCTGCCACCCTACCAGCCTGCCTGCCCCTCTCTTTCAGTTGCGTAGTAGGCGTGGTCGAACGCCTCCCAATTGCTTAGCCATTGTTGAGAGTCGAAACAGTGCGCGTCATTGTTTGGCCGAAAGTCTTTATTTACACTCTGGCAAATGGCTTGAGCTTGCACTTAAAGTAGTTTGTCATTGCAGTTAGCGCAGCGAGAGGGGAGAGGAAGGTCGCAAAGAGTGCACGGAGTGGAAGGCATGTCTGTTAGATGGGAAATAGAGATTCCAAGACAGCATTTTCAAAAAGATGTAATTAAAGCCGCTTAAAAATCTTACCAAACTTGGCTATTTTGAATCGAAAATCAATTAGTAACTAATCTATTGCTTCCTGAATAAACGCTGACGTCACAAACTACGTTTTCATTTTGACATTGTGTTCGATGATCTGATCTAAATAAAAAAAAATGTTCGCGCCATAATTGTTGCACTTTAAAGTTGGTTGGTTTCACCTCAAGCAAAGCATATTCACTCTTTTGTAATTGTGTGCATGTGTGTGTGTGTGTGTCCGTGCATAAACATTCAGCATTCAAACATTTTTACGTTCGTCAGCTGCTGTTGCGTCGCCGTCGTCGTCAGTCTCGTTTACTATTGACACCATTAATGCTGCCATGCTGCCATGCTGCCATGCGGCCCCAATGTAGGTCAATTGCGCGCTAATTGCCCCGCACTCGCACTGTGAAGGGGGGAGGGGCATTGAGGCGCGGGGGAGGCCTTTAGAGTCTCTCAATGTTGCCATTGCTGCTTTGAATGATTTTAACGTTGACGCCAGCAGCTTGACCTTTTGGGCAGCAGCAGCTGTTGTTGTTGTTGTTGTTGTAGCTGTGATTTCAAAGAAAATTGCGCATGTTACGCATACGCAGCGTGTGCGACGCCCAAAAACTGACATCTAAAGCTGTCCCAATGACAGCAGCAGCAGCAACAAAAGACGCTCGTTATAATTCCTCTTCCGTTTCAACCACAAGCCAGCACCACCACCACACCCCTCATCATCCTGCCATTGTTAATGCTGTTTGCCGTTGGTGTTGCGAATTTTTCGGCTAGCTGAGAAGCCAGCAAACTCTGACCCAGTTTTTAGCTTTTTCGGCACCACCAATTTGAAAACTCAAAAACTTAGCTTTGCTTGCCATGCTGTGTCTCCAGAGCCGTCCTCTCTCCTCGCCCTCCTGCTTGCCAGCTTCCTGGTGCCCACGCAACATAAGAAAAAGGTCAGGCATACACTCGGAAAAAAGTCGGTTTATAAATGTTATATTGTCAAAAATATGATTTATTTTATTCATTTTTGAAAGACTAAAACTAATTTCCATAAGTTCTTACATTTCTACACAAATGTTGCACATGTAAACATTTTGAAAAAATATATTTTAATGGATAATATTACCTATTGAATTTTTTATATAGTTAAGGAATGTTTTTATGAATATTTGTTGTTGGTTTCTTGGTCTTGTTAAAGTGTTTTTTACCTAAACTAAAACTTCTACTTAGATGAAGTAATAGAAATATTTTTTCGAGTGTTCGAATGAAAAATACTAAAATATATATTTTTGCATATTTTATGATTTAATCAACGACATTATACGCATTGTGTGCAGGCCCGGAAAATAGGGAGTGCCGCCTGGCACTGTGATAGGGACAACAAGGCTTCTTCCTGTCCCCCCCTTACGTCACCTCCCCCCCTCCCCTTCTCGCTGTCGCGGCCCTGATGTCGAGGGCAATAAAACTGAAACTTGACCCAATTCTGCCAGCAGCACTCGAAAGGCATGAAAATCGCTCAGCGAACGTTGTTGACGACGAAATTATTGAAAATCTGTTGTGTTGTGTTTAGTGCGATGCTGCTGGGCAACAACAACAAGCGCGTGAGGGGTGGTTTGGTTAAGGGGCGGGGTGTATGTGTGCTTGAGAATACTTGAAATGCTGGCATATGTACTCGATAAACAATTGGCAATTTTAGGTCAAATAATGCGATTGCTAAATCCGCGATGCATAAACTCAACTCACAACACACAAAATCCTTTGCGGCTTAACGCTCTAATTAGAAAACATATATATTGTTATATTGTGCCAGACGTGAATTGATTTCAGTGTTTGTGGACGCGATAAAAGGCATTATATCATTTACTGTCGAACCCCCATATAACGGATCTCAATGGGACAAGGAAAAAGTTTCGTTCTGCAAATGAATTCGTTGCATAGAAAACTTCGTTTAACGGAAGTTCGTTTGTACGGAAGCTTGACTGTCTATGAATTTTCCTCAAATCCCCTTTCTTCATGCTCTTCACACAAATCCATACCGAATTTCATTGAGAATTTGAGACCTTCGGCTTCGCTTTCAGTTCTCGTTTTTTAACTGTCATCATTATTATTTTTATTTTTGTCCAGACCCATTACGTTATTCCCTTGACATCCCCTCTCTTTAATCACTTAATATAGTCATTTGCCTAGGGCCAGGGTCACACACACACACACATACAATGCGTCCCTACCCTTACTAACGACTGAGTGTTCTATTTCATTTTGTTCCATTTCTCGTTTGATGTGTTCGTAAATTGTTTTTTCATTCGAGTATTATTGTTGTTCGACTGTTCATGATCTTCAACAAGCTTAAATAAATAAAACAAGAAATTTTCTAATCAAAATTTAAGAAACACAAAAAAAAAGCGTAAAAATCTTGATCTTTGTTTGTCTTCGATTATGTTCTTTTAAGGGCTGTTTATAGAATATCTTCAAGTTGCCTCATTTTGGACTCGCGTTTTCAAAACAACTCGTTCCCTCGATGGTAGCGCCTTTTTGGACACCCGGCTAGCAACTGACCAGGCTTCAAGTTAACCTTGTGGCTGCTTCACTGCTGCTTGTTGTTTATTTTTATTTGTTGTTGCTAGTACCTTTAACCTTTGCTGCGAAGTCGTCGTCGTCGTCTTTTTATCCTTGAATGCGTCTACTGTCTGAGGGTCATCAAGTACAATTTTATTGTTACCAGCTATAAATGCTTATAAGTATGTTGTATGTTAATACATACATATATCATATGTATTTTCATGGTCAGCAAGAATTGGCAAAAGTAGGGCTAAGGGACCGAAGCCATTGCGCCCGCTAGAGAGACATTGCCATAAGGTGTGGCATTTGATACGAGTGTGTGTTTAGTTTAGTTTACTTTGGTGCACATTAATGATAATTACAAGCAATATATAGATAGCCTCCGATCCATTATCAGTAATTGCCGTTTTCCTATATCGATTTTAGCTAGCCAGCTAGCTAAAAACGCTTTGCATGTTGTTTGCCCATGCCCATAACTATAACAATAACCATCACAAAAATATGTAATGTACATACACATTCATACAATACAATACAATGTATAGAAATATAGTAGAGCAAATAAAGCTGCCTTTCAGGTCAGGGCTTTAAAGTGCACACAAAACCTATCCATATGTATAACTACTATATAAATATAAATAAAAAATACTCGCACTGCTTGATAATTATCTGACAATAAGCTGCGGACAGACACGCTGCTTCATTGAAAAATAAGCAAGCAAAACTTACAACAAAAAGAAAAAAAGCAAAGGCCAAAGCGACAACATCTCTGCGGGGCAAGCTCCCCAAGCTATAGAAAAGTAAAGAGTTGCACTAAGAAAAATAAAGTTGGACCCAAAAACCAGAGAGACCCATATTTTAAGATTTCTTTGATGAGATTGATGATAGATGTGTCCGAAATCCATAATATATAAATAGTAATTTTTTAAAAATGAGGCTCAAAAAATAATTAACTTTTAATTATTAATATAAGTTTTGTGTAAAGTGTAACTGAAAACTAAAATGATAAAAAAAAAAAAAACTACAACCGAAAACTGGGTTATAATTGAAGTCAATGGCAGCGTCGCCCGAGTTAAGAAGAGCGCTTCAACTAAATGCCGACAAGCGTTGACTTGAATTTCAACATAAACAATTCAATGTTGGCCCAAAGAGTGATAAAGAGAGAGAGAGAGAGAGAGAGAGAGAGAGAGAGAGAGAGAGAGAGAGGGAGCGTGGGAGCGTAGCAGGCCAACTGTTTATTGAAATTCAGTTCGTAATAACAATGATTTATGAGTGCTTGAAGCAGAAGCTCATGTCCACATGTTCCATTCCATTTTGTACCATCCACTCCACAACTGCAGAGAGGATGGGAGACGGGAGACACAAGAAAAAGAAGTAACAATTCTCAAAAGGCGACGTGCGTGACAAAAATGATGACAGGCCGTAAAGAAAAAGCGAAGCGCGGCTGCTTTTCTTTCTTCTCATTCTTTTGTGCATGAGTTAACTCTGGATTTGCTGTGTTGCCTGATTTCTCAAGGGTAGCCCCTCTCCCTTTGTTTCAATTCCATAACATTTAATGCTGCTCAGTTGCTGTTGCTGTTGTTGTGAGCTGTGTGGCACCGCCCCGTTGACCATGAGGTTGTCTACCTTCAACTGAGGCGACTGCCACTTCCATTACACTACTCGTACCCAGTGTTGCCAGGCTTTGAGCGCCCGCTTAAGCTAGATTCTGGGGAAAAATAAGCTAGAACAAGCTAAAAATATGCTAAAAAGTGAGCTATATCCAAATGCAAGAAAAAAAATGCTTGTAATTCCCAACTGGTTTATGTTGTAACCGATAGCTAACCCAGACAAATGCCTCGGACCATTGGCTCTGCCCAATATAAGTTATCAAGAGCAGTTATCGATCGTATTTCTAACAACCTGCCCTCCCCCCTCCTCCCTTCACCAACTCCCCCCCCCCTCCCTTCACCAACTCCCCTCCTCCCCTCGCCAAACCTTCAGGTCTGTGGAGGCGCTCGTAAACTACTTTATTATTCTTCAATAAGACTGTAATGTGTTTGCTTCAAAACATTTACTTGTGTTTGGGCTTGTAATTCCCAACTGGTTTAAACACTAAACCATACCTTACCCAGACAAATGCCACGGACCATTGGCTGTGTTCAGCAGCAGTTGCTCTGCCCAAGTGAAGGTTACAAGTGCAGTTATCGATCGTATTTCTAACCACCTGCCCTCCCCCCCCTCCCCCCTTCACCAACTCCCCCCCCCCCCCCCCTTCACCCACTCCCCCCCTTCCCCTCGCCAAACCTTCAGGTCTGGGAGGCGCTCGTAAACTACATTATTATTCTTCAATAAGACTGTAATGTGTTTGCTTCAAAACATTTACTTGTGTTTGGGCTTGTAATTCCCAACTGGTTTAAACACTAAACCATACCTTACCCAGACAAATGCCACGGACCATTGGCTGTGTTCAGCAGTAGTTGCTCTGCCCAAGTGAAGGTAACAAGTGCAGTTATCGATCGTATTTCTAACAACCTGCCCCCCCCCCCCTTCACCAACTCCCCCCCCCCCTCCCTTCACCAACTCCCCCCCTCCCCTGACCAAACCTTCAGGTCTGGGGAGGCGCTCGTAAACTACTTTATTATCCTTCAATAATACTGTAATGTGTTTGCTTCAAAACATTTACTTGTGTTTGGGCTTGTAATTCCCAACTGGTTTAAACACTAAACCATACCTTACCCAGACAAATGCCACGGACCATTGGCTGTGTTCAGCAGCAGTTGCTCTGCCCAAGTGAAGGTTACAAGTGCAGTTATCGATCGTATTTCTAACCACCTGCCCTCCCCCCCCCCCCTTCACCACTCCCCCCCCCCCCCCCCCCCTTCACCACTCCCCCCCTCCCCTCGCCAAACCTTCAGGTCTGGGAGGCGCTCGTAAACTACATTATTATCCTTCAATAAGACTGTAATGTGTTTGCTTCAAAACATTTACTTGTGTTTGGGCTTGTAATTCCCAACTGGTTTAAACACTAAACCATACCTTACCCAGACAAATGCCACGGACCATTGGCTGTGTTGAGCAGCAGTTGCTCTGCCCAAGTGAAGTTATCAAGTGCAGTTATCGATCGTATTTCTAACCACCTGCCCTCCCCCCCCCCCCCCTTCACCAACTCCCCCCCCCCCTTCACCAACTCCCCCCTCCCCTCGCCAAACCTTCAGGTCTGGGGAGGCGCTCGTAAACTACATTATTATTCTTCAATAAGACTGTAATGTGTTTGCTTCAAAACATTTACTTGTGTTTGGGCTTGTAATTCCCAACTGGTTTAAACACTAAACCATACCTTACCCAGACAAATGCCACGGACCATTGGCTGTGTTCAGCAGCAGTTGCTCTGCCCAAGTGAAGTTATCAAGTGCAGTTATCGATCGTATTTCTAACCACCTGCCCTCCCCCCCCCCCCCCTTCACCAACTCCCCCCCCCCCCTTCACCAACTCCCCCCCTCCCCTCGCCAAACCTTCAGGTCTGGGAGGCGCTCGTAAACTACTTTATTATCCTTCAATAAGACTGTAATGTGTTTGCTTCAAAACATTGACTTGTGTTTGGGCTTGTAATTCCCAACTGGTTCAACCACTAAACCATACCTTACCCAGACAAATGCCACGGACCATTGGCTGTGTTCAGCAGCAGTTGCTCTGCCCAAGTGAAGGTATCAAGTGCAGTTATCGATCGTATTTCTAACCACCTGCCCTCCCCCCCCCCCTTCACACACACCCCCCTCCCCCCTTCACCCCCCCCCCCTCCCCCCTTCACCAAACCTTCAGGTCTGTGGAGGCGCTCGTAAACTACTTTATTATCCTTCAATAAGACTGTTATGTGTTTGCTTCAAAAAATTTACGTGTGTTTGGGCTTGTAATTCCCAACTGGTTCAACCACTAAACCATACCTTACCCAGACAAATGCCACGGACCATTGGCTGTGTTCAGCAGCAGTTGCTCTGCCCAAGTGAAGGTATCAAGTGCAGTTATCGATCGTATTTCTAACCACCTGCCCTCCCCCCCCCCCTTCACCACACCCCCCCCCCCTCCCCCCTTCACCCACACCCCCCCCCCCCCCCCACCCCCTTCACCAAACCTTCAGGTCTGTGGAGGCGCTCGTAAACTACTTTATTATCCTTCAATAAGACTGTAATGTGTTTGCTTGAAAACATTGACTTGTGTTTGGGCTTGTAATTCCCAACTGGTTTAACCACTAAACCATACCTTACCCAGACAAATGCCACGGACCATTGGCTGTGTTCAGCAGCAGTTGCTCTGCCCAAGTGAAGGTATCAAGTGCAGTTATCGATCGTATTTCTAACAACCTGCCCTCCCCCCCCCCCCCCCCCCCCCCCCCCCTCACCAACTCCCCCCCTCCCCTCACCAAACCTTCAGGTCTGGGGAGGCGCTCGTAAACTACTTTATTATCCTTCAATAATACTGTAATGTGTTTGCTTCAAAACATTGACTTGTGTTTGGGCTTGTAATTCCCAACTGGTTTAACCACTAAACCATACCTTACCCAGACAAATGCCTCGGACCATTGGCTGTGTTCAGCAGCAGTTGCTCTGCCCAAGTGAAGGTATCAAGTGCAGTTATCGATCGTATTTCTAACGACCTGCCCTCCCCCCCCCCCCCCCCCCCCTTCACCAACTCCCCCCTCCCCTCACCAAACCTTCAGGTCTGTGGAGGCGCTCGTAAACTACTTTATTATCCTTCAATAAGACTGTAATGTGTTTGCTTCAAAACATTGACTTGTGTTTGGGCTTGTAATTCCCAACTGGTTTAACCACTAAACCATACCTTACCCAGACAAATGCCTCGGACCATTGGCTGTGTTCAGCAGCAGTTGCTCTGCCCAAGTGAAGTTATCAAGTGCAGTTATCGATCGTATTTCTAACCACCTGCCCTCCCCCTTTCCCCCCTTCACCAACTCGCGCATGCATCAGACCACATATCGATGACACTATTGATTAGAATACCAATTCATATTCATATTGATTAAGTTTACGTTACAATCGGCATTAAATGAACCAGCTTCGATATTTAAGCTGTAGAACACTTTCAATTTATGAAATATTTCTTTTAAGTACAAATATAATTTAATGCTAGAATATGCTATATCAACTTTGAAAAATGCTAGATTTATAGCTATAAGCTATTTGCAAATTTTATAAGCTAATTCATTTTCAAACACGCTAGATCTAGCCTGAAATAAGCTAACCTGGCAACACTGCTCGTACCTCGTACCAGACATGGCTCTTAAAGCTCTTTTAATCATTTTCATGCTGCCTTCGCTCTGTCTGTTTATTTATTACCCTCAACAGCAGCAGCAACAACAACAACGACAAGCAACACAAACGGACGATACGGCATCTTGTTCGCTTAGGCCTCAATCTCAATGTCTACCTACTTGTAATTTGTATCTTTAAGATACAACAAATGCTGCTGCTGCTGTTGATGCCCCATCTCTTTTTCTACATCTGTAGATCTTCGCATTAAAAATTTATTATGTAGCCAAAGAGTTAACTCGCTCAAAGGCCGCTCTGCTTCTGTTGTTCTCTGTCCATTGGTCTCATGTCTTCTGCTCCGTTCCGCCCATTCTGTATGTTTTTTTTGTTGTTGTTGTATGTAGTATCATCTTCTGTTTGTGGTCTGTGGCTGTGTTTCCGCTTCGTGTCCAAAAGTATCTCAAGAGCAAAAACTATATACTACATTCACATGCTTGTGTTATGGCATGGCTTCGCCGCTGCTGCTGCTGCTGCTGCCGTTTTGCGGTTTGTATCTGCCAGCTACCTAGTGTCAAGCAACTTGTGCATGCTTCAGTCTCTCCCTCTCTCTCTTTGCCGCTTGCTCTCCTTGGTTTAGTCATTTGACTCCCTCATTGACTTTCTTATATGCTTGCTTAGGGTATTCGAGTCTAGTTATGCCATTTGCTACGTCTTTGAAACAAGTAGCTTATCAACTCTTTTAAGAAAGCTTCTTATAACTTATTCCATTCCTAAGTAGTTATTCTAAATTCTTTATTATAAACTTAAGCTTTAAAAATATTATTATAATTTCTAGGCACTAAATTTAAACATATGATTTCGATTGCTCATCCAGTTTTCGATACACATTAATTGTCGATAACAATGAAAATGAGCATTTTTTTAAGTATCATTTAAGTTGTGGTAGATTGAATATTCTATTCTAAGCTGTATTTTCTATTCATCATTGCTTTTGTTACTTTGTAAAGATTATTATCATTCTCTCTCAACAAACGTTTAACACTTAAATCAACTCCGTTACGCATAGAAATATTCTCGATAGATTTTGTAGAGTATTAATCTGTCGTCGAAGTTGAAGTTTGCGTATTTCTGCGTTTACCGTTGTTACTTAGTATAATCTGACGCTATCCACTTCAAGAGCGTCGTCGACGTTTTCGTCATCATCAACATTGTCGTCATCATCTGCTTGCTTTTTTCTTTCTCTCTCTCCCCTCTGCGGTCTTTAGTATTTATTTTTTTATTGTTGTTAATCGCTTCTATTATATCGCATTTGCTTGCCAGACTTAATAATTTTGTGTCTTCTTCTGTTGGTTATCTGCACATTTTGATCTTGTTGAACGTTGTGTTCGTTAAGATCTTCAAAATTTCACCATTAGCTGCTGTTGCTGTTGCTGTTGCACGCCCCACTTCGTGACGAGGCGACGCAAAAACCTAACTTCTCATTAATTACGGCTAATCATTTTCACAGAGGGTTTTTCCTACGCTTCCACATTGTTGTTGTTGTTGTTTATTTTGGGTTCCTTCCCTTTTCATTTGCATAGTAAATCAAGTTCTTGTTGTCGTTTGTAGTAAATTGTGTTTTGGCTTGTTCCCCCCAATTCTTCTTCTTCTTCACCGGAAAAGCGTGAAAATTATGGCAACTTTCACCCAAATTCATGTTAAAAGCCTATCGCTTTATTTACATCGTTTGCCAAGAATTTAACACTCACTTTTCTGTTATTTGATAGTCTCACTAGAAAGTACAACGAGACGACGGTCTAATGCGGGTTGTTTTGGGAGTATCTTGAAAATTAACAGGAGTTTTAGGCTGCTTAGCATTTGAGTTTTATAGTTAAACTTCGTTTCGTTAGAAATGGTAACCTTTTCCATTATTTCTGAGTTTTTACACAAAATTTCCGGCGGATGGGAAAATAAAACACTTAACTTAACAACCAATTATAAAGCAATAATATATTAACTGCAGTTTGTCTTTTAAGTCTTTTAAGTGCAAGAAAAAGTGACTTCACTTCCTGTTTGTGAATGGTGAATTGGCTGTTGCGGCTGCATGCACTTAGAAAAAATGGAAGAGAACTTTAGCTTAAAAGCATGTTTTATGCTTTTAAAAATCAATTTTATTTACTTGAGGTTTCTCCCAGTGTACAGCGTACAATAATTAGCAGCAATATACTTTGCGGCTATAAATGTTGAAAGCCGTTCAAAGAGTCAAGCGTAGCGTTATACAAAATTGATATTGGTCCTTTTTAACTGAAATGAAAACGGATCGAAAGCAAAGCGATGAGTGGTAAAAAATTGAAATCAAGCCATCGAACGACGAATGAGCTGATGATTGAACGCAAAGAGTGGGAAGGGGTGGGGGGGAAGGAGAGGGGTTTTGTCAGCATGCTGGGCGGCCGCGCGCAGCACGCTTCGTGAGTATCTTTCACTTACAAATGAAAGTAATGAAAGTACTGCAGAAAGGCGACTGAAAGAAACGAAATCAAATGAAGAAATGAAATTTGCTTTCGAAGAGCTGAGAGAAGCGCCAGGCCCCAAATGCCTCAGCAGCTGCCAGCTGCGACGTCGACGTCGACGTCAACTGCAACAGCAGACAAATGAAAGCTTTATGTTATTTTTTTTGTTTTTAGGTTTGGCATTGGTGGACGACAGCTGCAACTTCAGCTTAAACAGCAGCAGCAACAGCGGCAGCCGTTTTCAAGGTGGCAACTGTCATTCAATTGGCGGCCGAAGCTATAACTGAAGCTGTTGCGTCCTCTGCTTGGCATTAACTTGACACCTTGCCGCTTGAGAAATTTATGAAGTGAGAGCGCGTTGAGAGTTGCGCGTTGCGAGTTGCGAGTCGGGAGAGAAGTCAAACTTAACAGTTATGCTTGCATTACTTTCTCTTCCTGTTTGTGGCGCTAAAAAATGGATCCAAACAAGCAACAGACAAAGTTGGGGGGAGTTAAGTGCCACATGTGGGTGACTAGCTTAAAACTTTATGCTGAGTTTGACCAAAAAACACACAAAAAAAAAACAATAACAACTGACAATTGTTGTCATTTGTCTCCCTGTCGTTTGTCTCCCAAATCGAATGCCATTCTGTTTCAATTGCCAAAGCGCAGCTTTTTAATTTGTTTGGCTTTAATGTTGAAAACTCCCACACATTGGCCAAGAGAAGAAAAAGTGTTTGATAAAGCTTGCTACAAATGTAACTAAATGTTGCTTTCTCAAAAGTTTGATACCAATTTAAATTTTGTTTTTAATCTTTTGTATCAACTCATAAATGAAATGTGTTAAGAATGAACAATCTTAAATAGGTTCTTCTTTATTAAGTTAAAGTCGAAATAAAATGGCCAGTTTTTTTTAGGAAAACCAAAAATACACGAACAAAGCCCTCTCAAAATTATATTTATCTTTCAACCAAACAATTTTGTCTAACTTCTAAAAGAGGAATTTTTTTTTAGTTTTATATCTTGTTTGCAAATGAAATTTGCATTTGTAAATTATTTGCGGTTGTTGGTTTATTGCACAATTGGACAACATGTTAAATAACTTCAAGCCATAAACTGATGCACACTGGTGCGAAAGCTATATAAAAATGCTTTCAAGCAAACGGAAAACAAGAATTTTTGAAAATTAAATAAAAGTATTTATAATAAAGCACATGCATTTGAACTTGTTGAATACATACACACACATATGCGTTGTGCCACTGTGCAGCCAACGCCTCCTGCCGTCCCTTACAGCACCCTGCTAACTCCCTTTCTGTGTGGCGTTGCCGATAAGTTGCACTTTATGGCTGCGCCAGTTCATTAAATTTAGTTTACCAGACAGCGACAACAAAGTCTGCACAACAGCCAAACCCCCCTCCGTCTCAACCTCCTACCCGACTGCAGCTTAGTCTCTCCTTCTCTCTCTCTCTCTCTTCGTTTCCCTCGGCTCAACTTCAACTTCAGACTCCGGAACGGTTTCGAGCAGTTTGCTAAAAAAACAAAAAACGACTCATATGCATGTGAAACTGTTGAAAACCTCAGACAAACCGTCCTGTTCTCTCTACATGCCCCCTGCAACCCTGCACCTCAATCCCCTCTTGTACTTAGTTCTCCACGTGAGAGACTCTGTCGCTCACACAGTAGTCTCCATTGCTGTTGCAAAGTAGTAAATTTAATGTCAGTTGCATTTAAATTGAAACGAGAATTGGTTGCAGAGTGTGTAAGTAAGGGGGTTTGGGAAATGGAAGAGAGAGAGAGAGGGTTTCAGGGATCGTCTGTTGTTGTCGCCGTTGCTGTCGCTGTTGCTCCACATCCTCCTCAACCTGGAGTCATTGGGGCTGTCGACAGTTTGAGGTAATTTCGTTGCCACCGCCTTTTCCACACACATTTGGTCGAACATACACACACTATCGCAGCTATGCATGTACACTAAGCGAAAAGTGTGTGCAGTTTACAATTTTTAAATATTTTTTCATTTTCGTTTTGGACGAAAGAACTCCAAAAAAGTGACCTATGATTTTTTTTTTAAACTAAGTACAAAATTTCTTCAAGTGTACCTTTTTGCGTTTGTATATCTTTTGCATCTGGCATGCAACGCTGCTTTTTGTTCAGCTGCTGGCTGGGCCTGCCTCTTTCCCTTCCGCCCCCGTCATTGCTCGCCAGCTTAAAAATCCTCAATTTCAGTGCCAATCTCAAACCCTAACCCAACACCAATTCCAATCCCTATTTATGGCCTCTGCCTCTGCCGCCTGTGTCTGGCAGTCTGGCTGTCTTTCAGTCTCTCACAAATTTAAAGTTGAGCAACATCGAGTAAAAGTTGGCCCCGCTCGTATTGTTGTTGTATTGCTTTAACGCGCTCCACTGAAAGATACAAATTGTTATGCAAAATTGTGAAAAGTTTCATTTGGCTGGCATCCTCAGCGAGCGGGTTTTTGTTGGTGTTGTTGTTGTTGCTGCTTTTACTGCTGCTTTGCTTTGCTTTTTATGCAAATTTTTTTTACATTTTGATTTATTTTCATTATATGTTGATCTGCTTTTTCTGCTTTCCGTCGCTGCTTGCGCTTTTATTTAATTTTTTCCTTCTTTTTTTGTTGTTGTTTGAGTTTGAGTTTTTTTGTCATCTTTTTTTTGTTGCTCTTGATTGCTGCAGCAGTTGTTGTTGTTGTTGCCTTCACTTTTTATCAGCCATTGTGCGCAACTTCAATTGACTTTATTTGTGACTTGATGGACTCCAATGTGTTAGGGTCTGTTCTCTCTCTCGCTCGCTCTCTCTTTTGTATTGTTATCGCGGCGCTGTCTGTCAACTTGCAACAATAAAGAAGATTCCCTTTACGTCAACACAGCTCCCCCTTCCTGCTCTTCATAGTTGCGAACAATGCATGATTTTTTCTTAATCGCGTTGTGATTTTCATTCAACAAAGCTTGATAAACTTATCAGAGACATATTTGTGTGTTTAATATACATAGGAAAAGAATGGCATTGAAAAGTATGGAGAGTTTACTGTGTCTAGAGGCAATTTCATATTATATTGAGCTTAATATACTTATCTTAAAAATAATTCTGTGATTAATTTGCGTTTGGAATGACTGGAATGGAACAGTAATTTTGTTGGTTCGTACAAAAAAGTCCTAAAAATTATGCAAATTGAAAATCGTTTTTTATTTTTCAATCCTTTAATGTGTCTTAAAAAAATATAATGGCAACGTTTTGTCCTCGTTAGTTTGACTTAAATTGAAGTTTTTTATTTTGTTTGAAGGTTTGCTGTCTTCTTTTTTTTTTAGAGTCACAATTATCTAGTAAAATTATGCAAATTTTTGGCACTTAAAGATCAAACATGATTTTATTATTGCGCCTTTGTTTTTTGTTGTTAGTCGTCTGCGCCTGAACAGATTTTCGGGTTCTGAACTCAAGGCCAGCCCGTAAAGAACCCGATTTGCCTCGGGCCCTGAAGCTATACACAAAAAAAATAGCTGGAGCTGGAGCTTCGAATATGGCCCTAAACCTTGAGAGCTCATCGCTCGTTTAATGTCTCGCAGCCGACGTTCGACGGTCAGTCAGACTTTTTGGATAGGCAAACAGAAACATTTAATAATAATCTACCAATATACAAACATGCTTATGAAGTCTTGAAAGGCTTCTAACGTTCATAATTACTGGGCACACACATACAGACACGCAGCTCGTTAATTATGCCGTCTAAAGCCAACAAAAAAAAATTTTGACAAATTTCAATAAGGCCAAGCTGCTATATACACGTCGGATGCGAAGAGAGTCAAATGAGTTCAAATAGTCCGCCCATATGAATAAACAAAGCAAACATGAGAAGGAACGAGACAGAGTGAAAGAGAGGGAGAGAGAGGGCGAAAAAGAGATACGAGAGCAATGAAACTATTGAAAGACCTTTAAGATATTATATGCCAGACACATTCGATGGCAAACATCGCCCCGAAACAAAAATTCAAAAAAAAAAAAAGTTAATAAAGAACCCGAAAAACCCTGAAACAGGCGTCCGAAGCAGTATTTGAAACTTATGATGGGTTCATGGTCAACAAAGAAACCTGAGTTCGTTAAAACAATAAAAGAATCACCCAAAAGAATTTTTTAAGAGTTCTTGATTTGCAGATACTCTGTAATGTACAGGAAAGTATTTAGATATGATTCTAGATTTGTTTTTAACTTATTTGCAAGTTTTTAATATTTTTATCTTAGATTTTAATTTCTTATTTTATAAGTTTTTAACCCATATTTTTTTTAAGTCTTAATTTTTTTGTTAGCAAAATCAACTCACACCCAAAGAAAACGAAACAGTATACAATTTAGACACTTTTTGTTGGGCTTGTCACCAAGGTGTGACAATTTATAAAGAATTTCTAAAGGCAACTCTTTACGTGTTTTTTGCAATTGGCGCGTCTGCAAAGCATTTCAACGTTTTTTCATATCTATATATTCTTGTTTTTTTGCTTTTATTTTTCTTTCTTTCATTATATTTATCGTTGGTCGTGCAGATTCTGTTGTTATTTGTGTGTTGTTGTGTTGTATGTGCCACAACCGTTTGACGCACGCCCATGAAAATAGCTTCCAAGGTTGCCCAGTGCAATGGCAATGATATCAGTTTTTACTCGTTTGTCGTAATAGTAGTTCTGATTGTTGTTAATAGTTACACTCAACACTCTTGGCATGACAAACGTGCCAAGGCGCTTCCTCATTTCTGTGTGGCAATAAGGAAAAGTATTTTCCATTAAATTCACATTAAAACTATAGTTTTGGGTCTTAGTTATTTTCACATGGATCGATTGCCTTATTTTGGAGTTCTGGCAAAAATGCTACAGATCCCAATTAGGCCGCAAATAATGAACGCCATAATTGTGGTCGCAGTTGTAATTTGCAGCCGCCCTTTTTTGCATTTAACTTTAATGTGTTTTAAGTTAATGTTGCCAGTTTCGGTTGCTTTTGCTCTCTGTATCTGTAACTGCAAATGTGTATCTGTGTCTGTATCTGTGTCTGTTCGTACGTTTGACCTACTTCTGGCAGTTGTAAAAATTCAATAACATAAAGACGGAAAATTAACTGAAATAAACGGCACAGAAGAGAGCGCGAGCGAGCGCATTGATAAGACAGACAGCAAAACCCAAAGCTAAAACTGAACCAAGGCTGCAGCTTGGCACGATTTCTACTTTGGATGCCCTTCGTACAGCCAGCTCAGCTCAGTGCAGCTCAGTGCAGCACAGAAAGCAGCAACAAAAACCCAATTCAAGACTCAAGGAGGAGTCTCTTTCATACACACACACACACAAACACACAGCTACACCTTGCACCCATTTTCATGCCATTTCCCATTTACGTGGTCGCATATTCGAAACGTGAGTGGAACTACCAGAACACCACCATCCCTTCCCTCTTCCCATCGCCCCTCTTATATGTGGCACGCAAGAAGAGAAGGCAAACGATGTCTGATGACACCAGCGATGCGTGTGCGTACGTGATGCAATCAAAATGTTATTAATAACGCAATAAAGTAACCATAATTTCAACCATTAAAATGCACACATTTTCAACAACGTGCCATAATAAACAAAAAAAACTAAAAAATACAACAAAATTTCAACTGAAAAATAAAACAACTTAACTCCAAATGCAAAAACCTCAAACCCGTAACCCGTAACCAAAGACTGCACAGCACTTAAACCCCAAAACTTAAGTCTCTTTTCCTCTCTCTCTCGCTCCTTCCTCAAATTGAAAAGAAGCAACGTTTTAGTGTCATATTCAATTTAACGATCACAATCCGTCGTTTACAGCACTTACCACAACACTGTACAACACTTTAAGCCTATTTAATGCCACTCAAAATACAACCGAGTCCAATTATAACTTAACGATTGCTTAAAGTGAGATTTTCTTATATCTTAGTCAATTTAGGCTTGAAGTAAAAGCATAAATGTTCGAATGTTGGAGAATTTAATCTATTGTATAATCTCTTAGAAAATAAAGATAAGTATAACTTTCTTTAATACCAAGTTAATGGTATTAATATTCAGCATTGTTACAGTTATTCAGTACATTAACAAAAATCTATAGTAAAGAACTCACAAACCCATTATGGAAACCAATACACAGGCAGCCTACACGTGAGCCTAATAACTATTAGTAAGATATTTTGAGTAGGGCCAAAGACATTGAAGTATATTCTAATGTT
Organism: Scaptomyza flava; assembly: GCA_030179655.1. Taxonomy (NCBI): domain Eukaryota; kingdom Metazoa; phylum Arthropoda; class Insecta; order Diptera; family Drosophilidae; genus Scaptomyza; species Scaptomyza flava. The sequence goes on from JARNME010000012.1 coordinate 7,777,588, forward strand.
TTTGGTTCTGCTAGCAAACGCTTATATCTTTTGGCTGAGAGGAGAACCGGCAGGAGAGTTGAATATTGTAAAAGGCAGCACAACAAAAAGAAAACGGAAATTTTGTTTAAAGGAGAAATCATTAAAAACAAAACGAAAAAGTAAAAAAACAGCACTCAGATGCGGTGCGATATCACCAAAAGCCAAACCAAAAGAGATACAAATACAGCAACAACAACAACAACAAGAAGAGAGCTCAATTGAGCTCGAGTTATATTTATGACAGTTGTCTTTGTTGATGTTGTTGTTGTTGTCTTTTTAGTTTCGCTGTTGCTTTCCCATTTGCATGTTGAAAATGTGACAGTCTCTTTGGTTAGTTGTAGGCAAATGCAAATTTGTGCAGCGATGCGTTTTGGCAGCGTTTAAAGTCGCGCGTGAAAGTCGCATCAGCTCTTCAGCTACTCCCCATCTCTCCACCTTTCGCTGCCATAGATCTGATACAGAAATTTATTGTCTTGTATGATTGGCGCACATTCATTGATTCGAATTGGTGTTAATTTACTAATTTGCACATGTCTAATTGATATTGGCATTCATTATTGATATGGCAAAATCATTTAGTTTTTATGGATTTTGAGTGGGGTATTATTATGGTTTTATCACGAATTGCTTAACGTATTGGCAAGATTTGAGCTAGTTTCAAGCATTGTATGCCAAATCCTATTTTAGTTTCACCAGATTTCAGCGACAGAAACTTTGACTTAGAGACTTTTAGTTTCGAGAATATTGATTTTGCTTTCAATGATATTTTTGTTTATCTATTTATATATATATATATATATATATATTGGCTAAATTCCTTAGTGGAATATTTGCTTTCCATATATTGTCTATAGAGTTTTCCCCTTGCAGCGTTTAATGGGGTTTGTTGCTGCCAAGCGGCGCAGAAAACATTTTCAAATGCCACTCGAAACGACAACATCGCAAATTGTGATTGCTGTTGGTGTTGTACATGTCGTTGTTGTTTTTGTTGTTTGTTAATGCTGTTGTGCGGCCATTGCCGTGAAATTTGTGTGAATTAAAACAACAGCAACAACAACAATATGATAAAAGCACTTGACAAGGTAAAGCGAGCCGGCTTTTCACTCTGCACAAAATGTATGCCTTTATTAAGAGAGGGGCGTCTCGTAGAGTTTGAAGCGACGCGAGGAGGGAAATTGTTTCTATACCGCTGGCCGTGAAACTATAAACAGCAACAACAACAACAGCATAGTTTCAAAGAGCATCAGCATTACATTGGGCTATTGCCTTCAGCTTTGGCGGCATTGGACAAATATGCGTGTGTATTTATATATATATATTATATTTATTATATTTATTGTTTTAACTTTTGAAGCTATTTCGATAATTGTTCGGGTGTTTGTGTTTGGAACGAGCCGGCCAACAACTCAATGCCCTCAACATTTCAAGAAACATGTTTTTCAATATCGATATATCTTTTTTGGAAATCGTTTAAATTCTTTTAGGATATTTACAAGTCAAGCCTTTTGCAAGTAACACTTGATATATTTATAAAATAGAAAATCTTGACGTTCTTGCAAGAAATTCTTTCATCCAGAAGTCTAGTTTGTAATTAGAGCTGCTAAAGCTGTTTTATTCTTAGAATTAATCGGCCATAATCAATAACTGTCTTAAATTCAGCCTAATCGTACTTAACTTATACCAAAACTGTCCAAACTTCACTTTTCTCCGGCTTAATATCTTCTCATATTGGTCAGATTTCGACACAATTTCTACTTGATTTAAGTTCAAACATTTTACTACTCTTTTTTTGTGATGAGTGTACGCTTGTCGAACTGAAAAATAAAACATTATGACAGCAACAGAGCTCTTTGCGTGGCCTAAACACCCAAGCCAAGCTATAGGCTCAATTCTGAAAACAACAACAACAACAACAACAACTACTACTGCCGTGCCCCATGTCAACTTTTGACGTGACGGGCCGTTGCTGATTTGATTTATGTGGGGATTAATATCAGAGCTATGTTACCCAACCCCAACTCCCCCCTCGCCACTCCTTCTAACATTTTTAACTGCCTTTTTTTGTTGGTTAGTTTGTTACCTGTAACAGTTAACACACTTTTGACTTCATGTAGATTTCGAAATGGATTTCGAACTTTGTTCCAATTTCACTATTGTCGTAACACACAGACACTCAAACACACACAACTACATACTTCATAAATATTTATTGCCTGCCTTAAACTGGATTCAATTTTTAAAATGTTTAATTCCATCATTTTAATGAAGGCGGGCAAAGAAGCATTGAACAAATGATGGACATGATATCAATTGACAGATTTATGGCATGTTCAAAAGTACATTACATATTTTCCCGAAACTCTTAATAGTTTTTGGGGCCATTTGTTTAAGTCAAGATCAGATTTTTTTCGAATTTTGACTGAAAACGGTTTGGTAACTTTAACTGCAGTTTTATTCTTGAAGCCAAACCATGACTTTTGAGATATTGCTTTTGAAAATCGGGTCAGTTTTGACGAAGTTATGGAAGTCCAAAGATTTTACCAATGCCCAAGTCGATTTTTTTGCCATAAAATTTCAACATGCACTTTGACCAAAAATCTGATTTTATAAAACTGTTATTTCTTAAATTCAGTTTTATTTTAAGGGTCAAACCATGACTTTTGAGGTATTGCTTTTGAAAATCGGGTCAGTTTTGAGGAAGTTATGGAAGTCCAAAGATTTTACCAATGCCCAAGTCGATTTTTTGTCATAAAATTTCAACATGCATATGACCAAAAATCGAATTTTATATAAATGTTATTTCTTAAATGCAGTTTTATTTTTACGGTCAAACCATGACTTTTGAGGTATTGCTTTTGAAAATCGGGTCAGTTTTGACGAAGTTATGGAAGTCCAAAGATTTTACCAATGCCCAAGTCGATTTTTTTGTCATAAAATTTCAACATGCATATGACCAAAAATCGAATTTTATAAAATGTTATTTCTTAAATGCAGTTTTATTTTACGGTCAAACCATGACTTTTAAGGTATTGCTTTTGAAAATCGGGTCAGTTTTGCCGAAGTTATGGAAGTCCAAAGATTTTACCAATGCCCATGTCGATTTTTTGGCATAAAATTTCAACATGCATATGACCAAAAATCGAATTTTATATAAATGTTATTTCTTAAATGCAGTTTTATTTTAAGGGTCAAACCATGACTTTTGAGGTATTGCTTTTGAAAATCGGGTCAGTTTTGACGAAGTTATGCAAGTCCAAAGATTTTACCAATGCCCAAGTCGATTTTTTGGCATAAAATTTCAACATGCATATGACCAAAAATCGAATTTTATATAAATGTTATTTCTTAAATGCAGTTTTATTTTAAGGGTCAAACCATGACTTTTGAGATATTGCTTTTGAAAATCGGGTCAGTTTTGACGAAGTTGTGGAAGTCCAAAGATTTTACCAATGCCCAAGTCGATTTTTTTGTCATAAAATTTCAACATGCATATGACCAAAAATCTGATTTTATAAAACTGTTATTTCTTAAATGCAGTTTTATTTTAAGGGTCAAACCATGACTTTTGAGGTATTGCTTTTGAAAATCGGGTCAGTTTTGACGAAGTTATGGAAGTCCAAAGATTTTACCAATGCCCAAGTCGATTTTTTTGTCATAAAATTTCAACATGCATATGACCAAAAATCGAATTTTATATAAATGTTATTTCTTAAATGCAGTTTTATTTTAGGGGTCAAACCATGACTTTTGAGGTATTGCTTTTGAAAATCGGGTCACTTTTGACGAAGTTATGGAAGTCCAAAGATTTTACCAATGCCCAAGTCGATTTTTTGGCATAAAATTTCAACATGCATATGACCAAAAATCGAATTTTATATAAATGTTATTTCTTAAATGCAGTTTTATTTTAGGGGTCAAACCATGACTTTTGAGATATTTTGGTTTTTGAAAATCGGGTTAGTTTTGACGAAGTTGTGGAAGTCCAAAGATTTTACCAATGCCCAAGTCGATTTTTTTGGCATAAAATTTCAACATGCATATGACCAAAAATCGATTTTATAAAACTGTTATTTCTTAAATGCAGTTTTATTTTAAGGGTCAAACCATGACTTTTGAGGTATTGCTTTTGAAAATCGGGTCAGTTTTGACGAAGTTATGGAAGTCCAAAGATTTTACCAATGCCCAAGTCGATTTTTTGTCATAAAATTTCAACATGCATATGACCAAAAATCGAATTTTATATAAATGTTATTTCTTAAATGCAGTTTTATTTTAAGGGTCAAACCATGACTTTTGAGGTATTGCTTTTGAAAATCGGGTCACTTTTGACGAAGTTATGGAAGTCCAAAGATTTTACCAATGCCCAAGTCGATTTTTATGGCATACAATTTCAACATGCATATGACCAAAAATCGAATTTTATATAAATGTTATTTCTTAAATGCAGTTTTATTTTAAGGGTCAAACCATGACTTTTGAGATATTGCTTTTGAAAATCGGGTTAGTTTTGACGAAGTTGTGGAAGTCCAAAGATTTTACCAATGCCCAAGTCGATTTTTTGGCATAAAATTTCAACATGCATATGACCAAAAATCGATTTTATAAAATGTTATTTCTTAAATGCAGTTTTATTTTAAGGGTCAAACCATGACTTTTGAGGTATTGCTTTTGAAAATCGGGTCAGTTTTGAGGAAGTTATGGAAGTCCAAAGATTTTACCAATGCCCAAGTCGATTTTTTGTCATAAAATTTCAACATGCATATGACCAAAAATCGAATTTTATAAAAATGTTATTTCTTAAATGCAGTTTTATTTTTACGGTCAAACCATGACTTTTGAGGTATTGCTTTTGAAAATCGGGTCAGTTTTGAGGAAGTTATGGAAGTCCAAAGATTTTACCAATGCCCATGTCGATTTTTTTGGCATAAAATTTCAACATGCATATGACCAAAAATCGAATTTTATATAAATGTTATTTCTTAAATGCAGTTTTATTTGAGTGGTCAAACCATGACTTTTGAGGTATTGCTTTTGAAAATCGGGTCAGTTTTGAGGAAGTTATGGAAGTCCAAAGATTTTACCAATGCCCAAGTCGATTTTTTTGGCATAAAATTTCAACATGCATATGACCAAAAATCGAATTTTATATAAATGTTATTTCTTAAATGCAGTTTTATTTTAAGGGTCAAACCATGACTTTTGAGGTATTGCTTTTGAAAATCGGGTCACTTTTGACGAAGTTATGGAAGTCCAAAGATTTTACCAATGCCCAAGTCGATTTTTTTGGCATAAAATTTCAACATGCATATGACCAAAAATCGAATTTTATATAAATGTTATTTCTTAAATGCAGTTTTATTTTAAGGGTCAAACCATGACTTTTGAGATATTGCTTTTGAAAATCGGGTCAGTTTTGACGAAGTTATGGAAGTCCAAAGATTTTACCAATGCCCAAGTCGATTTTTTTGTCATAAAATTTCAACATGCATATGACCAAAAATCGAATTTTATTTAAATGTTATTTCTTAAATGCAGTTTTATTTAAAGGGTCAAACCATGACTTTTGAGATATTGCTTTTGAAAATCGGGTCACTTTTGAGGAAGTTATGGAAGTCCAAAGATTTTACCAATGCCCATGTCGATTTTTTGTCATAAAATTTCAACATGCATATGACCAAAAATCGAATTTTATATAAATGTTATTTCTTAAATGCAGTTTTATTTGAGTGGTCAAACCATGACTTTTGAGGTATTGCTTTTGAAAATCGGGTCAGTTTTGAGGAAGTTATGGAAGTCCAAAGATTTTACCAATGCCCAAGTCGATTTTTTGGCATAAAATTTCAACATGCATATGACCAAAAATCGAATTTTATATAAATGTTATTTCTTAAATGCAGTTTTATTTAAGGGTCAAACCATGACTTTTGAGATATTGCTTTTGAAAATCGGGTCAGTTTTGAGGAAGTTATGGAAGTCCAAAGATTTTACCAATGCCCATGTCGATTTTTTTGGCATAAAATTTCAACATGCATATGACCAAAAATCGAATTTTATATAAATGTTATTTCTTAAATGCAGTTTTATTTTAAGGGTCAAACCATGACTTTTGAGGTATTGCTTTTGAAAATCGGGTCACTTTTGACGAAGTTATGGAAGTCCAAAGATTTTACCAATGCCCAAGTCGATTTTTTGGCATAAAATTTCAACATGCATATGACCAAAAATCGAATTTTATATAAATGTTATTTCTTAAATGCAGTTTTATTTGAGTGGTCAAACCATGACTTTTGAGATATTGCTTTTGAAAATCGGGTTAGTTTTGACGAAGTTGTGGAAGTCCAAAGATTTTACCAATGCCCAAGTCGATTTTTTTGCCATAAAATTTCAACATGCACTATGACCAAAAATCGAATTTTATAAAACTGTTATTTCTTAAATGCAGTTTTATTTTAAGGGTCAAACCATGACTTTTGAGGTATTGCTTTTGAAAATCGGGTCAGTTTTGACGAAGTTATGGAAGTCCAAAGATTTTACCAATGCCCAAGTCGATTTTTTGTCATAAAATTTCAACATGCATATGACCAAAAATCGAATTTTATATAAATGTTATTTCTTAAATGCAGTTTTATTTTAAGGGTCAAACCATGACTTTTGAGGTATTGCTTTTGAAAATCGGGTCAGTTTTGAGGAAGTTATGGAAGTCCAAAGATTTTACCAATGCCCATGTCGATTTTTTTGGCATAAAATTTCAACATGCATATGACCAAAAATCGAATTTTATATAAATGTTATTTCTTAAATGCAGTTTTATTTTAAGGGTCAAACCATGACTTTTGAGGTATTGCTTTTGAAAATCGGGTCAGTTTTGACGAAGTTATGGAAGTCCAAAGATTTTACCAATGCCCAAGTCGATTTTTTTGTCATAAAATTTCAACATGCATATGACCAAAAATCGAATTTTATATAAATGTTATTTCTTAAATGCAGTTTTATTTGAGTGGTCAAACCATGACTTTTGAGGTATTGCTTTTGAAAATCGGGTCAGTTTTGACGAAGTTATGGAAGTCCAAAGATTTTACCAATGCCCAAGTCGATTTTTTTGGCATAAAATTTCAACATGCATATGACCAAAAATCGATTTTATATAAATGTTATTTCTTAAATGCAGTTTTATTTTTACGGTCAAACCATGACTTTTGAGGTATTGCTTTTGAAAATCGGGTCAGTTTTGACGAAGTTATGGAAGTCCAAAGATTTTACCAATGCCCAAGTCGATTTTTTGGCATAAAATTTCAACATGCATATGACCAAAAATCGAATTTTATATAAATGTTATTTCTTAAATGCAGTTTTATTCTAGGGTCAAACCATGACTTTTGAGGTATTGCTTTTGAAAATCGGGTCAGTTTTGACGAAGTTATGGAAGTTCAAAGATTTTACCAATGCCCAAGTCGATTTTTTTGTCATAAAATTTCAAAATGCATATGACCAAAAATCGAATTTTATAAAAATGTTATTTCTTAAATGCAGTTTTATTTGAGTGGTCAAACCATGACTTTTGAGATATTGCTTTTGAAAATCGGGTCACTTTTGACGAAGTTATGGAAGTCCAAAGATTTTACCAATGCCCATGTCGATTTTTTTGTCATAAAATTTCAACATGCATATGACCAAAAATCGAATTTGATAAAAATGTTATTTCTTAAATGCAGTTTTATTTTTACGGTCAAACCATGACTTTTGAGGTATTGCTTTTGAAAATCGGGTCAGTTTTGACGAAGTTATGGAAGTTCAAAGATTTTACCAATGCCCAAGTCGATTTTTTGGCATAAAATTTCAACATGCATATGACCAAAAATCGAATTTTATAAAAATGTTATTTCTTAAATGCAGTTTTATTTTTACGGTCAAACCATGACTTTTGAGGTATTGCTTTTGAAAATCGGGTCAGTTTTGACGAAGTTATGGAAGTTCAAAGATTTTACCAATGCCCAAGTCGATTTTTTTGTCATAAAATTTCAACATGCATATGACCAAAAATCGAATTTTATAAAATGTTATTTCTTAAATGCAGTTTTATTTTACGGTCAAACCATGACTTTTGAGGTATTGCTTTTGAAAATCGGGTCACTTTTGACGAAGTTATGGAAGTCCAAAGATTTTACCAATGCCCATGTCGATTTTTTGGCATAAAATTTCAACATGCATATGACCAAAAATCGAATTTTATATAAATGTTATTTCTTAAATGCAGTTTTATTTTAGGGGTCAAACCATGACTTTTGAGGTATTGCTTTTGAAAATCGGGTCAGTTTTGACGAAGTTATGGAAGTCCAAAGATTTTACCAATGCCCAAGTCGATTTTTTTGTCATAAAATTTCAACATGCATATGACCAAAAATCGAATTTTATAAAATGTTATTTCTTAAATGCAGTTTTATTTTACGGTCAAACCATGACTTTTGAGGTATTGCTTTTGAAAATCGGGTCAGTTTTGACGAAGTTATGGAAGTTCAAAGATTTTACCAATGCCCAAGTCGATTTTTTGGCATAAAATTTCAACATGCATATGACCAAAAATCGAATTTTATAAAAATGTTATTTCTTAAATGCAGTTTTATTTTACGGTCAAACCATGACTTTTGAGGTATTGCTTTTGAAAATCGGGTCAGTTTTGACGAAGTTATGGAAGTCCAAAGATTTTACCAATGCCCAAGTCGATTTTTTGGCATAAAATTTCAACATGCATATGACCAAAAATCGAATTTTATAAAATGTTATTTCTTAAATGCAGTTTTATTTTACGGTCAAACCATGACTTTTGAGGTATTGCTTTTGAAAATCGGGTCAGTTTTGACGAAGTTATGGAAGTTCAAAGATTTTACCAATGCCCAAGTCGATTTTTTGTCATAAAATTTCAACATGCATATGACCAAAAATCGAATTTTATATAAATGTTATTTCTTAAATGCAGTTTTATTTTACGGTCAAACCATGACTTTTGAGGTATTGCTTTTGAAAATCGGGTCAGTTTTGACGAAGTTATGGAAGTTCAAAGATTTTACCAATGCCCAAGTCGATTTTTTGGCATAAAATTTCAACATGCATATGACCAAAAATCGAATTTTATAAAATGTTATTTCTTAAATGCAGTTTTATTTTAAGGGTCAAACCATGACTTTTGAGATATTGCTTTTGAAAATCGGGTCAGTTTTGACGAAGTTATGGAAGTTCAAAGATTTTACCAATGCCCAAGTCGATTTTTTGGCATAAAATTTCAACATGCATATGACCAAAAATCGAATTTTATAAAATGTTATTTCTTAAATGCAGTTTTATTTTTACGGTCAAACCATGACTTTTGAGGTATTGCTTTTGAAAATCGGGTCAGTTTTGACGAAGTTATGGAAGTTCAAAGATTTTACCAATGCCCAAGTCGATTTTTTGGCATAAAATTTCAACATGCATATGACCAAAAATCGAATTTTATAAAATGTTATTTCTTAAATGCAGTTTTATTTTACGGTCAAACCATGACTTTTGAGGTATTGCTTTTGAAAATCGGGTCAGTTTTGACGAAGTTATGGAAGTTCAAAGATTTTACCAATGCCCAAGTCGATTTTTTGGCATAAAATTTCAACATGCATATGACCAAAAATCGAATTTTATAAAATGTTATTTCTTAAATGCAGTTTTATTTTTACGGTCAAACCATGACTTTTGAGGTATTGCTTTTGAAAATCGGGTCAGTTTTGACGAAGTTATGGAAGTTCAAAGATTTTACCAATGCCCAAGTCGATTTTTTGTCATAAAATTTCAACATGCATATGACCAAAAATCGAATTTTATAAAATGTTATTTCTTAAATGCAGTTTTATTTTTACGGTCAAACCATGACTTTTGAGGTATTGCTTTTGAAAATCGGGTCAGTTTTGACGAAGTTATGGAAGTCCAAAGATTTTACCAATGCCCAAGTCGATTTTTTGGCATAAAATTTCAACATGCATATGACCAAAAATCGAATTTTATAAAAATGTTATTTCTTAAATGCAGTTTTATTTTAAGGGTCAAACCATGACTTTTGAGATATTGCTTTTGAAAATCGGGTCAGTTTTGACGAAGTTATGGAAGTCCAAAGATTTTACCAATGCCCATGTCGATTTTTTTGTCATAAAATTTCAACATGCATATGACCAAAAATCGAATTTTATATAAATGTTATTTCTTAAATGCAGTTTTATTTTTACGGTCAAACCATGACTTTTGAGATATTGCTTTTGAAAATCGGGTCAGTTTTGACGAAGTTATGGAAGTCCAAAGATTTTACCAATGCCCAAGTCGATTTTTTGTCATAAAATTTCAACATGCATATGACCAAAAATCGAATTTTATAAAAATGTTATTTCTTAAATGCAGTTTTATTTTACGGTCAAACCATGACTTTTGAGGTATTGCTTTTGAAAATCGGGTCAGTTTTGCCGAAGTTATGGAAGTCCAAAGATTTTACCAATGCCCATGTCGATTTTTTGGCATAAAATTTTAACATGAATTTGACCAAAAATCGAATTCGATATAAATGTTATTTCTTAAATGCAGTTTTATTTTAGGGTCAAACCATGACTTTTGAGATATTGCTTTTGAAAATCGGGTCAGTTTTGACGAAGTTATGGAAGTCCAAAGATTTTACCAATGCCCAAGTCGATTTTTTTGTCATAAAATTTCAACATGCATATGACCAAAAATCGAATTTTATAAAATGTTATTTCTTAAATGCAGTTTTATTTGAGTGGTCAAACCATGACTTTTGAGGTATTGCTTTTGAAAATCGGGTCAGTTTTGACGAAGTTATGGAAGTTCAAAGATTTTACCAATGCCCAAGTCGATTTTTTTGTCATAAAATTTCAACATGCATATGACCAAAAATCGAATTTTATATAAATGTTATTTCTTAAATGCAGTTTTATTTGAGTGGTCAAACCATGACTTTTGAGATATTGCTTTTGAAAATAGGGTCACTTTTGACGAAGTTATGGAAGTCCAAAGATTTTACCAATGCCCATGTCGATTTTTTTGTCATAAAATTTCAACATGCATATGACCAAAAATCGAATTTTATTAAAATGTTATTTCTTAAATGCAGTTTTATTTTTAGGTCAAACCATGACTTTTGAGGTATTGCTTTTGAAAATCGGGTCAGTTTTGACGAAGTTATGGAAGTCCAAAGATTTTACCAATGCCCAAGTCGATTTTTTGGCATAAAATTTCAACATGCAAATGACCAAAAATCGAATTTTATAAAAATGTTATTTCTTAAATGCAGTTTTATTTTACGGTCAAACCATGACTTTTGAGGTATTGCTTTTGAAAATCGGGTCACTTTTGACGAAGTTATGGAAGTCCAAAGATTTTACCAATGCCCAAGTCGATTTTTTGGCATAAAATTTCAACATGCATATGACCAAAAATCGATTTTATATAAATGTTATTTCTTAAATGCAGTTTTATTTTAAGGGTCAAACCATGACTTTTGAGGTATTGCTTTTGAAAATCGGGTCAGTTTTGACGAAGTTATGGAAGTTCAAAGATTTTACCAATGCCCAAGTCGATTTTTTTGTCATAAAATTTCAACATGCATATGACCAAAAATCGAATTTTATAAAATGTTATTTCTTAAATGCAGTTTTATTTTTACGGTCAAACCATGACTTTTGAGGTATTGCTTTTGAAAATCGGGTCACTTTTGACGAAGTTATGGAAGTCCAAAGATTTTACCAATGCCCAAGTCGATTTTTTGGCATAAAATTTCAACATGCATATGACCAAAAATCGAATTTTATATAAATGTTATTTCTTAAATGCAGTTTTATTTGAGTGGTCAAACCATGACTTTTGAGGTATTGCTTTTGAAAATCGGGTCAGTTTTGACGAAGTTATGGAAGTTCAAAGATTTTACCAATGCCCAAGTCGATTTTTTTGTCATAAAATTTCAACATGCATATGACCAAAAATCGAATTTTATAAAAATGTTATTTCTTAAATGCAGTTTTATTTTTACGGTCAAACCATGACTTTTGAGGTATTGCTTTTGAAAATCGGGTCACTTTTGACGAAGTTATGGAAGTCCAAAGATTTTACCAATGCCCAAGTCGATTTTTTGGCATAAAATTTCAACATGCATATGACCAAAAATCGAATTTTATATAAATGTTATTTCTTAAATGCAGTTTTATTTGAGTGGTCAAACCATGACTTTTGAGGTATTGCTTTTGAAAATCGGGTCACTTTTGACGAAGTTATGGAAGTCCAAAGATTTTACCAATGCCCATGTCGATTTTTTTGGCATAAAATTTCAACATGCATATGACCAAAAATCGAATTTTATATAAATGTTATTTCTTAAATGCAGTTTTATTTAAGGGTCAAACCATGACTTTTGAGATATTGCTTTTGAAAATCGGGTCAGTTTTGACGAAGTTATGGAAGTCCAAAGATTTTACCAATGCCCATGTCGATTTTTTTGGCATAAAATTTCAACATGCATATGACCAAAAATCGAATTTTATATAAATGTTATTTCTTAAATGCAGTTTTATTTTAGCGGTCAAACCATGACTTTTGAGATATTGCTTTTGAAGATCGGGTCACTTTTGAGGAAGTTATGGAAGTCCAAAGATTTTACCAATGCCCAAGTCGATTTTTTGGCATAAAATTTCAACATGCATATGACCAAAAATCGAATTTTATAAAAATGTTATTTCTTAAATGCAGTTTTATTTTTACGGTCAAACCATGACTTTTGAGGTATTGCTTTTGAAAATCGGGTCAGTTTTGACGAAGTTATGGAAGTCCAAAGATTTTACCAATGCCCATGTCGATTTTTTGGCATAAAATTTCAACATGCAAATGACAAAAAATCGAATTTTATAAAAATGTTATTTCTTAAATGCAGTTTTATTTTTACGGTCAAACCATGACTTTTGAGGTATTGCTTTTGAAAATCGGGTCAGTTTTGACGAAGTTATGGAAGTTCAAAGATTTTACCAATGCCCAAGTCGATTTTTTTGGCATAAAATTTCAACATGCATATGACCAAGAATCGAATTTTATATAAATGTTATTTCTTAAATGCAGTTTTATTTTTACGGTCAAACCATGACTTTTGAGGTATTGCTTTTGAAAATCGGGTCAGTTTTGACGAAGTTATGGAAGTTCAAAGATTTTACCAATGCCCAAGTCGATTTTTTGTCATAAAATTTCAACATGCATATGACCAAAAATCGAATTTTATATAAATGTTATTTCTTAAATGCAGTTTTATTTTACGGTCAAACCATGACTTTTGAGGTATTGCTTTTGAAAATCGGGTCACTTTTGACGAAGTTATGGAAGTCCAAAGATTTTACCAATGCCCAAGTCGATTTTTTGGCATAAAATTTCAACATGCATATGACCAAAAATCGAATTTTATATAAATGTTATTTCTTAAATGCAGTTTTATTTTAAGGGTCAAACCATGACTTTTGAGGTATTGCTTTTGAAAATCGGGTCAGTTTTGACGAAGTTATGGAAGTTCAAAGATTTTACCAATGCCCAAGTCGATTTTTTTGTCATAAAATTTCAACATGCATATGACCAAAAATCGAATTTTATAAAATGTTATTTCTTAAATGCAGTTTTATTTTACGGTCAAACCATGACTTTTGAGGTATTGCTTTTGAAAATCGGGTCACTTTTGACGAAGTTATGGAAGTCCAAAGATTTTACCAATGCCCAAGTCGATTTTTTGGCATAAAATTTCAACATGCATATGACCAAAAATCGAATTTTATATAAATGTTATTTCTTAAATGCAGTTTTATTTGAGTGGTCAAACCATGACTTTTGAGGTATTGCTTTTGAAAATCGGGTCAGTTTTGACGAAGTTATGGAAGTTCAAAGATTTTACCAATGCCCAAGTCGATTTTTTGTCATAAAATTTCAACATGCATATGACCAAAAATCGAATTTTATAAAAATGTTATTTCTTAAATGCAGTTTTATTTTTACGGTCAAACCATGACTTTTGAGGTATTGCTTTTGAAAATCGGGTCACTTTTGACGAAGTTATGGAAGTCCAAAGATTTTACCAATGCCCAAGTCGATTTTTTGGCATAAAATTTCAACATGCATATGACCAAAAATCGAATTTTATATAAATGTTATTTCTTAAATGCAGTTTTATTTTAAGGGTCAAACCATGTCTTTTGAGATATTGCTTTTGAAAATCGGGTCAGTTTTGACGAAGTTATGGAAGTCCAAAGATTTTACCAATGCCCAAGTCGATTTTTTTGTCATAAAATTTCAACATGCAAATGACCAAAAATCGAATTTTATAAAAATGTTATTTCTTAAATGCAGTTTTATTTGAGTGGTCAAACCATGACTTTTGAGGTATTGCTTTTGAAAATCGGGTCACTTTTGACGAAGTTATGGAAGTCCAAAGATTTTACCAATGCCCATGTCGATTTTTTGGCATAAAATTTCAACATGCATATGACCAAAAATCGAATTTTATATAAATGTTATTTCTTAAATGCAGTTTTATTTTAAGGGTCAAACCATGACTTTTGAGATATTGCTTTTGAAAATCGGATCAGTTTTGACGAAGTTATGGAAGTTCAAAGATTTTACCAATGCCCAAGTCGATTTTTTTGTCATAAAATTTCAACATGCATATGACCAAAAATCGAATTTTATAAAAATGTTATTTCTTAAATGCAGTTTTATTTTTACGGTCAAACCATGACTTTTGAGGTATTGCTTTTGAAAATCGGGTCACTTTTGACGAAGTTATGGAAGTCCAAAGATTTTACCAATGCCCAAGTCGATTTTTTGGCATAAAATTTCAACATGCATATGACCAAAAATCGAATTTTATATAAATGTTATTTCTTAAATGCAGTTTTATTTGAGTGGTCAAACCATGACTTTTGAGGTATTGCTTTTGAAAATCGGGTCACTTTTGACGAAGTTATGGAAGTCCAAAGATTTTACCAATGCCCATGTCGATTTTTTTCGCATAAAATATCAACATGCATATGACCAAAAATCGAATTTTATATAAATGTTATTTCTTAAATGCAGTTTTATTTTAAGGGTCAAACCATGACTTTTGAGATATTGCTTTTGAAAATCGGGTCAGTTTTGACGAAGTTATGGAAGTCCAAAGATTTTACCAATGCCCAAGTCGATTTTTTTGTCATAAAATTTCAACATGCATATGACCAAAAATCGAATTTTATAAAAATGTTATTTCTTAAATGCAGTTTTATTTTTACGGTCAAACCATGACTTTTGAGGTATTGCTTTTGAAGATCGGGTCACTTTTGAGGAAGTTATGGAAGTCCAAAGATTTTACCAATGCCCAAGTCGATTTTTTGGCATAAAATTTCAACATGCAAATGACAAAAAATCGAATTTTATAAAAATGTTATTTCTTAAATGCAGTTTTATTTTTACGGTCAAACCATGACTTTTGAGGTATTGCTTTTGAAAATCGGGTCAGTTTTGACGAAGTTATGGAAGTTCAAAGATTTTACCAATGCCCAAGTCGATTTTTTTGTCATAAAATTTCAACATGCATATGACCAAAAATCGAATTTTATATAAATGTTATTTCTTAAATGCAGTTTTATTTTTACGGTCAAACCATGACTTTTGAGGTATTGCTTTTGAAAATCGGGTCACTTTTGACGAAGTTATGGAAGTCCAAAGATTTTACCAATGCCCAAGTCGATTTTTTGGCATAAAATTTCAACATGCATATGACCAAAAATCGAATTTTATATAAATGTTATTTCTTAAATGCAGTTTTATTTTTACGGTCAAACCATGACTTTTAAGGTATTGCTTTTGAAAATCGGGTCACTTTTGACGAAGTTATGGAAGTCCAAAGATTTTACCAATGACCAAGTCGATTTTTTGGCATAAAATTTCAACATGCATATGACCAAAAATCGAATTTTATATAAATGTTATTTCTTAAATGCAGTTTTATTTTTACGGTCAAACCATGACTTTTAAGGTATTGCTTTTGAAAATCGGGTCAGTTTTGACGAAGTTATGGAAGTTCAAAGATTTTACCAATGACCAAGTCGATTTTTTGTCATAAAATTTCAACATGCATATGACCAAAAATCGAATTTTATATAAATGTTATTTCTTAAATGCAGTTTTATTTTACGGTCAAACCATGACTTTTGAGGTATTGCTTTTGAAAATCGGGTCAGTTTTGACGAAGTTATGGAAGTTCAAAGATTTTACCAATGACCAAGTCGATTTTTTTGTCATAAAATTTCAACATGCATATGACCAAAAATCGAATTTTATAAAATGTTATTTCTTAAATGCAGTTTTATTTTTACGGTCAAACCATGACTTTTGAGGTATTGCTTTTGAAAATCGGGTCACTTTTGACGAAGTTATGGAAGTCCAAAGATTTTACCAATGACCAAGTCGATTTTTTGGCATAAAATTTCAACATGCATATGACCAAAAATCGAATTTTATATAAATGTTATTTCTTAAATGCAGTTTTATTTTACGGTCAAACCATGACTTTTAGGTATTGCTTTTGAAAATCGGGTCAGTTTTGACGAAGTTATGGAAGTTCAAAGATTTTACCAATGACCAAGTCGATTTTTTTGTCATAAAATTTCAACATGCATATGACCAAAAATCGAATTTTATATAAATGTTATTTCTTAAATGCAGTTTTATTTTTACGGTCAAACCATGACTTTTGAGGTATTGCTTTTGAAAATCGGGTCAGTTTTGACGAAGTTATGGAAGTTCAAAGATTTTACCAATGACCAAGTCGATTTTTTGTCATAAAATTTCAACATGCATATGACCAAAAATCGAATTTTATAAAAATGTTATTTCTTAAATGCAGTTTTATTTTTACGGTCAAACCATGACTTTTGAGGTATTGCTTTTGAAAATCGGGTCACTTTTGACGAAGTTATGGAAGTCCAAAGATTTTACCAATGACCAAGTCGATTTTTTGGCATAAAATTTCAACATGCATATGACCAAAAATCGAATTTTATATAAATGTTATTTCTTAAATGCAGTTTTATTTTTAGGGTCAAACCATGACTTTTAAGGTATTGCTTTTGAAAATCGGGTCAGTTTTGAGGAAGATATGGAAGTCCAAAGATTTTACCAATGCCCAAGTCGATTTTTTGGCATAAAATTTCAACATGCATATGACCAAAAATCGAATTTTATATAAATGTTATTTCTTAAATGCAGTTTTATTTTTACGGTCAAACCATGACTTTTGAGATATTGCTTTTGAAAATCGGGTCACTTTTGACGAAGTTATGGAAGTCCAAAGATTTTACCAATGCCCATGTCGATTTTTTTGTCATAAAATTTCAACATGCATATGACCAAAAATCGAATTTTATATAAATGTTATTTCTTAAATGCAGTTTTATTTTTACGGTCAAACCATGACTTTTGAGGTATTGCTTTTGAAAATCGGGTCAGTTTTGACGAAGTTATGGAAGTTCAAAGATTTTACCAATGCCCAAGTCGATTTTTTGGCATAAAATTTCAACATGCATATGACCAAAAATCGAATTTTATATAAATGTTATTTCTTAAATGCAGTTTTATTTTTAGGGTAAAACCATGACTTTTGAGGTATTGCTTTTGAAAATCGGGTCAGTTTTGACGAAGTTATGGAAGTTCAAAGATTTTACCAATGCCCAAGTCGATTTTTTTGTCATAAAATTTCAACATGCATATGACCAAAAATCGAATTTTATATAAATGTTATTTCTTAAATGCAGTTTTATTTTTACGGTCAAACCATGACTTTTGAGGTATTGCTTTTGAAAATCGGGTCACTTTTGACGAAGTTATGGAAGTCCAAAGATTTTACCAATGCCCAAGTCGATTTTTTGGCATAAAATTTCAACATGCATATGACCAAAAATCGAATTTTATATAAATGTTATTTCTTAAATGCAGTTTTATTTTTACGGTCAAACCATGACTTTTGAGGTATTGCTTTTGAAAATCGGGTCAGTTTTGACGAAGTTATGGAAGTTCAAAGATTTTACCAATGCCCAAGTCGATTTTTTTGTCATAAAATTTCAACATGCATATGACCAAGAATCGAATTTTATATAAATGTTATTTCTTAAATGCAGTTTTATTTTTACGGTCAAACCATGACTTTTGAGGTATTGCTTTTGAAAATCGGGTCAGTTTTGACGAAGTTATGGAAGTTCAAAGATTTTACCAATGCCCAAGTCGATTTTTTTGTCATAAAATTTCAACATGCATATGACCAAAAATCGAATTTTATATAAATGTTATTTCTTAAATGCAGTTTTATTTTTAGGGTCAAACCATGACTTTTGAGATATTGCTTTTGAAAATCGGGTCAGTTTTGAGGAAGTTATGGAAGTCCAAAGATTTTACCAATGCCCAAGTCGATTTTTTGGCATAAAATTCCAACATGCATATGACCAAAAATCGAATTTTATATAAATGTTATTTCTTAAATGCAGTTTTATTCTAGGGGTCAAACCATGACTTTTGAGATATTGCTTTTGAAAATCGGGTCAGTTTTGAGGAAGTTATGGAAGTCAAAAGATTTTACCAATGCTTTTTCCATTTTATTAGATAAAAGTCCAATTTACAAAACACTTTCGATACATAATTTATGAACGTTTTCCCTTTTTGTTTTCATTACAGGTACGTAAAAAACAAAACACAATAAAAAATGGCTTAAATGGCTTGCAGCTGAAGGGCTCAAAATAATCGAAATGCTTGTGCGTGTGTGAGTAATTATAATATATTTAAATTGATTACGTATCAAGACAAAAAAAAAAGGCAGCGAAACTCGATCGATCCGATCCGAGGGCGACCCATTTAAACAGGCTCGCGCAATTATTCATTTAAATCGACACCAAAATGTGGAGCAAAAAGTAAAATATATCAGCCAAAAACCCAACCAGGTTGGATTCCTTCGTTGTAATTTTTAGTTTGACAAATTTCTGACAAGTTTTTGATACCCTAACAGAATGGATTTTATTGAGATTCACAACTGAAAATTTATTTCGGTAAACGGATGATGTCACATTTCCGGGCATTGAATCTAACTTAAACTAGGCTTTAAATAGTCGTAAATTTGAACTTATTTCAAAGTTTAATGACAAGATTTATGCTTAAGCGTAAATTTATATATTATTTATTGAACATTTTTGGCTGTTTATTGGCCTTTAAGGCAGAAAACGATGGTAAAAATGTATAATTTAATTTTGGTTGCTGTTTGGTTGTTTTAATTACTGACAAAATCGCTATAAAGACCTTATTAATGAAAAAAAAAAAAAAAATATATTTACGAAAGTGTAATAATTAAAAACTCTTTAATTTGACAGTAAAAAAAAAGTAAAAATGCTAAATACAACTCTTAATCCACCACTCTCCCCTTGAGTATCGCATAGTCGTTGACTAATGTGCCTAAATTTTCCCTCTGTTACGCTGCCAAATTCCAAAAATAATTTTGTGGTCACCACATGCGTGCTCCAAATACCAAAGTTCAAGCATGGCAAGGAGCAACAACAACCAAAAACAAAAACAACAACAAAAAATGAGAAAGATGTGCAAAGAGCATATAAAGTGGAAAGCTTAGTGGGCATGATCAGTAATGAAGAAACCATCTAACAATTTACTCTTTACTCTTTGATGAACTAAACTCCAAAAAAAAAAAAAAAATAAAATCGGGTCACATGTGTGTGCGCGCGTTTTGGCTGCGTTTTGTTGGCGTTTAAAGTCGCGGTCAACTTTTTAATTGCGGATGCGCAGACTTTCGATTTTATTTCACTATTGTTGTAGTTGTTGCTATTGTTTTTGTTGCTGTTGCTTTTGCTCTTTCCCCCCTGTAACAGAGGCCTACGGCTTGGCGCCGCCACTAAGCGAGGAAGCTTCATGAAGCAAGCGTTTTGCGGCTTTCCAAAAAATCAACTACAAAAACAAAAAAACACATCAAAAAGTTGCTGCACAGTTTCACTTGAGGGAAATCGCAGCTCCCGGTGTCGCGACGTCGCAGCGTTGCTATGACATAACTGACGTCGCTGTCGACGTTGGCAGCGACGGCAACGGCTGCGACTGTGGAAAGTTGAACGCAAATTGTCGTTGGCTGATTTTTTTTTATCTCTTTAGCTTTTTCAACTTTTGCAACAGCTTTGAATTAACGTGAAAAGTGATTTTTTTTGTTTTTCGGGGGCAGGCAAAATGTAACTATAAATTGTGCAATCTAAGAAACGCAAACGAGTAAAAACATTTTGAAAGTATCTGTGATATACAACTTTGCATTCAAATGGAATCGCTAACGATATCTTGTCGGCCTATTAAAGCCGGCTCACTAATAACCAACAGTTAATAATAATCACTTAATTTGAACTCTAATTTCGAGTGAGCCTTTCGCGGGGAGCATTCATTACTCATTAACTTTAATGGCTTTTCTCAGCAGCGTGAAAAACGAAAGGTGATCTGCTTTTCTCTTTCATTCAATTTATGCAAAACAATGAGCACTTTTTGTCCAATAACCTACCCCCCCCCACCATTCGGATCCCATTGTCGTTCGGCTTTCAAAATCTTTCGATAAAAGAGTTCAAATTTGTTGGGTGCACTTTGAGCAGCAGTTGTGTGCACCCACATAAAAGGCGCTTTCTAGAGTATTGTGAGAGGGAGAGAGAGAGAGAGCGGTAAAGCTCGACGGGGGGGCAACAGTAACTTGTTGCATGACTTTCGAACATAACAAATTTTGTGCTCGATTTGTTATTATTGTTCATAATGATTTGTTATTATTATTTGTAAAGTGCATTGAGTTGTACGTATAACCGTATGACAGATAAGGGAGTCTTACTTGGTTACTTGTATAACAGTCAAAGTTGTCTTGAAGCATTTTGTCTTTTATAATTTACATCAAAATACATATTTTCCACATAGTTGTGTCTTCTTTCACGTATAACAGTTCTCATAACACTCATACCCCTCTGTATAACAGTTAAGTTTCAACAATGTTATATACTCCAACAAGTTAAGTTCGACTGACGACAGCTGGCTTGCGAAACTGCCTAAACTGGCATGATGGTATCCATTCTTGCGTATAACAGTTGTCAATACCATTATGTATAACAGCTGGAAAGAAATAAAACGTATTTAAGAGTTTAACTTTATTTTTATTAAGAAAACTTTCAACAATAAATCCTTAATTTAACGGTAACAGTTTCGTTAACTATCGCACATAATAGTTTGCTGTATACATCTTGCGTATAACAGTTGGCTTTTAGGTGAATCATATAACAGTTGCCATTCATTTGGACATGTGCATGAAAAATTAGTGTAACCATAAACAAAAAAAAAGCGAATCGGACTTTATTTAGCATTGCCCCACATGGCCAAACCATTCCCCCTCTCCCCACCCTTCCCCTTCCGTACACCCCCTCACTAAATAGCTCATCTCTCTTTTTTTTCGATTTCAAATTCAATTTCCTTTCGTTTTGGTCAATCAATTTAAATCTCGCCCTGCACATACTATATACATATATCCAGATGGCTGGGCAAATCCGAAGCTATGCCGGAACTATCCGCGACGACCCAAAACAAACAAAAACAAACAAAAACAAAAACAAAAAATCCATCATGCACTTTTTAACCTTTTTTTTTCTCTCGATTTCACTTCAATTCGTAACACCCCAAAAAGAGAGTTGCAAATTGAGTTGAGATATTTTTTTTTTTTTTCGTATTAAAACAAAAGACAAAACGAAACCACCCGCGATTTGTCTTTGTGTGTGTGTGTGTGTGTGTGCACAAACATGAGTTAAGAAAAAAAAAAAACACATGAGGCGAAAAAAAAACTCTCTTTTCTTGTTGTTGTTGTTGTTGGTGTTGCTGCTAGCCCGATTATCTACACCTTTCACCTTTCACGCCAACAACAAACAACTAAAGCTGCCTCTGCCTTTGTTTTCGTTTCGATCTCCCCCCCCCCCCACACTCCACCCAAAAAAAAAAAGAGTAAAATATTTGCAGCCTTTCTAATTTCAATTGTACGCGAGAGTTGTGCAATCTCAACTCTCCTCGTCTCTTTAATTGCCAAGGATTTGTGTGTGTGTGTGGATTTTAGATATATTTTTGATTGAAAAAGCTTAATGCTAGAGTGACATTTGAACAAAGTGTGGCAGCAGCGCCCACAACAAGCAACATGCAACATGCAGCAGCAGTCAACAATATCCATGTCAAATGTGTATTACATAAACACTCTGCAGGGATTTCCACACACACACACACACACACACACACACACACACACAACAAGAAAAGCTAACAAGTCAAACAGCCACACACACAAAACAAATACCAAAATAAATGTAAAATCTCAACAACAAAAAAAGATTAGTTTCACCTCTTTTTCGTGGCATGCGCTTAAAAAGCGCAGCAAATTATAAACAGGCGAAACTAAGAAATAGAGAAACATACACAAAGAGCGAACAAATACACACACACACTGCTGCAACGAATTGTTGCAGTTGCAGCAACTGCTTTTTTGTTTTTTGGCAACACTCACAACAAAAACGAAAAATTTTCAAAAAGCGCGCAAACAAACGCAAAAAAAATGAATAAATAACGCAAATAAAATGAAAACCAACCGACAAAATGACACAAAACCTATTGCCAGCTGAGCAGTCGGCGTCGTCGTCGGCGTCGCTGTCGACGTCATCGCCTCGTTGGGGAACGAAGATTACATAACACAAGCGCGACACGTTTTTTTTTCTTCACTTCTTTTTGTTAATTTTTATTTTTGTGCAAGCCGCTCGCTGCTCGATGGCGGCGACGTCACATGGCCAAAATACAAAAAAAAAGGGGGCACGACTGCGCGCCACAAGCCGACGTAATAAGCAACAACAACAACAATAAGAAGCAACAACAACAACTCTTCGTCGTCTTGGTTTAGTTGGCCATTTGCCGCTGTTCAAACCGCTGATTGAACTCTCAGCAAAATGAAGGAAAAAAAAACAGTTTTTTGGCATCGCTTTGTTGGCTTTCTTTTTTCATACATATTAACTTGATACATATATACTCATATAGAGATATGTCTGTTTACCTTAAAGAAACTCTTTTTTTCGAAAACTGTAACTGCAATAAACTGAAAATGGATTAACTTTCAAATATCCTGTAAGTTACTTGAAGCAGTTTTCTGATTTAGTAAAAAAAACAAACATCTTTTGTAATATTTTACTTCACTTTGGAAAGCTCAAATCAAAGTTTAATTCGTTTGTTATAATAAGATGTTTACTTTTTCTTTCAAAAGTTGATCTTTCTAATCCAAATTAAACGTATCTACCCTTCACTTCAGCTTGGTTTTGGCGTGCGCCTTTTGGGCCGCCCTAATTTCGCTTAATTACACACACACTCACACCGGAAAAAAAAGAGTAAAATAGAGATAACAATTATCAAAAGTTTTGTGCGTAACAGCTGCTAAAATCGCCCGAATTACTATATTTGTTATTATTTTAATGTTCATCTCGCGCCGTCTGCGCCGGCCAAAAAAACTTCGTTTTTTTTAATGTAATTTGACTTCTTTTCTTTTTCGATTTATTATTATTACCTTTTGGCTGCTCTTAAATGTTTGTTTGCTGGCGTTTTCACTCTTTTATGTTGGAAGTTTTTTTTTTTCTCTCTTTTTCTTTCGAAAGAAACTTACGTTTATTTACAATTTGTCTTCATTTAGGGCGCCGCTCGCACATTTTTTCGGGGCCAACGCTTCTCGTTGCCGTTGGCGTTTGGTTTAATGTTTGGTTTGTCACGCAGACCTCTCTTAACTGGGCCTTGACGATGATTTTCTTCTTTCAACCGTCTCCAAGCTGCGTTTGTGTTTGTCTTTGTTTAGTTTCGAGGTTTTTTTTTTTTTAATATATCTTTGGCTTACCTGATTAGCGGCTTATTTGAAAGTTTGCTTATGAGTTTAGCTGTTACAATTTGGCTTACCAAAAGCTAAAATTGCTTCACCTAAATAGATCGTAAGATATCTTCAACCCAAACGTCACAATTGTTGTAGGTACAGTTACGCACTAGCTTCGATTAAAGATGGCGTTTGACTTTGATTAATTGCCAACTGATAGCAGAACGTGAAGATAGTAAAAACTGGTAAACATTTAATGTCCTTGAAGTATTAACAATAGATAATTTTACCTCACAATATTGATTGACTGACTGCTATCAACACACAGCCTTAGCCGTAAGACTGAGCAATCTTATTCTTTTGCAACCTGATGGCATATGATTTGGATTTAACTAAAATGCAATTACAAGTGGATATATTTCTTTATTATGCACTTAAGATTTAATCGAATACATTTGTAAAGACCCCTAAAATCACTTAAGCCTTGCTAATTAACCGATATGAATCAACAAGAAGCTAACCGCCTCATATTTAATGGCTAAACGCCAAGTCAAAGGTCAACTTATGAGCACACAGACAGAGACATGGACAAAGAACATGAAAGCAAACAGACAAAATTATAGCCATGTGGAGACGCGGATTAAATGGTGTTTACGAAAAAAAAGAGGGGTGGGGGGGACTTGTAGGGATCAAAAACAATTAAGCCACAGTAGAAATAAAGGCAATAAACTGGGGAAAAGAAAACCAAATTAAACGGGAGTTCTTCTTGCATCAAAGACAAAAAAATAAAAGGAATATTCTTTGACTGCTTCTTCTTTTCATATGTTCTTGGCAGCAGCAGCGACGCGTTGTTGTCGCGACGTCGGCCCACCAACGCTGAAGTAGTTGTAGAAGAAGAAGAAGAAGAAGCAAAAAAAAAATGAAACCAACAGAAATCCAAATTCGTGTGTGGCTCCTCCACTCAGCTGCTCAGCACCAAAGTCGCCGAGGCCGAGGTCGAGTTGTGTGTGTGTGTGTGCCAGTAGTGTGTGTGTGTGTGTTTATTTCCGATTGTTTAGGCTCTGCGTCTGCGCTTGACACACACACAAACACACACGAAGCCGCACAACTTTGGTGGCATTTAGTATGGTTTTTTCGTTTTATTTAAATTATTAAAGAAACAAAAAGATGTATTATAACTGGCAAAGGGAGTGCGGGAGAAGGGAAGGGGTTTCCTTTTTTTTCGCATCCTCCCTACGCGTTGCAGTCAACCAATTGAATGCTCTCTTTCTCTTTCGCTCTGTCGCCTGCTGCTGCTGCTCACAGGTAGCTGAGCAGAGGGCCGGGCCCGGGCCACACACAAAGCATCACACAACACGCACTTCAAATTAGCCTAGCCACGAATATATTATTGTGTACTAAAACCACACACACACACACCGAAGAGATATCTGAAAACTTACATGTGCATAAATACACCGGAGAAAAAAGAATTATAATTGAAGTACGATAGTCTAAGATCATTTAATTGGTCTCCAAGACATTTTTTATTTAAGGAAGTTTCCAATTGTTTTCATGGGAATTCACAAAGTTCTTGGTTCAATCATTGAAATCGTATTATAATTATTGTTAATTAAAGCATTGTTTAGGCTTGTTTGTTTGACTTAAATATTTGAGCCTTGTTAAATGTGTTTTTGGAGGCCACTTCTCAGCAATTATTCTATCAAAAGCTTTTTTAAGTTTCAAAAGGTTACGAAAATAAGCTAAAAACTTCTCTTAAATCATATGCCTGCACTTTGTACTGCGTGCTTAAATTATATTTTCGCTAATTATTAATATTATGTCAAATTTTCCTTAAGAAAAGAGCAAAACTTATACATTTGATTGTTATCGATAGTTTGTGTTAATCGATAACTTAAAGTTAACAAGAAATTTCTATGATATTTGAACCCCTTCATAGGCTCAAAGTTTAAAAAAACTTTCTTAAGTAATGTTATGCTTCACACTTTCACAATTTCTCTCTGTGTAAATGCTTGTAAGTTCGTTCTTTACCATGCTCGTTGCTCCAGCTCTCGCACATAGCTCTCACTTAGCTATACATCATGGAGTGATAGGTGCGGGGGGGAGGGCGCAACATCCATCAAACAACGAACTCGAGTCGTCAAAAGAGCACAAGAAGAGAAGATTAAATTATTTGCCATTGAGTCGTAATTGTTAGAAGCAAGAAATGGCTGCAGCAAGACGAACGAACACACACGCTAAGTAGAGATGAGACCACCACCACATAAGATCAGGGCCACACACGCTGCTAAATGCTTGGGATGTACTATATGTTCATATGTATATGTTACAGGTGCCAGTTACCAGCTTGCCAGTGCCACCTTTTTACCATTAATGAGCGCAAACAAACGCCGTGGGAAGTCTTTTCTTACGTGTGTGTGTGTGTGTGTGTGTGTGTTTAGTGTATAGAATTCTGTGGCAATTGCTGCCTGGTTGGTGGCATCATCCTAAAGAGGAACCCAATCGTTTCTTGTGGTTTTGCCTGCCAGCGGGATATAGAATTTTAGTACAGTGAACACTCTTTAATAAGGCAAACAAAGAGCCAAGTTCTGTAGAAAACAAGATTTTCGTGCAGTTTTCTGAAGATAAAAGAAGAAATACTTTTCAATAAATACAAAAATAAATCCTGCCAATTTTTACATATCGAATATTCACTGTAACTCTATGACAATATACTTTACTCAACGGCAATTTTAGATAATTTAAGCAGCGTTTCGGCAATCAAACAACAATGTCCTTTTGCCACCTTCCTGCCCACCCAAGAACACTGAAAAGAACACCAAAGAAGGACACACAAGAACATAAAAGAAAAGGAAAAAAAAAAAAAAAAATCAAATTACAGTTTTGTGTTTTGACATTTTTGGTTTGCTGTTCGAGATAAGATCAACAACAACAAAATGCAGCTTGGGTGTTCCCTTGTTCTCTCAGTTCCCAAATCCAGGTTTTGTCCTGCTTCAAGATTCTCAGATAAGGCTAATCCCAACTCAGGACTCAGCTTTGACAAATTGTCTTTAGCTCGAGCTGTTAAATCGAACTGATATTGTCAACTGAATTGTCAAAGAATGAACAGGAAACGGCTTAAACGACCAACAATGGCCAACGGCCAAGAAAACGAAACAAATAAAAATCGAGTAAAATGGGCGTCAAATATAATTTCATTGTATAATAACTGAAAGCCGCCGCGTGAGCCTAAATAGCCAAGGGCATGCCAAAAAAATACAAATAAAAGACACGACACGCATTTTTTCGACACAGTTTTCCCCCCCTCCCCAATTGGACAGCTCCAAAATGTCAATAAAACAACCACAAAAAAGACTTCAAACAAAACTTGGTTACGAAAAGAGAAAAAAAAATGTATTGAAGTAGTTTATATAAATACATAAATTGTTTATGAACTTTTATCACTGAACTAGTTTCGATTGGGGCGCGTGATAGATACACAATTAGCAAATAAATAAGATACATTTTATTTGGATGCTAAGCAGCAAAATGGCGTTATATTAACAGTAATTGTGTTAGTTTCAGTGTTGGAAAGTTGTGATTTTGTCATTGATGACGATAATATAGCTTGTAAAAGCTGATTTTGTTGTCTTCATTTCTTCAATTTAAGGTGCTAAAATATTGGGCTGGATTACACTTACTATCTAATTAATGTGTTAAGTTGAAAACATTTAAGCTATTTCTTGTCCGAAAATTGGTATAAATTCCAACACATCTGACGATCTAAATATATATATATCTATATGATATTTAGATGAGTTGTTTTTGTATGTAAATACCTCAAAGAAAATTCATAAGAATAATCTCTTCAAAAAAGATCCATTTAACCTCGATTATTATCGATATTATTGCTTATTTAGGTATCGACAAACAATGCAGACGTTTTTAGTTTATTTCCGTCGACATTCATATCGACATAAAATATCTTATAAGGTCTTAAATGTCGTCCACTGCTTCTGTTGTAGTACAATAAATTTTTCACAACTTTATGAAACTATTTTTTGGTTTTTAAATGTGGGCGCTTTAACGTTTTCGCCAAATTAAGCCAACGATTTCTATGTGTGAAATGCGGAAAGTGCTTTGTGTCTTGTTATATCTGCTTTATATGCATATCTATCTATATATATATATGTATGTATGGATAGCCACTGTCTGTTGCTCCAATCACTCATTTTGTTACATGGGCCACACAAAAGATTATGAAAATTTAAAATGTAAATTACTTGTGGCTTTTGACGAGCAGCAACAGCAGCCAAATAGAAAACGAGAGAGTGCTCAAGCGAGCGAGAGAGAGCGAGAGAGCGAGGTGAAAACCAAAGAAGAGAAATAAAAACTGCAATTGCTACAAAGTGATTACGAAAAACGTCTCAAAAGTTTCACTCGGCACGAGTGCGGAAGTTTATCCCACGGCATTCGTATTGGGCAGCGCTCTCTAAGCAATACGATGCGAAGCGATGCGATGCGATATGTGAATGTATCTATTTTATTTTGCTTTTTTTTTCGCCGCTTACAACTCCATCGAACAGTTGCAGACCGCAAGCAGACCTCCCCCCAAATCGCCTAACCTCACCCCATCGCCACCTTTAGCACTTTTAGTCGTAACTCGTTTACACTCTGTGACTTTTGTAGCTTGTCCAACTCGTTCCGCCTGCGACGATGACGATGACGATTTGTGTTTGAAATAAGTTTTTGTTTGGGCCATTAAATCAGCTCTCCTCTCGAAACCCCAATAATATTAATTAACACTTTCGTCAGCTGTCGGTCGCATCGCTGCCCACGCACTGCAAGCAGCGCGCCAGTCTTTCCAAAGGGAGCAAGGGAAAGCTTTAGAGATTAGTTATTTTCAGTGCTGCCCTTGTTGTGATCCGTATGTGTGTGTGTGCGTGTGTGTTTCAATTTCGTCTAATGTAGAAGGTAAGCGGAATGGGAAATGGGGAATGAGAATGAGAATCAGCATGAGATGACGTCGCGGTCAACGTTACTGTCAACGTTAGCTGCGCTGCCTGCCTTGGTCGTCACACACACACACATACACACATACATTTGAGTATTTTGCTTTGTTGCTAGAGTGAAAATTGGGTTATTGTCAGAGAGCAGTCATCCACATTCACATTGAAGCAGTAGCAGTTGAAGCTACAGCAGGGGAGGTGTGGGGTGGTGGCATCAGTTTTTATTGAACTTTTGTGTTTTATTTATGGAAATTAGTGTCAAGTAAATCATGTGCATGCGCTTTTGCCATACCATACACAAAGCACACTTACACTCAAATACAGTTATCTATTTTCGATAGGAATTTCTATAAGCGGAGCTTATTGAAAGTCGATTAATTTTGAAAGCGTTTTGGCTTTTGTGAAAGTCGATAACTAATCGATTGAACCAAAAGGTGAACCAGTTGGTTGGTTTATTGTTTTGTGTGTGTGTTTCCGCTATTGAAGGAAATGCTCAAAGGCCAATGTCCAAACGGTCCAAATGGCCTTTCAATTCAAATGAATACTATGATCATAACAATATGAACTTGAGGTCTCTTGTTTGAATTGCCATAGAAGGTGTTTTCCGTGTGGGACGTTATTAAGTATGTGGATCGTAAGCTTGCAAGATGAGAACACCTTTAGGTGGGATCAGTGTTGACAGGTTTTGAGCGCTCGCATAAGCTAGAATCTGTGAATTCATCAGTAGTTGCTCTGCCCAATATAAGTTATCAAGAACAGCGATCTAATGATAGTTATCGATCGTATTTCTTACCACCTGCCCCTCCCCCCCCCCTCCACCTACTTTCAGGTCTGGGAGGCGCTTGTAACTACTTATATCCTTCAATAAGACTATAAAATGTTGTTGCAAGTTAATATTATTCGATTTTGCTTAAAAAAAAAAACAATAATTATTTTTGGCTGTGTAGCAACAACTCAGTTAAGCTAATTGCAACTCTTACCCAAAAAAAAAAAAACTTTCAACACCTCCTCTCCCAAATGATGGTTCAGTGTTTGCGACTTCAAAGCAAACATCAGCATTACTGTCAAATTTTCACACATTCAAGTGATGGCCCCGTCAACAACGCGGAGGCAAAGCTAATGCTAAACAGATTGACTGGAAGAAAGAGAAAGAGAGAGAGAGAGAGAGACAGAGAGTGAGTGAGAGCAGCTGCAATACAGTAGCTGTTCCCGTTCCCGTTGCTGTTGTTGATGTGTGGCCCGAACTAAAGGACACATGGACACACACGAAGTAGAAGAAGAAGCCCCTGCGGCCGATGCTAATTTGCACGCCATAAATGAAACGAATGTGTTGAGTGGTGGTGTTGGGCATAGGCAAGAGAAGTGAAATGAAGAGCCGGCTGCTTTGCTAGTTGGGTGGCCCAAGACAAAAAGAAGAAGAAGTATAAGACGACGTGACATGCGTTGCCGACAACGCCCCTGGCTGAAATACACACACACACACACACATCGATACTAACGTAACGTAACGTAACATTCACCCGCAACTTGAAAAGAAAAAAGAGCGAAAATGTAGAGTAGCGTGTGTGCAATCTGAAGCTGATGCCGTCGCGCACTTTGATGTAAAGTAGGAAGCGCCGATAAGCCAAGCCGCAACAAAAGCAAAAGCATAAGCAGCGAAAACGGCAGCAAGGCCGCTGCGGCGGCGGCGGCGGTTCAATTGAAGAGTGGCTGCTGCTTCTGCTGCTGCCACTGTGTGTGACTAAATGATTAAGGCTTATCTCGCTGCAGCGCTGCTCGGTCGAAGGACCTCCGGCCAGCAGCCGTTGGTCATCATCATCATCAACATGCCGTGGCCTCGTTCGCTGCGCCCTCGTCAGTCATTGTTGCTGTTGCCCTCCTCCTGCACATACATACATACATATGTACATACATGTGTGTATACAATTATCAGCTGCCCTCGAGTATAGCGCACTCTCTTTCTCTTTCGCTCTCTCCGCAGTTGCGCGCTCAGTGGTTTTTCAGTGTCGCTTCCTTTCCCATAGTCGACCTCACACAAAGCGCCCCACCAACGCCTCTCACTTGACTTGCAAGCAGTGTAGGTGTGTGTCTGTGTCTAGCTCTAGCTCTCGCTCTCGCTCTCCCACTCTCACAACGTTTCGCCACAGTTACATGGTGAAACAAAACGAAAAATGAAACGCTGCGAGCAGCGCTGCCAGCGTCGGCACCAAAATTCGACGAGCTAACTGAAATCGGACAGCAGCCGCTCACTCAACAGCAGCAGCAAGCGTTGTCGTCGTCGTCGTCGTCGGCAGCAATCGCTCGACCCGTTGCTCAGTTGGCTACACTTATTTTAGTTCTCCGCAAACTTTCAAGCGAAGCGGTTGTGATTCGTTCCCAATTCTCGTTTTGCCCGTTGAAGCAAAAAATAAAAAAAAAAGCTGACGGCCAAATGAGCAGTTGGCTACAACAATATATCCAACAGCAACACGGCATGGAGCATTGCAGGGTTTCAATCATTTCGTACAACTCCAAAGTGTTGCAATACAATATTTGTGGAATTTTTGTAAATTAATATATATACCTAAACATACACACAAAATTTAATCCATTTGTGTTATTGCAAACGCGTTGAAACGGTTTTTACAACAAACAACAAAAAAACAGCAAAACAAGGAAAAAATATATACATACGCATATATTGAAAAAAAGCTTGCCAAAAAATATTCACCGTGTGCTTTTTTGTGTGTAAATGTGTGTTAGTGAATACAGAAAAAGTTAAAATACAACAAATACAAAGTACAAATCAAATACAATATTAACAACAACAACAACAAGAACAAATAGAATTATAAAATGTTTGAGCCGTATGTGAAAATCAAAAAAAAGCGTAACGTGCATGAAATCTATCAAAATGAGAATGTCGAACTCGATGTCGATGTTGTAGCTGTGAATTTGGAACAACAGCAGCAGCAGCAGCAACAGCAGCAATCATTGAATTCGCCGCAGTCGCCGTCGCAGCAGCAGCAGCAGCAAACGTCAAGTGATAATTGTTGCTGTCCGCGTAATGTTGCTTTGAGCAGCGCATTGGCAGAGACGCCAGCAGCAGCATCAGCAGCAACAACAACTGCAACCAGCAGCAGCAGCAACAATTATAGCCGCCTGCATCAATTGATATCAACGCCTCCAGTATTACTGCGCAGATCATCGCTGTCGATGCCAGCGTCGCCGTCAGCGTCAACGTCATCGCAGCACCCACACGCTGTAGCTGTTAGCACGCCATCAACGCCATCGCCGCCGCCGCCGCCATCATCGCAACAGCAGCAACAAGCGGCAGCACCTTCAGTTTTGCAACAACATTTGGGTCACCTGAATTACGAAAGTGGAGCAACTGCAGCAGCAACGGCAGCAGCACAAGCAGCAACAAGAAGTGGCACAGCAACACTGGCGCAACATTTGGCAACACCTAGCAGCATATTGCAGGCAGCTTTTAGCAACGCCAGCAACAGCAGCACTAGTAGCAACAGCAACACTAACAGCAACAACAACAGCAACAGCAACTTGCAAAACATTTTAAGCCGCGCACAAAGTTCCTCAACCAACACTACCACCTCTTCTTCTTCTTCTTCGTCGTCGTCGTCGACGTTTGCTGCCTCCTCGAACAACTGCAGCAGCGCCTGTGCCGGCAACAGGCACTATAACGGCGGCAACAGCAACAATAGCAACAATAGCAGCAGCATTATTGCCAGCCGTCTATTTGGACCAACTTCATCCACCGCCAACTCCAGTTTGGCTGCTGCCTCTTCTTCTTCCTCATCCTCCTCCTCCACCTCCTCCTCGTCTGCATCTCTGCTCTCCTCTACCTCACACCACCTGTCACCGCATCATCATCTGCATAGCCATCATTCCGCGCTAACCAATTCCATTACGAATCGCATTAATCAATCGATACGTCGGCATCTCAACCAGCAGCAACATCAGCAACATCATAGCAACAACAACAACAGCGCTCCAAATTCTGCATCCTCTTCATCCAGCTCCAGCTCCTCTCCAGCCTCCACCTCGTCACACTATCAGCAACATCATCAGCAGCAGCAACAACAACAACAACAACAGCAGCATTTTAATTGCGCTCATCCTGCACAACAGCAACATCACCATCAGCAACACCAACAACATCAG
Source organism: Scaptomyza flava (assembly GCA_030179655.1). Classification (NCBI taxonomy): domain Eukaryota; kingdom Metazoa; phylum Arthropoda; class Insecta; order Diptera; family Drosophilidae; genus Scaptomyza; species Scaptomyza flava. Next base: position 7,810,723 of record JARNME010000012.1, read on the forward strand.
AGTAATAGCCACCATAATCATCATCACAGCAACAACAGCAACCACCATCAGCAACAACAACAGCAACAACAACAACATCACAGCAACAACAGCAATCATCATCATCATCAACAACAACAACAACAATCTCCTCTGTGCCTAGTATTATTAGTTAAATGCCCCAATTCGAAGGAGTTTTGTAACGCCGCTGCAAATTTCTGTGATAAAAGGTAAATAATACAAAAATCTCAACAAAACATTCGAAACAAAAGTGCACGAAACAATAAAAATCGATAACAATCGTAAAACTCATCAAATAAATTGCAACATGAAAATGAAACACAAATTGAAATGAAACAAGAAAAGATTAAAAATCATAGGCTTAACAAGATATGATTATTTTTGGGCCTAGGAAATTTCTTAATTTCCTTCTTCATAGAAATATTGACTATCAGAGAAACTTGCCTAAAATCAACAAACCTTTTGTAGTTCATATACTTTTTCCATAGAACACATTTAGGTCCTTTGACAACCCTAATTTACACAGTTAGCTCTTGAACATTTCGAATCCGTCAACACGAACATTTTGTATAATTTAGTTTGGTATTTCTTTTGTGATGCACATTTACCAACACATAATTATGCTGTGTTAATTTGGATGACTTGTGGTTTTCACTGGCATTCACTTGACACACATACATTCACACACACACACACATACAGTCACACATATTTGTGTGTGTGTGATTTGTGCTAGTTCGTTTTTCAACCTCGTCGTAACCCACTTTAAATGCTGGCTTTTAGAGATGTGATGACCTTAGTCAAGCCAAAGCGACCAATTGAGGTTATATATGTGCCAGTGTTGGTAAACCATCCAATATGATAAAAAAAAACATTTTGATATTAGAACTAAAAGACGTTTTCAGAAAAGGAAAAAATACAAACAGATGTTTTTTATTAAAATTTCTTTAAAGGCAACTTGAAATTGGAAATTGTTTGGAAATGCTTTTGCACTTGTTGCTTATTGTTATAGTTATATTATATTGCCGAATGGGATCATATGATATTCCATGAAAGCGATAGCTTTGGTTTTGTGATTAAATTTATTTTGCCTTGATATGTTTATATGAATTTTGATAATATGGTGATTCATATCTATATAAACAGAACAACACAAAGATTCGTAGCGCAGAGAGAAAAGCTGAAAGGGGTCGGGTTCTATTAAGTAAAGTTAAGCATTGAAGGTCTTTATAATATACGAATTGTAAAACTTTTTTTTTGTTTGCTCAGTTGATCGCAGAAACTTTGTAATAAGTTTTTTGTTTGAAGAAGATTTATTTAATTAAAATATTTAGGTAATAAATCTTTTTTTTCAATTGCTCCGATTTATTTCGAAATTTAGTAGCAACGATGTTGCTTTAATTGCTATTGTTGTTAATGGAGTTTGAAATGTCTGCGGTTTGTTTGTTTCCTTTATTCTTTTGCACGCCCTCTGCGCAAACGGAACGGGAAGTTTGCTTCAGTGCTTCGCAGAAGGGTCAGATTTTTAGTACAGAACACGAAACATGAGCTCATACTTATTTTAAATTCAAAAAATGTTGCCAGCAACGAAATAAAATGCATTTTTAATCTTTTACTTTCTTTATATATTTAAGTAAAACTTTCAAAAAATAAATGATTTGCTAAGATTAATTTAATTAGACATCGATTGCAAACAGCAGCAAAATGTTGCTCGAAGAGAGTTGTTGCTTAAGTTGCTTGAACTCTTTTAATATGAAATCATTTCTCAGATGCTTTAGTTTTCACTTTGTTTTTACACGCATTTCACCCAATAATCGTTAAAGCAAAACAACAACAACAACAACAACATCACAAGATTCCTCTTTCACTTAGTTTGCCCACATTTTGAATTTAGAACAAATCTCCATAGAGCTATGAAAAAATTTCTAAGCCAATAAAAAAAAAAATGATATTCGTAGCCAAATAGAGAGAGGCGCATGTGCGAGACAGAGACAGCACGAAAAAAGTAGTAGAAATCCGGCAACAATATCAGAAGCAGCAGCAACAACAACAACAACAACAGCAGCAACACAAAATGAAAGCACGACAAAAACAAAATGTGAAAACGCATGAAAGCCAATTTCTTGTAGTCGTCGTCGTCGCCGCCGTCGTTGTCGTTTCATTCGCTTCGTCGCAGTCGCCGCACAATTTGTTTAGAAAGTGCAGAGAAATGGTAAAAGCGGCAAAATGCAAACAAGCCATACAACAACAACAACAACAACAACAGTTGGCCCAAAACACTCTAGTGTGCAGTGTGTTTAAAATTGGGCACAAAATGTTTATTAATTTATTGATTGCATTTCATGCGCTTCAAACACAAAAATGAACGCTACCCCCCCCCCCCCTCCCCCATACGATAATGATAATGTAGCTGTTGTTGTTATTGTTGTTGCAGTTGTAGTTTTAACTATTATACAATACACACGCCACGCGCTAAACAACAACGTGCTCACAGTAAAAGAGAGCGACGTAGAGAGAGAGAGAGAGAGAGCGCGCGACCGCGTGTAAGCTGAGCTTTGCACGCTAGTACGTCATCAAACAAGTTTGCCGCAAGCAGCATATCGCTCTTTTGTTGTTGTTGTTGTTGGTCTTTGCTTGCGATTACATAAAGCGTCGCGTTTCGTTATTCGTGCTCTCGTTTTACGTCGCCTCTGCTAGCTTCGTTTGCTTTTGCGGTCGGGTGAAATTCGCTGTCGACGTCGCTGCCGCTGCTTGCTGACGCCTACGCGCCTGCGCAAACACAGTGCAAGCCATACAAATAAATACAGGCCAACGCCGACGACGACGACGACTGCGCAACATTGTAATTCTTATGTAACCATCGAATACACAAAATATGTTTTCCCTTTGTCATTATGCTTTATAAACGCAAAAAAAAACTAGTGTAAACTTTCATTTATGTAGCAATGCCAAAGTGTCAAAAAAACAGAAAAAAGCCCTGCCCTGCCCTCAAATGAGCTTATTTTTCTTTGACAAACACTATTTACTGTAAATTTGTTGAGTACATTTGTGGGTGTATATAAAATAAGCGCTTAAGCTTTTATTTTGTGGATCGTAATTTACGATTTCGCCCAAATGATAGTTATACATATGCATTAAATATTAATTTAAGCACAGCCTTTCACTATTGAAGATGAGAGTTGCTATTAGCTACCCATAATAGTCAAATGCAAACTTCCAATCGCTTGCAAAAAAAAATGTAGATTAAAAAAACGGACAAATTTCACTCTACTTAAATGATTTTATACATTTTATATAACAACACCAACAACCACCACAGCAGCTTCGCAGTCGGCAGCGACTTTCACGAAAACTGCAAGCAAAACTGCAGAGCCCGAGAGTGAGAGAGAGACGCGAAGCGACGCTGAGGAGCTTTCTCCTTATGGGTCGGGCCTTTGCCGTCTGTTAACTGCGCTGCTGGCGTATTAAAAGGCAAATGGACGCTAGCGACGCAACGCAGATAAGGCAACAAAAACAACAACAACTAAAGCGAAGTAAAGTAGCGAAACGAAACTTAACGATAAAACGAAACTTGAGCGTGGGAGTTTACAAAATTAATATGCGTCCAAGTGTTGACATCGTCCCCAAAGAGTTAATGTGTGTGTGTGTGCGTGTGTGGTGTGTATATAAGGCAACGATGAAGAGAAATTGCATGAACGATGGGTGGGTGGTTATTGTTGTAGCTGCTGCTGCATTTAATAGCGGAAGTGAAGAGATGAGTTAAGTTGAGCGCTAAAAGTAAGTTTCTCTTTTGAAATCATTTTCATTGGCATGAAAGATCACATTATTTAAATTGAATTGCCAGGTCGTTTTCTTCACTGTTGTTAACAACAAATTTATCGTTGCATCGCATTTATACACAAACACAAACACACACATACGCTTGTATGTGTGCGTAAAATGAAAAGCATTTCCTTTTCTTCAAAACGTTTTTCACTCGACTCATTTGTTGTTGTTGCTTTTTCGAAGAGTGAAAGGAGTATTTTTCTGGCGCGCTTTTGTTGTTTTGTTGCTGCTGCTGCTGCCGCTGCTGCTGTTGGTGAAAACGCCAACAACAACCACAAGCGGAGTGAAAACTCATGCGATAATTTGTTGTAAAATTTTCACAATTTTTTTTTTTTTATTATTGGCCGCCTGCCTTTTGTTGTCGACTTTCGTTGTTTCTCTTGTTTTCATTGTTGTTGCTAATTTTCTATCAAATTTCATTTAAATGCTAATGAAAAGTTGCCGGAAGTGTAAAAAGTGGAAAAAGCGCAACACGCGATTCCGATTCATTATATAACAGCCGCAGTTATTTTGGCGGAAAATTGGTGAAATGTTGTTTTGTCGTTAAATGTCCAAATTTGGCGCGGTTTTCCAAAATTATGAACAGCTGCCTTCGCAAAGACGACCCCCTCCTCTGCCCCACAACCCAACCAAACAATATAAGGCTGCTGCGCCTTTATCTTTTATGTATGTATTTATCCATTTCATCATTTATCTCCCTTCTTGCGCAGCAAACCGTTTTATATTGTGTAGATTTAAACACGTGCTGCTCTTTGTCATGTATTTAAGTCTCTTTGCTTTGTTGACCGATGATGCTGCTCTCTCTCTTTCGTTTTGTGCGCCCTCGCATTGCTCTTTTCTGGGTTCTGCGCAAAGATCATTCAAGGTGCTTGCATTTACAGCGGCGTGTCCGTGACCAAATGCATTCGATTCAGCTGCCAATGACGACGTCGGCGTCGGCGTCTGTTTGCAGAGCAAGCATGAAAAGGCTGGACCTTAAACACAAGCAGCTGAACTATAGTACAGTGCCAGCTAGCTATAATGGTCGACACTGCTGTACTAACCATAAGGCCACCCATAATCAATTCTATATACATACGAATGCATCATTCAACTAATTGGCTTTTTAAGGTCCAGCCTAATCAGCCAGAACGCTGACTCATTCATTGCTCTCACGTTGGTGGGAGTTCTTGATGGCGACGGCAATAACTCATTAATCATCACGAGTTTAACTGCTGTTGTTGTGTTTTTGTTGCTGTTTACTGTGACTGCCGAAAAATCACTTATGTAGTTTGCCTCCCCTCCTATTTCGCTGTCCCCCCCTCCCCTCTCTCGTTTAACCTTAGTTTTGCCTTGTGACGCCGCCAAAGCATGTTTGAGAGCTGAACGCTTCCAATGTCATACCAAACAAAGCAACAACAACAAAAAAAAACTTTCGGCACTGAGCCCTTCGAAAAGAGAGCGCACAAGCGGGGGAATGACGAGAGCGTAAGAGAGACGACAGCTTGTGCTGTTTTGCAGGTGCTCGTCTCTTTCAATGCTTGTGTGCTGCGTGTGTTTGTTTGTATTGCGTGTGTTTGTATTGCTCTCAATGCCAAATCAATGTCATTAACATTAAAGCACACTCACTAAAAATTTAACAAAGCTACTTGAAGGTACTAAACCTGACAACTCTGCGGTCGTCGTTGTCACCCCAGCCCAGCACCGCCCCGCTTCATTGACGTTGGCTTTGTCATTACCGTTGTTGTTGTTGTTGTTTTTTCGGTTGTTTTGGTTCTGCTTGCTGCGACTGTGACGGCTGCTGCGGCTGCTGTTGTTTCCGAATGCTGACTTACGGTTTGTTCACCTTGATGAAACATTCGCGTCAACCGTGTTAATACAAACACACGCACGCGCTGTCACACACACACACAAACACACACCAATACACATTGAAGTGAAGGTCCTTTTTTTATTTCTTCAAGCATTTGATGGCCAGCTGAAGTGAACTGCAAAACTGGCACCAACTCAGCCTTGTACAGATTTTTCCCAAGTTTTTCTTTGCTTAATTGTTGATGTTGCTGCTTTGCTATGTTTTTGTTGTTATTGTTGATGTCGTTTCCTTTTGCATCTGCGCCAGCTCACAAAATCTCCCATTGTTACTATATCCATAGATCCTCTCTCTTTCGCTCCCTCCCTCTCGATTTGGCCATTGTTTCGTCAATTTTACACTCTTGGCTACAGTATTTTTCGTCTATTGTTTGCCGTCATCTGCAGGCGTCGTCGTGCCTGAATTATCCTTGCTGCCGTCGCCGCTGCTGCTGCATCCTGTGACGCATCTTGGCCGACACAGATTTTTCCAGGCCCACACGGATATCGTGTGTTTTTCTGTAGATTTGTTTCAGTTTTCATTTGCCGCTTCAACTGGCCAGTCGTGTTGTGCTCCTGTGTGTGTGCGTGTGTGTTCTTGAAATACAGTTGCAAAAAAAAAACAAATATTCTCTCCCGCTCTCATAAAATCCACACAAACCAAAAGCTCGTTCAGAGTCGATCAATTACACTCTCTCTCTCTCGCGCGCAATAACGGTTAATGCATGAGCTTTCGCTCATTCGAATTATGAGCTGTTCTTTGCGCGCGCCTTTTCCTTCCTAAATAATGTGCACTTCACATTTTGGCGCATTCTGTTCTTTGATTTCCGTGTGCTTGTGTCTCCATCTCCGTATCTCGTTTTTGTCTTTGTTAGCAAACGCTATTGAAAATATCATTTTGAACAAAAAATCTCGAGTAATTTAATTTAATTCTGTGTGTGTTGCGTTCTGTGTTTGCGGCAAGCTGGATAACTCTTTGCTGCTAAAACTGCTCAATCTACTGGCTAGACATTCGAGTGCCGATAGTAATTTGGTCAAGATTGAGTTCGAACGCAGCATTATGGATTTACTGCAAGAGCCAAGGTCTAGTTTTTAGATTCGATTTAACCTCACTTATTAATTTGTTATTAATAAATGTTTTATTCCTTTTATTTTTGCAGATTGCCGGTAAACGAATGTCAGGCAAGCCAAACAGCTAGAGTCACCTCGAACCTGCACGCATCCAGTAGCACAATGGCGGTCAGCCGTGTTCCCTCGCCGCCCCTGCCGGAAGTTAATACGCCAGTCGCCGAGAACTGGTGTTATACGCAGGTAAGTTCTTCCCTCCTTACTCCTCCTCCCTGCTTTGTGCAAGCAAATGCAAAGTAAGCAAAAAAGTAACAAGGATTACCTTACACCCAAAACCTGCTGCATTCCTATGGATTTGTTCCCTTTGTTCTCAGCATTTGCTGCTCTCAAATTTCCATAGTACTTGTGTGTGTGTGTGAGTGTAAACTGAATCCATTTTTGTGGTTATGTTTGCCCAGGCTTAAGGAAAAATGCATTTCCGTTTTTCGCCTGAATCGATCTCTCCTCTTCACATTACGTTACGCAGGTGTGCACACGAGAGAAACTAAGAAGAAGAAGAAACTGTAGCTGTTGACGAGAGCGAGGCCAAAGTCCATTATATTGTGAGGACCGTGGAAACGAGATTATGTTGATCTTTGCCTTGATTTGATCCTTGAGTCTAGTTTCCTTAAGCTGGCTTAAAATTATCTAAGGATATGAAGAACCGAATTTTTAGAGAAATTCTTAACTCAACTCATACGAAAATGAGGAATTATTTAGTCCTTTAGGTGGGTTTGTTTTAGTTGAGTTTAAAAGACATAATCAAACGACGTTCCATTGGGAAAGCTGTCAAAAACGAGCTTAGCTTACACACTTTAATCAATTACTTTGCTTCAGTCTTCGCTTGAATTTTCATCATAAAGTCTAACGAAAATGCTTAGGAAATTTTGTGAAAATATTGCTAGCAGTGCAACAACTTGTGTAAATTTAAAGATTCAAGATTTCTTTAAGCATCTAATAACTCCGGCTCTCTTTCTACTCAATTAACAGGTCAAAGTTGTTAAATTTAGTTATATGTGGACCATAAACAACTTTAGTTTTTGTCGCGAAGAGATGGGTGAGGTACTCAAATCGTCCACATTCTCAGCTGGTGCTAATGACAAACTAAAATGGTAAGTAAAAAACTAAAATCATATTAAATAGTTGATACTAAGTTCCACTATTTTGTATGCTTTCAGGTGTTTACGGGTAAATCCCAAGGGTCTAGATGAGGAGAGCAAGGATTACTTATCATTATATTTACTGTTAGTTTCGTGTAACAAATCTGAAGTCAGAGCCAAGTTCAAATTCTCCATACTAAATGCAAAACGTGAGGAAACCAAAGCCATGGAATCCCAGCGGTAAGTTTTTTTTTAACCCTTTTTTTTGTTTTCTTTCTCATATTAAACAATATATTTTGCCATTCGATAGAGCTTACCGTTTCGTGCAGGGCAAAGATTGGGGCTTTAAGAAGTTCATACGGCGCGATTTTCTTTTGGACGAGGCCAATGGCCTGCTGCCCGAAGATAAACTGACCATATTCTGTGAGGTTAGCGTTGTGGCCGATAGTGTGAACATCTCCGGACAATCCAATATTGTGCAGTTCAAAGTACCCGAATGCAAACTATCTGAGGATCTCGGCAATCTATTTGACAACGAGAAATTCAGCGATGTAACGCTCTCGGTCGGTGGCCGTGAGTTTCAAGCGCACAAAGCCATTCTGGCAGGTAAGACAAAGAGAACGAGATAGTTTTTGTAAGGAAATTTCAAACTTCATCATTATTATTAATAGCGCGCAGTGATGTCTTTGCGGCCATGTTTGAGCACGAAATGGAGGAGCGTAAACTGAATCGTGTCGCCATAACCGATGTAGATCATGAGGTTCTCAAAGAAATGTTACGATTCATATATACGGGCAAGGCGTCAAATCTAGAAAAAATGGCAGATGATCTCTTAGCGGCTGCTGATAAGGTTCGTCTCGAGAATGAATGAATGTTGTATCACAATATCATAATTCTATTTCTTGGTTACAGTATGCACTCGAAAAGCTGAAAGTGATGTGCGAGGAGGCGCTGTGCGTCAATCTCTCTGTTGAAACAGCAGCCGAAACGTTAATATTAGCTGATCTCCATAGTGCGGATCAATTGAAAGCACAAACGATAGATTTCATTAATACGTAAGCTGCAAAATATAATTAAATTTCAATTTAATAGATAATAATTGTACATTGTTTATTCCGACAGTCATGCCACCGATGTGATGGAAACCAATGGCTGGCAAAGTATGATTACGACACATTCACATTTGATAGCGGAGGCATTTCGTGCGCTCGCAACACAACAAATCCCACCAATTGGACCACCAAGGAAACGCGTGAAAATGAGCTGAAACCATAATACAACAACAACACCAGCCAATAATAATAATAATAACCATAAAACAGTAACAACAGCAACCAATTCAACAGCAACAAGCAACAATATACCTACAACAGCAACAATAATATTAACCCAATATGTAACATACATTTTAACAGTTGCAAGAAGCATTGCGTTTCTTTTACAACAACAACAACAGATAGTTCAGCTGCAACAATTAACTATAATATGATCAATAATAACAGTAAAAACAACAATTGGTTTAAGCCACAGCAACAGCAGCAGCATCAGCAGCAACAACAACAGCTAGCATAAATGTCGTTTATTGTTTTGAATATCGAGTAATGTAATTTTTCAAGAACTTGATGATAAATGTAATATTTTTATTTTGTTGATTTATGATTACGATTAATGCTTATTTTTAAGATTAAAAATTAACAAACACACACACAAAACAAAAAACAAAAATAATGTAAAAGATACAAGAAAAAAAACCACAAATCAATAAAATTCATTAAGTATCAAGAATGGCAACTATTAAAAACCATATATATGCATTAATGAGAGAAGATAAAGAAAGTAAAAACAACAACAAAAAATATGCGTAACTATTATAATTATGAATTATTATTATTAACTATATTATTATGATTACCGCATATAATTACAAAGCGTACACTTTGATTGTGATGTACTATATTCGATGAGTATGACTAATGCATAATGATACGGATATGATAATGAAGTTGATTTATATATTGTGTATATGTATGTGTATAACCTCTGCAATTTGAATTCAAGACCACAGAGACAACAGACAGCCCCAGAGCATTAAAAAAGGTTTTATTTTTGTATTTAACAAAGACAACAACTATACTATTCTCCCCTTCCCCTCTCGGTACACATAAAAACTTCCAAGCAAACAACAACAACAACAAAATGCAGCAACCACCGCCGTTAAACAATAATCAGAATAAACACAAACACAAACATAAATGGCAAAGTTCTAGCACAGTTATTAAAAAATCATTGTAAACTAATCAAATTCTATGCTCTTCTTTTTTTATATTTTTTTGTTAAAAGAAAAAATAAAACACCAATGTTTTTTGTTTTTAAGTAATTAATGCAACTTCTTTATTTCTTGTACAAAAAAAAAAAAAAAAATGAAGAATTGATAAAAAACAAAATATTGTCGAAATAAAAGCAAAATGTAGCGCTCCGTGTATAGTAAGCAAAAAAACAAACAACAAACTAAGTCTTTCATATAAAAAAAACGCAAAAACAAGGACTCCATATTCCTTATACAAGATGATCCTTGCAATGAGCTTGCTTTTCTAGTGTGGGGTGGGCAATAAACTGAATTCTGTTTTCATTTGCAAACAAAAAAAAGGCACCAAACAAACGAATAAAGTAAAAGTGATAATATTCATCCAATTACAAATATAAAAACTCAAATTTTTGATAAGTGCAAATTCGTTTAATGCTTACACGATATCAGGATTTATTCAAATACAATGTGTGGGAATTAAAAAACAATAGATTTTGTTGGCCAGCATTTGGAAAAAATAAAATGTAAATATACTATAGAGCAATAGGTTTTTTTCTGATTCCGTTTCAAATGCACAACAAACAAGCTTAAACGGTGTTTGCGCAGCACTAAAGCAAAATAGAAAAGATTTTGAAATAAGAAAAAACAAAAACAAATCAAGAATTAAAGGTAATCAAAAACAATGCCAATATTAAGTGCGATTAGCTATTATTATTATGAGTATGCTTTGAATAAGTAGAACGATTGTTATTTCCATTCCAATTGACCAACAAACAAGCAAAAGCAATAAATTAAAGAGTGCTGTGTGAATGCCGAACAAAAAGAAAAATGGTAAATTATCAAATTGCAAACATATTGAAAACACACACGATACTAGTAAAGAAATAAAGACATTTTTATGCATGCCAATCTAAATGTGTAGAATACAATAAACGAACAGGAGAACAAACAAAATTGTGCGAGTATAGTATGTGTAATAAAACTTTATATAGAAAACTTTGGGGCAATATGAAAGCGATGATAAGAACAATGAAGATCAACAAACAAAGAAAACACGGGAAACCTTTTTAAAAAGCAAATTGTAATTGTATTTAACAAATTAGATAATAAATTAATATGTTCTAAAGTGATAGCGACGGACTATTGTTATTGATTTTTTTCGTGTTCATCCAAAAACTGTTGCAACAACGACAAATCAATTGGAATGGTTAGTTGCTCGGAGCCATCAGCAACGCGCTTAGATTTCACCAATTTGTGATCCAAAAACTCGGTTAATTGAGCACGCAATGCCAAATCCGAGCTAACCAAGAAGGACTCGCGACAGCTCGAGTAAAGATCCTTGAAGGGCATACCCTGATAGTTGGCATTGCCTTTATTCTTCAACTGAAACTTGACAATCAGCATGTAAATTCCTCTTGAGTTTGTTGTCAGCGAGGAGAATACGCTGCGCATTGAGGATAGAGCCAATTCTCCAGAATTCTGCACTAACAGCGAATTCTCAAACGCAGTTTCATCTGTATACGGCAGCATGGTGGTGCAGTCCCACCACGAAAAGTTATAGTTGCCCAGCTTGTTTTGATCCCAAACTAAAATATATATATATATATATTATGTAAATAATGAACTCTTCTTGTAGGTGTTACTTTGAGCTCTACTTACGCAGTGGTGTATTGATGTGATCGATTGATGCAAGCAGATGAATGTTGGGCACACGTGCCAGGCGGGAAAAGATGGCTTGGGATTTAGCATTGCGTAACATTGCGCCATCTAAATTATGGACAATCAGGTACAGATGTGTTTCGGGTATCAGTTCAAACTCTTCTTCAATCATATCTACAGCTGCGTGTGCATTAGCTGGACTGGGACCTGCATCCAGAATCTCGCTGGTTATGCTATCCAGAACATCTTTAAGTGTTAGACTGGGAAAGAAACCGTTGATTACCAGCACCGGTTGCTGTGCGAGAATTTCACGATGAAAGGACTGCAGAAGTTGCCGTTTCGAGCCCAATCCGTAGAGAAGAATGTTGAAACCTTCGTTTAGAATGCACATCCATTTGGAAAAGTATGAACGATACTCTTCCATAATGGCATTGATTGCTGTTTCGTGTTCCACCGATGCTTTCATATCGGCCAACAGACTGAATACACGATCTGCAGCCAGTCGTGGATTCTTTAGGCGATCCAACGTGTGATCCGAAGTGAGTATCTTGCTGCTGGCATGCGAGTGAAAGTAACCATCACTCTCGGGCACATACTCATTGGATCTTTTGACACGCGCTGACTGTCGTTGACGAGCTGCTGATGGCGTCTTGGGCAGCACAGGCACCACAATCGCACGTCGCGCCTTGCTCGGTGTCTTGGACTCATCGTCAGCGGCATCGTTGTCGGATCCAGCTCCATCGCTGCTGCTACTACTGCTGCTGCTTGAGGAGTTGTCGTCGCTGGGACGAAAGTCACTATCGTCCGCAGAAAAATCATCTTCAGAGTCGGCAACAATTCGTGCCAGCTCTGCAAGAAAAGAAAGTTGTTTTAGATGCTGATAGAGCAGTAGTCAATAGAGACTAACGTTTCTTCACCCGCGTGCGTACATGTGATGGCGTCTTTGGCTGATCCTCCTTTTTGCGCTTGGTATCCGGTGTTTTGACACCCAAACGTGGCGTTTTTGGTGTCTTTGGTGTGCAGGGAGTAGAATTTAGTGCAGCCAATGCCATAGCATCCCTCTTTTTGGGCGTGTTGAAACCAAACAAGCTGGTTCCGGCCACATTATAGCCGGCCTGTATAAGTTCTAGATCTCGAGAACTTGGCTTAGCAGCACCAGCAACACCTTGTTCCACAACATCTTCATCTTCTTCAGTTTCCGATTGCTGTTTCTCATCCGAACACTCAACATAGTTGACAACAACATGCTCCCATTCGCCTTTGCTTTTATATTGTTGATACTTTTTGGTTGGACTCGGTTTGCGTGCTGAACGACGTGTTTTTGGCTGATTTTGTAGCTCCGCTGATCCGCTTGATTCATCAGAGCTGATGTTAATTGTGGTAGATGCCTTTGGACGCCCCACTTTCTTTTTCTGTTTCTGTGGTGTTTTATATTCAGTACCTTTTGTGACAGCTGTTTGTGTGCCTGATGGAATGCGACTCATTTTATAAATTACAATGCAAATGCGTATCAACAAAAATTGGACAAGCTAAATTATAATAAAATGTTTATTAAATGCAACAAAAATGGAACTTTAGTTGTGTTTGCCGCGGTTTTGTTAATAATGTATCGACTTATCGTCTCTTCTCTGATCAAAAGAAAGTCTTCGATTGGTTCATGTCACAATTCACAATAGCTGTCTATCAAATATTCATCGTCATTATGGAAGAAGCAGCATAACATGTGTACCGTCATCAGTTTAAAAATAATTGACAATTAATTCCTGTAACTGTCAAATAAGTTTAAGCTTGCCCATATTTAGAATATATTGCCCAAAACAATTCATGTGTTTTTAAATAAATTGATTATTCGAAGGTAACTTTACCAATGCCTCGATAACTGTTGAATAATATATATCGATATAGTAGGCGAAGCTCATCACTAACTGTGAGTCAGGCGGTTTAAGCGTGCGGCAATTTTCACTGAGAGTAGCAGCAGTGTGTGTTTAATTTCATAAAATTTTTATCAAAAGTATCAAAGCACAAACGCAAAATGAACACAATGGCAAGTCCTTTATCCATCGCTGGAACGCGACAGTCCGGCGCAACGGTTCGCACACAGAATGGTATGTAATCAAAGGTTTCAACAACAGCTGCAGCTGCAGTAATAGCCGGGGACAAGCACGTTGCCAATCAGATCTTCAGACATTTTTAAAGAATATTCTCGAATGAAAAATACAAAATGTTACTCAGCTTTGCGTTTTGTAATTTTACAAAACGAAAGAAAACATGTTAAATGAATACAAAATTAAAGGCTGACAAACATTTTAAGTGAGGTTATGGCGTATGGCGTCCGGAGCACATACATATGTATGAAGGGCATCTGAGTAATAATCCCATCATGTTTTCTTTGCAGTCATGGCAGCGCTCTCTATTTCGAACATTGTCAAGAGTTCCCTGGGCCCCGTTGGCTTGGACAAAATGCTTGTTGATGATATTGGTGATGTTACCGTTACCAATGACGGCGCCACAATTCTGCGTCTTCTCGAAGTAGAGCATCCAGCTGCAAAGTAAGTGTACAATAAAATTAGTTAGCAAAAGTTACTGAATAACATGTTGCATGCTTTAGAGTGCTTGTGGAGCTAGCTCAGCTGCAAGATGAAGAGGTTGGCGATGGCACCACATCTGTTGTCATTTTGGCTGCTGAGCTGCTGAAGAACGCCGACGAGTTGGTCAAACAAAAGATTCATCCCACCTCAATCATCTCGGGCTATCGTATTGCCTGCAAGGAGGCATGCAAGTACATTTCGGAGCATCTGACTGCCCCAGTGGACGAGCTTACCCGTGAAACACTCATCAACATTGCGAAGACATCGATGAGCTCCAAGATTATTGGCGCTGATGCTGATTTCTTTTCCAAAATGGTTGTTGATGCCGTTCATGCTGTCAAGATCACCGATCCCAAAGGACAGACGGCCTACTCGATCAAAGCCATAAATGTGCTGAAAGCCCACGGCAAATCGGCTCGCGAATCAGTTCTAATTCCAGGCTATGCTCTAAACTGTACCATTGCCTCTCAGCAGATGCCCAAGAAAATATTGAACGCAAAAATTGCCTGCCTTGACTTCTCGCTGCAGAAGACCAAGATGAAGATGGGTGTGCAGGTGTTGATCAATGATCCCGACAAGCTCGAAGCTATCCGCGCACGTGAGCTGGATATCACTAAGGAGCGCATCAACATGATTCTGGGAACTGGCGTGAATGTAGTCCTGGTCAGTGGCGGTGTAGATGATCTATGCATGAAGTACTTCATCGAAGCTGGAGCAATGGCTGTGCGTCGCGTAAAGAAAAGCGATTTAAAGATTATTGCCAAGGCAACTGGTGCCGCATTCCTGACATCACTCACAAATATGGATGGCGAGGAGAGCTTCGATGCCTCGATGGTGGGTGAAGCTGCTGAGGTGGTACAAGACCTTATCTGCGACGATGAGCTTATTCTTATCAAGGGCACCAAGGCTCGGTAAGGCACTCTGAATCTAGTTTGATTAAGCGTCACTTACCCATGGCTATTTTTTAACAGCGCTGCTGCATCTATAATCCTGCGTGGTCCCAACGACTTCTACTGTGATGAGATGGAGCGCTCTGTCCATGACGCTCTCTGTGTGGTAAAGCGTGTGCTGGAAAGCAAGAAAGTCGTTGCCGGCGGCGGCTGCGTTGAGGCAGCACTCTCCATTTACCTAGAGAACTTTGCCACATCGCTGTCATCTCGCGAGCAGCTGGCAATTGCCGAGTTCGCCAAATCGATGTTGGTCATTCCGAAAACCTTGTCTGTAAATGCTGCTAAGGATGCCACCGATTTAGTGGCCAAGCTGCGCTCCTACCACAACTCCAGCCAGACAAATACCTCAAAGCATGGCGAGCTCAAATGGACCGGATTAGATCTAATTGAGGGCGTTGTGCGCGACAACAAGAAGGCTGGTGTGCTGGAGCCGGCCATGTCTAAGATCAAATCGCTGAAGTTTGCCACTGAGGCGGCAATCACCATTTTGCGCATTGATGACATGATCAAGCTGAATCCAGAAGATAAGAGCGGCAAGAGCTATGCCGATGCCTGTGCCGCTGGCGAGCTTGACGGTTAAAGATGCTCACATTAGTACACTTAATCTTATATAAAACTCACAACAAACTGCAAAAACTTTCGCCCCCCATTTAACTGTAATAACAATTTAATTGTTCTTTTCTAACTGCGATTTGTATTAATCCCGCATCATTTTATAAGCACCCCTCATTTCACTTAATATGCATATTAATAAATGAAACAACAGAATATATGCTGCGGCGTATGCGAAACTAAACTTGAAAACCAAATTGTTTACAGTTTTGAAAAGAATTTTCGAGTGTAGAGGAAATTTGTGAGAGAGCGTTGCGTGCTTCAGAGAGGGCCAGAGAATCCAAAAAATATTGCGACTATAAATAGCGCATGCATCTATTTTGACTGTCAAAAAAACGAAAAGAATAAATGTACTAAAGCAATCGCATTGCGTTAAAGCGTGTGAAAATTTTTAATAAAATTTAAGAAAATATGTCTGCAAACAATTTGGAAAACCCTATTGGGGGTGATGTAAATAACAATGAGACAGCTAATGGTCAGGTAGAGCAAGTGGAGGAGCAGCAGCCAACGGCGCAGCCACAAAATGAGCTGCTCGACATGGTGTTCACATTGGAGAGCGAAAAACAAGCGTTGCTCGAGGAGTCCCGCAAAAGAATCGGGGCGCTGCGTAAAGATTTTGAGGTTAGTTTTGAATGTCAGTTTCTAGTTTTCTCAACTAAATCAGCAAATCCCCATTTAAATAGGATGCACGCTGCGAGAATGAGCGATTGCAGAAGCGTGTGGCCAACTTGGAGCAGTCATTGAAACAGTCGGTAATGCTGGGCGGAGTGGACGCACCAAAGTCACGACAAGAACAGGATGAGCTTCTGCTCAAGGCCAAAACGTTGCTATTCGAAAAGACCAAAGTGAATAAGCAGCAGGAACAAACGATTTCTGTGCTCAAGGAACAAGTTGAGTCTATTAAGGATGTGTTGCAAGTGACCAAAGACATGTTGCAACTAAAAACCACTGAGGGTGAACACACACAGGCGCGTCTGGAAAAAAGTCAGTTGTGGATAAAGGCCGAACAGGACAAATGTGCGCTGACCGAAAAGAAACTAGAGATATCAAAGTCTGTGTACGACAAACTTCGCGCAGAATACGATACGCAGTCCAAGATATTTAAGGTATGATTTGTGCTAGATTCTTTACACTAAGAAACAAAATAGTTACTAACATATGAACATATTTCTTGACAGGATTTGAAAGCAGCCTATGAGCAGAAAGTGAAGGTGCTGAGTATCGCATTGGCCGAAGCCAAAAAATAGTTGAACAATTTAATAAACTACATATGTTAATTAAATGCACAAATGTTCTTTATAAGGTTTAATAATTTAATCATCTTTGTTCTGCACAAATCCCCCACGAATCCTGTGTTTAGGCTGTTTGCTTGGATTGCTGCTGTTGCTGTATCATTTTTAAGGCGGCCGCTTGCTTCATTTCCAGCACACCCATCACAGAGTTGAGGAAACGCGTCTTTTGCATGTGGATCTTTTCGATTTTCTCGATTTGTTCCTGCACATACTCGACGCGTCGTTTGAAGTAATCCTTAGATCCATCCAAATCCTATTAAATGCAAACAGATGATATTGTGAGCAATATATTGATTCAGGTAAGTTTCTATTTTACATACCTTTTCAATGTAGTAGCCGGTGCCGATGTCTATGATAAAGTTATTGAGGTCCTTGATGCGACCTGGAACATACATACTGCTTGTGAGCGGCACGAGTATTTGACGATTCTCCCAATCAGGCTGAAATGCTTCCAGAGCATCTTTGGAACCAGCATATTTCGCCTTGCAGCCGTGCAGAGTCGAAAGCGATTCCTGTATGTTGCCCATTTCCTAAACAAAACCAAATATTACAAACATGTGCCATTAACATTCTCTCTGTGCATTTACGGCATTGTAGCCCGTTGCCTGCTCATTTCCCCCTCCCATCTAAAGTACACGCTGGTGAGCAACGCACCCACACGCGACTCTTGCACTCACCTGCTCGAATTCTTGCTTGATTTGCATCAATTGGTCTGGGCTGAGCTTTGTGAGATCAATCATCTCGGTTTTTGCCGCAGCATTAGGGGATGAAGCCATTGTATGTGCTTAAA
The DNA here is from genome assembly GCA_030179655.1 of Scaptomyza flava. Classification (NCBI taxonomy): domain Eukaryota; kingdom Metazoa; phylum Arthropoda; class Insecta; order Diptera; family Drosophilidae; genus Scaptomyza; species Scaptomyza flava. The sequence goes on from JARNME010000012.1 coordinate 7,828,778, forward strand.
GTTATAACTTATAAATTGTAATTTTTATTCTTAATAGTCACAAGCAAAACTTGTACTGCTGTATTGAATCATGCGGAATGAGCTCAAACGAACGACTCTCGAACAAAAGAACTGGCTCGTGACTATCGCACAGACAGTTCGTAACTGGCTCGAACAAAAGAACTGGCTCGTGACTATCGCACAGACAGTTCGTTACTGGCTCGTGACTATTGCATAGCCAGTTCGTTACAAATGGATTGCGCCACTATCGTGTCTTTCAAAAGCTTCTTTCCGTTTACAGAGTAATGCAGCCCTACCCAAGCAGCGCTGTTGCGGGATAAAAAAGGTTGAAATGAAAAGTAACGTATTTCGATTTATACTTTTATTTTATTTATTATATGCAATGTTATAATTCTGTGTTTTGTCAGTCATTCTGTATTTGTATGCAATTTTATACCGATTTTTTTCTTTCTTTCTATCTTTCTCATAAATTATAAAATCTAACACAAAACAAAGCCATTTCATTAACAATCACTGCCGCTACATATACACGTTACGATTTGTTATAATATAGGCGCAGCCATTACATGTTCATATACATATGTTGTTATATACTGGTATGTGTGTGTGTGTTTTGTCTGTTTTAGGGGTGTTAGTTTGTGTGTTGTAATTTCGTGTATATATATTAGATAACAATGATATTAAGCCTAAATATATATGTATACATATATATGTAAGTTTAAGTTGTATTGATACATTGTTTGCATTCGCATCATTCGCATTTGTCTGTTCCTATGATCATTCAACTATTACATGCTTTAACTAAGTTACTTTTACTCATTATACTAACATTACGTGCCTTTTACCCACTTATCATTTATGTTTATCATACATAACATTATTCTTTAATCAATTGGTATCGGTATTGGTTTTTTTTTTCTTTTTTTGGTATTTTTTCTTTTTTAATTTATCTAACATTGTTTTTAAACAATTTAGCAAGTATAATTTGCATGGCGTGTAGAATTTCGAATAGGTTGAGAATTCCTTAAGTTTTCGTTTTGGGATTTGTTTTTTTTTTTTTTGATGTGCATTTTTAGTAATCGCAAGGCAAAAATTTTGAGTTTTCTTTCAAATGAAATGAGTAAACTTTGTGGTTTATTTTAAATGCAGAGTTTATGTTTTTTGTTTTTGTTTTAGTTTTTTTCTTATCTTGTGCAGCAATAACATTGTAAAGATATATAGAAATTGTTGTTGTAGCCATTGGAGATCGGGTACATTACATATATATATAAGTGGGAATGTTAATTATTTTTTTTTTGTATCAACAGCATTGAATTAATAGTATTATCAATTCGAAGGGACGTAGTACATAATAATCATAATAATAATAATAATAATTCATTTTACATTATAGTATTGTATATGCAATGTATATTTTTTTTTGTATATAGATGTACATAAATAGTAGAGTATGTATGCATGTTTGTAATTTTTTTTTTTTGTTTAGTATATTTTGTATATAGTATAGTATATAAGTGTACGTGTGTGTATAAATATGTGTGCATTGTATAGTTTTTGTTGTTGTTGTTGTAATTGTCCTAAGTGTTCATTTCGCTAGATTCGCTAGTTTTAGTATTTTTTGTTTGTTTGTCATGTGGTATTTCGGTTGTATACAAGTTTGAGGTTGTTTCAAAAACTCGAAAATATATCAAAAATTGTATTGTTGAAATGCAATATATATATGTATGTATATATGTATATGTGTAGTTAGGAGTCAAATATACATATGTATATACGTTATAATTATATATATATGTATGTATGTATGTGTGTGTATAAACCATTGTCATTGGTTAAAGAGAATTTAGCAGAAGAATTAATTAATTTAGCTAGTTTTATTTTTGGTATGCGGTAAGTAAGTGAGTGTGTGTGTGTGTGTATTAATGTGTGCGTGTATAACTCCAATATATGTGTATATATGCATTAAGTCTGATACAATTTGTGGTATACAAATATCAGCAAAATCTAAACCAAAAGCGCTACAAAGTGATATATTTTCTGTTAAGTAAGTGAGGAATGCATGTGTGTATGTGTTGGTGTGTGTGCCTTTGTTTTAGTAAGTTGTCTTATTGTTAATTGCTGCTGCTGCTGATTGCGTATACGTCACGTAAGCCTCGAAAAATATGCACAAAGCGGCTCTAATACTGTAAAATTGTTGCTTGTTGCCGTTTTTGTTTGTTCATGTTTTTCAGCTGTAAAGTAATTTTGCTCACAATCGATAGCATTTTTGTACAAAAAAAGCTAGGTAGGTTCGCTTCAGTAAGTGTGTGTGTGTGTGTGTGAGTTTGTGTCTTGTTAATTGATATGTCCGAGTTCATATTGCATAAGCTTGTATGACAATATATAGTCTCAAATACATATACATATTTAAAAGTATATTAGTTTAGGGGTTTACGAACCAAAATTATTCAAACACAATATGGCATACAATATTTTGTTGTATTTGCTGCACGCAAAATGGAGAGATCGCGTTACATACATATGTTGACTTTATACGTTTATCATTCAATCAAAAATTGTGTGAATTGTCTTTGTCATCATTAACTAATTAAAGCCAGTTTCAATTCAATAAACAATCCTAGGCAGAGATATTTGTTGTGTTTGCATTTATCATTACGTTTTTTAATAATATTTATAGATCTCCTTCGTTTATTTAGATTACAGCACCACATTTTTTTGTTATTTTACACGCTGTTTTTTTTTTTGTGTTAGCAAACAAACAGAAACTGCTTACAGAACTTTATAGGTATGTATGTTTGTATGTATAATATTATAGTTGTTTAAATTACGTTTACATCGAAATTTGCTAAATTGTGTAATTCTTGTATATATATTTTGTTTTTGCAGTTTAGATTGTTTTAAACATATAGGTTGTTGTCGTTTGTTTTTTCGTTTTTGGTTTTGTCATACTTTATTTGTTACTTTATAGCCCCATACATATATATATTATACACAATTATTTGTTTGGCTAAAATATGCTTGTCGTATATGTATGTGATTCCTATTTTGTTTTTTGTTAGTCTTGAGTTTGAAGCTTTTAATTTCTTAGGCATAGATTTTGTTTAAAGAGTTTTTATTTAATTTATTTTTCAATGCCATTAAAACTTAATGCGTATGCAGCATAAAATATTGTATTTATATTGTTTGTGGTGTGCAATTTATTTATGTTTATGTATTTGTTTAATTTTTTTTTTTGTAATTTCCGTGCGGGCTTTGCTTATTATCCTTCCGTCATTTGTACACTTTGAGATGTTGTGTTTATTGTTTGTTTCGTTTTGTTTCGTTTTGTTTAATTAACGCCATGAGATTGCTAAATAAATATATATATTTTATATACTATATTTGTTTTCTTGTCTTGTCGGCATGCGTGTAAATATAAATGGAGATCATAAATATTTGTTTTCTTTTGTGGTTTATTGCTAATTTGACGATGCTTTGTTTATCCCCTTTTGGTTTTTAGCTGGCTGGAGTTGTTTACACATACCACTCCTTGACATCCTTGGAGTCACGTTTCTTGGCTTTTGGCTGCACCAGACCCGCCATCTGTGGCCTTCCATCGCTGCCATAGCCTAGGGAGCCGCTACCACTGGACATCATGCCACCGCCACTATTATGTCCATTTTGTCCATGATGCTGTTGTTGCTGCTGCTGCTGCTGCTGTTGGTTGTGGTGCTGTTGCCCGGCTGCCTGATGGTGCTGTCGCTGCTGATGGTATGAGCCATTGGTGCTGGTATTGCCGAGCAATGCTGCATTCGGATTGTGCGAACCATAGGCAGCTGCCTTTTCACTTTCCGTCTTGTAGCCACGATCCCCGTTCGATTTGAGCCACAAAACGAGCAGAATAACCAATATGACAGCAATCAGTATGCCGGCCACAATGCCAATGATCATCGCGGTGCGTTCCTCCTCAATAGAATTGATGCGTCCACCCTTGCCACCCTTGGGTCGATAGTTGTTAACATTGTTGCTGTTGTATGTGTTGCCACCGTATGGACCGTATGGCGGCGGATCTGGTTGTGGTGGCAATGGTGGTGGCATCGGTGGCATTGCATGTTCATCAGGCAATTGTATGCGTTCATGATCATGACTGCCACCAGCGCCTATAGATCCGAAATCATCATGAGTCGTTTCGCGCTCTGTGACTGTGGTGCGTATCTCAGGCGGCATTGTTGTTGTGCTCGTTGTTGTTGTTGTCGTTGTCGTGGTTGTTGTTGCTCTTGTTGGCTGACTACTGCTGCTTGCGGTTCGCTGTGTGGTGGTGCCAAGACTGCTAATGCTGCTGCTGCTCGATTGGCTGCTGGACGTGCTGCTGCTGCCGGCGCTGTACATTGTTGTCATATAGGTGGTGGTGCTGCTGCCGCTGCCGCTGCTGCTGCTGCTACTGCTGTGTTGTTGCTGCTCCGTGGTGATATCGCTGCGTCCTGTCGTCGAGGGCGTTACCAGCTCGTTATTGGACTCTGCAAGTGGTTTAGCAGCTGTTTTTAGTATGTGTTTGTTTTGATTTTGGAAAGTTAAGTTCGTTTGCCTTGAGTGTTTGTTTGTGCTGTGCTGTGACAGTGCGTGCATGCCCGCCCCCCAAAAAGAGTATACAAAACTTTCCTAAATCGAAGACCGACATAATGAGACTTTAAGTTGAGGAAAAATAAAAAGTAATGAGAAATAATAACAAACTTTAACTAAAAGTTTAAAAAATTATATAAATAAAACTACTTAAAATATTAATGTACCAAAACTAAAATTGTTATACACTTTTAAACGTTTAAGAAAATCAATCAGAAATTGAACTAAAAATAAGATAAAAAATCGAGAATACATACAAAAACTTTTATTTCTTTATCCAACTTGTCTATGTTTAGGCAAAATTCAATTTAGGAAAGTTTGTGTTAAATAAATTCAAGTGTTGTTGGTTAAAATAAGTTTTGCAATTAGTTTTTTTTATTGAACATAAAGTTGAGGAGAGCGTAATTTGATAATTTCTTTCTTGTTTGTTTTTTTTTTCCTTTTTCGATAATTGATATTGATAGAGATATGCTGCTGCTGTTTTATTCGTTTGATATGTACAATTTGGAAGATAACTGAACGTACATTAAATAGAGTGTACAATTAATAATGTAGGTAAGCTAATAAATATGCATATAGTATAAGTTGTATGTATGTAAGTAGTATGTTGGATAACTATGCAAAAATACTTTCTTTGTTCAATACACAAACTCACACACACACACAATCTTTCTCATATACATTGATATTTATAGACAGAGTATGGCTACTGCTATATACAATACACATACATACATATATGTACATAATAGACTACATAATTGTCCTCATTTCTTATTCCTCATCCCGTATCACACCTAGAAAACGCTTTTTTCTTTTCTTTTCTATCTTTAATTTGTATGTGCAACACGCTTATGAACGTTGTGGCTGTAGCTGTTGTAGGATTATTTTGGAGTTGTTATTGTTGTTGTTGTTGTTCTTGTTGCAGTTGTTGTTGTTGTTGGTGGTATTGCTCAGATACATTTAACACATATGCATATACATATATATGTGACTAAAGTTATATAAGTTGTTTTAGACACTAAGTCTAAGTATTTTATTTTTATATATATATATTTTTTTTTCAAGTAGGAGCTTTGTGCATTACTGCTGTTATTTGCAACTAGACGTTAGCATTTGAATTTTGTAATTGGTTTTTTTCTTCGTTTTTTGTCATTTTAGTTAAATTTACAAAGTATCCAAGGCGCAATCACAGTCAGAAATATGAAGACGTATTCACATTCTGAAAGAGACACATAAGGCGTACTCATTGTCAGTTCAATATTTAGAAGCATCATCAACAACTGAGTGGATGAAGTGGAAACAGCTGAACTGAAGGCTGAAGACTGAAGGATGACACGAGAGTGAGAGATTTGAGAGTATTGGAAGTTCTGATATTGAGTTGGTTTTTGTTGTTGTTGGGGAATTGAAAGTTGTCGTTTTTATTGGGGCTGATCAATGTCTGTTGTATATATACTATGTTTATATGCTTATGTATGTGTATGTTGTACTAGTAAGTATGTATATGTTCACATGTATAAGTAGTATGTATGTGTGTGTACACTGATGTAAGCGTTTAAAGCGTAGCATACTTCAAGGCGCGCAAACAAAACCCAGAGGACGAGATTGCTAACAAAGAACTCGAACATCGTAACTGTAAAAGCAATGTTTTTTCAAACTAGAAACATACGCATGTTTTTACATACGTTCAATTTATATGTACTATTGTATATGTTTAAAAAAAAATTAACCCAGAGCTTAACCATGAAACATTCTAGTTATACTTACATACAAAAGTAGTATATAGTTTATATATATATATTGATAACTTGAACAATACATTTGGTTTTTCGCTAGCTAATAGTATGTCTGATATGATTTTGTGTGTGTGTGTGTGTGGCTGTGTGATTCAAATGTCAATGACAACATGACACCACACTGGCAAAAAAAAAAAAAGAACAACATAAAAATATGCGAAATTTGATCTTACCTGCACCCTTTGCTGTGCTCGTCGATGTGAACTGCTCCGTTGTTTCACCATAATCCCCAGAACCATGCACACAATCCTCATCATCGCAGGCACGCTCCGTACCATTGTTGTTGCTGCTGCTGCCATTGTTGTTTGTATTGTTATTGTGCTTGCGATCGACTCCTAGACTATTGCCCTGCTGTGTGGTTGTCGTCTGCTTGGTTGGTGGCACATAGACAGGCGTAATGAGATCATCCCCACTGCCCGATTCGAAGGGCGGCGTACATTCATCCTCGTCATCACCACGACACCCGGAACCCGCACCCGAGAAGATCAGATCATCTATGGCACCGGGATAACCACTAGCTGGCGTCTGTCGAGTAGAGTTCAAAGTCTAATTTTACTTCAGTTGATCTGGTGCCGAACGGGCAAAGCGATTAATGTATGTTAGACAGTGTTAACTGATTTGAGTAGGTGCATTATATAGTAATGTATGTATTTGTGTGTATGTATGTGCTTAAGCAATGTTATGTTTGTGTGTTTTTTAATGTTAAATGCCAAGTGCAGCTCAGACACAAACCAAGAAGGGACATTTTTTCCATGACAGAATTAAATTCCCATCTTCGAAAAGTCTTATGCTATGTAGGAGTGTTGCTGTGGGTCAGTGTTGCCAGGTTTTGAGCGCCCACATAAGCTAGATTCTGGGGAAAAAATAAGCTAGAACAAGCTAAAAATATGCTAAAAAGGAAACAATATCCAAATGCAGGAAAAAAATGCTTGTAATTCCCAACTGGTTTGTGTTCTAACCGATAGCTAATCCAGACAAATGCATCATCAGTAGTTGCAATGCTCAACATAAGTCATCAAGAGCAGCGATCTTATGATAGTTTTCGATAGTATTTCTTACCACCTGCCCACCTCCTCCCACCATCACCCCTCCCCTTCCCCCCCTCCTACCATCAGGTCTGAGAAGGCGCTCATAAACAACTTTATTTTCCTTCAATAAGACTATCATGTGTTTGCATCAAAACATTTACTTGTGTTTGGGCTTGTAATTCCCAACTGGTTTAACCACTAAACCATACCTTACCCAGACAAATGCCTCAGACCATTGCCTGTGTTCAGCAGTACTTGCTCTGCCCAAGTGAAGTTATCAAGTGCAGTTATCAATCGTATTTCTAACAACCTACCCCCCACTCCCCCCCCTTCACCAAATCCCCCCTTCACCAACTCCCCCCCTTCCCCTCACCAAACCTTCAGGTCTGGGGAGGCGCTCGTAAACTACTTTATTATCCTTCAAAACGACTGTAATGTGTTTGCTTCAAAACATTTACTTGTGTTTGGGCTTGTAATTCCCAACTGGTTTAACCACTAAACCATACCTTACCCAGACAAATGCCTCGGACCATTGCCTGTGTTCAGCAGTACTTGCTCTGCCCAAGTGAAGGTATCAAGTGCAGTTATCGATCGTATTTTTAACAACCGGCCCTTCCCCCCTCCCCCCCCTTCGCCAACTCCCCCCCCCCCCCCCCCTTCACAACTCCCCCCTCCCCTCACCAAACCTTCAGGTCTGGGGAGGAGCTCGTAAACTACTTTATTATCCTTCAAAACGACTGTAATGTGTTTGCTTCAAAACATTTACTTGTGTTTGGGCTTGTAATTCCCAACTGGTTTAACCACTAAACCATACCTTACCCAGACAAATGCCTCGGACCATTGCCTGTGTTAAGCAGAACTTGCTCTGCCCAAGTGAAGTTATCAAGTGCAGATATCGATCTTATTTCTATTAACCTGCCCTCCCCCCTCCCCCTTCACCAACTCCCCCCCCTTCACAACTCCCCCCCTCCCCTCACAAACCTTCAGGTCTGGGGAGGAGCTCGTAAACTACTTTATTATCCTTCAAAACGACTGTAATGTGTTTGCTTCAAAACATTAACTTGTGTTTGGGCTTGTAATTCCCAACTGGTTTAACCACTAACCCATACCTTACCCAGACAAATGCCTCGGACCATTGCCTGTGTTCAGCAGTACTTGCTCTGCCCAAGTGAAGTTATCAAGTGCAGTTATCAATCGTATTTCTAACAACCTACCCCCCACTCCCCCCCCTTCACCAAATCCCCCCCTTCACCAACTCCCCCCCTTCCCCTCACCAAACCTTCAGGTCTGGGGAGGCGCTCGTAAACTACTTTATTATCCTTCAAAACGACTGTAATGTGTTTGCTTCAAAACATTTACTTGTGTTTGGGCTTGTAATTCCCAACTGGTTTAACCACTAAACCATACCTTACCCAGACAAATGCCTCGGACCATTGGCTGTGTTCAGCAGTACTTGCTCTGCCCAAGTGAAGTTATCAAGTGCAGTTATCGATCGTATTTCTAACGACCTGCCCTCCCCCGTCCCCTCCCCTTTCACCAACTCCCGCCCTCCCCCCTTCCCCCACCCCATTCCACCTCCCACCATTCCACATTCCCCCTCCCACTCTTCCACTTTCCCCCTCCCACCCTTCCCCTCCCCTTCCAAATTTCATAAGCTATTCCAGTTTCAAATATGCTAGATCTAGCCGGAAATAAGCTTACCTGACAACACTGCTGTGGGTGCATCAATGTGTGAGCAAGTGTGCGTATAAGTAAGTGTGCTATATGTATGTGTGTAGAGTCATGCAGCATTAGTGCGCTCAAACTGGCTTCATAACGAGTACAGTTACAGTGCAAAACAAAATGATAAAACTAACTGCATATGGTTTATATATATAAGTATATATATAACGTATGTGTGCTATACATTTATGTACTTAATAGTTGTATGTGTATGTATTAATATGGATACTATGTATGTATATATATTCACAAATTGATTATTGCATATGTGCTGTGCTTCAAAGAATCAAATAGCTGTTAGCTTTTTTTTTAGGTTAGTGGCAATTTTTTGCTGGGGATTAATTTGCTGGTGCTGGTTACAAAAAGCTTTATGTTAAGAAAAACGCTGATAGAAACGAAAGGAAAACGAATATTATTTAACAAAATAAAAGAAATATTTGCATTAACACTAGCTTATACATATGAGCTAATACTTTGATTGAAGTTTTAAAGTTTTAAACGGTGGAACCAAATTTCCCCAAATTCAATAATTGATACAACGAAGCTATTGAAGATAGGTCTCTTAAAAGCTGTACATTAGTTAATATAGGGGAAAAGAGGTTCGCACAACATAATGAACAACTGATTAATTTACAAAATTTGAATTTAGTTATACGTTTTTTTTTTTTTGGTTGATAAAAGAAAACATTTTGAAAAAACTTGATTTTTTTTTTAGTTGTACGATGAAGAGAAATACTTGAAAAGTTGAAAGTTGAGAGGAGGAATTCAAATAAAATTTCAAATAAATTCCCTAACCTGCTGCATTCTCTGCAGATCATTTCTATCTAATACTCCAGTTACCAATTGAACATCTCCCCGTATGGTGATATGAGGATCGCGTTCGACGGCCAAATCCAAAATGCGCAGCTTATTCACCGACAAACCGGCAATGACACCAGCAAACGGACGCTCGATCCTTGTGCGACCGTTGCGGCTGAATTTGCCGCCCACTTGAATGTTGGACATGGTATTAAATACAGTCGAATGATGGCCTGGCAAGCAAAAAACACAAACAAGCATTATTAAGGCTTCAGATTGATTTTATCGAACTAACCCTGAGGTGTTACTGCCTGCACATTATAGTCATCTAGCTGGAGCGTTGCATTGCCACCTTTGCGTATAAAGCGCACCACATGATAGGCATTATCGTTGACCTTTGTGCCAATCTCGCCTAGCGGCAAATCAACGCTGCCAATGTTGTAGACCATAAAGACATTGCCCTCAACTAGCTCCAGTTCCATATAGTCCTGTGTGGTGGCGCTTTCAATGCGCAACAGCACCGCATCCGGTTTGGTGGTAATAAAACCCATTGCCACATTATCCTCCTCAGTATCCGCTTGTGCATTCTCTGGGAAATTGTATTGCACCATGCCCTTATTGTTGCCAAACTCATAAGCAATGGATTCTAGAAGATTCAAGAAGCAACGATTGGTATTAATATGTTTAATTTAATTCTATTTTGATCGTTTGAACAGCACCCACCGTCGTAGCAGGTCGGCCCTGTGTAGGATGTCATATCACATTCACAGGCATAGGCATTCCATTGTTGGACACAAACGCCACGATTGGCACACGCATTTTGGCTGCACTTGGTGGGGCCCTCACAGCCACTAACAACCAGCGAACTGGGCACAACTGCATCAGTGGTCACCGAGGGCGAGGTGTCACCCAGATCCAACGAAGCCAAACACCCTTCGAAACCGGAACGCGAAGAGATCGAGCCTGGCAGCTTGGAATACATGTCCTTGAATACCCCACCAATGTAGAGTATACCTGCCAGCTCCAGATGCATGTTGTTTCCAGTCAATGTGATTATCTCAAAGGAATCATCTACGGTCAGGGTGTGTGTCTTCGGACCCGGACGACGTATGCTGACCTGATGCCAGCGATTATCATTCATATGTATGCGTGACTTATCGCGCATCGTAACAGGTCCATCTCCTAGATCGAAAGTGTAGTGTATGTGTCCATTGACCAGTTCCACAGCAACAAAATCATTGCGTCTTCCACCATTGAATACCAGGAGTCCGTTCGGTTCGACGGTCTTAAAGCGAAAGTCTATTGATATGCTTGTGTAGGCTTTGAGCATGGCCAATCCCACATAGGAGTGCTTGGAACGAAACGTTGCCGCATGATACGGTTGTCCAGATGGCGAGTTGACAAACCGAGCTGTTAGCTTAAAGGTGGCACTGGGCAATGCGGATAGCTCAGGACCCAATGATTTCACAATATCCAAGTAGCTAAGAAAAGATTCAATATGTTTAAGTTTGTGGCTTCGAAAAGCCGAAGCTTACATACACTTTTTTGGCAAGACAACTTACCGCTGACCATTGAATATGAAGCCCTGCATTTGTCCAACGAAATTCGGCATGGTCGAGGTCATCTGGATCTCCTCCTCGGCATGGAAAAGCCCACCTAGATGTATGGAACGTATCTCCATGGTGCTATGACGTCCCAGTATTGTCTCAGCTGTGCAAAGAATACAGCAGAGTTTGATAAAACTCAGGGGGTTCGGGTAAGTGGGATTTGTGCCAGCCTGGTGGCTTGGCTCTAATGTAGTTTAGTTTAAGACTAGGCATGGTACCGTTAACATTTGATATATAGGCATACATATATGTATTAAATACGTATAAATACGTATTGGAGTATATTAGTTGTAGTAGTTGTTGTTGTTGGTGACAAACGAATGTTTTTTCTTTTTTTTTTGGTTACAAGAAGCACATACGCATATACATATATGTATTCAAATATTAAGTAGTATATAGTAGTAGTAGTAGTATTAGTTAGAGTATATAGTAGTAGTAGTAGTAGTAGTAGTAGTAGTAGTATGCATTTTAGTAGACATAGAGCTAAAGTTTTTGATTCAATATCATTTCAAGCAGTTGTTGTTGTTAAAGTTTTTGTGTCACTTTTGACAGTGGGCTAGAAATTATGTCAATGCAGCTTGGGTACATACTAAAGAAAAGTGCAATTACGATAGTTATTCATATGTATAAATATATACGTGTGGACGTATATACCATATTGATATAGGTACATATGTAGTATGTGTTTAGACTTTTAAACTGATTTGTTCTTTTTAAAGGAAAAAAAATAAAATAAAATTTTATAAATTGTTTGCTGCGGCTTTGCTCAAAATGTTTCAAAAACAATAAAAAGTAATTCAAAAAAATCAGTTCGCTAGTGTTAAGTTAAAGTTGATTGAGTAAGTAAGTAAGTAGTATAATATATTCTTTTAGTTAGGGTGCTCTTGTTTGATATACATACATATATATATATATCTACACACATATTTGTTGTATGGTTACTATTTTTGTTGTTGTTGTGTGAGATACATTTTCATTACGAATACTATTACTTTAGGCGGTGACATTTTTAAATTCGTTAGGTGCATTTGCTTGAAAGTAGAACGAACGAAAAGAGTTTCTGTTTGTTTTTTTATTTAACCTAAACTCATAAACGTCATTAACTGATAATCAAACATAGTAGTATACAGATAAACATAGTATGTATATTGAAATAAATGAAAATAGAAAACTTAATGACAATTTTGCTGCTGCTTTTGGAACGACATTGAAACTAAACATCGATTTGTAATTTGTACTCGAATTCTTGTATACTTAGTATAAATGTTGTTTAATGGCCAGTGCCTTTTTTTTTATGTATGTATGTATGTATGTTTGTATGTATGTATGAGAGTTTGTATCCTGTACAGAGTCGCATTTAATGTTGATTTTGGGTGCATTGTGGACTACGTCTAGCTAATAACGGTGCATTTTGACACAGTGTGAGGCAGTATGGGACCAAATTGCGCATACGACGCGTGGGTTGGCGTGAAAAGAAATGATTGATATCTGGACATGCAAATGATTGCAGTAAGCGATAACGAATGAAAAAGTATACTGAGCGAGCGAAAGAAAGAGCGAGAGAGAGAATAAATGAGCGTGAAAATTGACTAAAACTAGGTGAAAAGCGAAGTGGAACACAGTTCATTGCAGCTGCTTTGCAACCATATAATTAGCCGCTTTAATACTCTGAACTGTGACAAGCTAATCTAAAAAAGTACTTGAACAGAGAGCGAGAAAGAGAGAAAGACAGGGACAGAGAAAGAAAGTTAGATTTGGCGGAGAGACGAAGAGCATGTACAGCAAGTCATGCGATTGTTTTTTTTTTGACTATTATTTATTCAGAGCTATTCATTTTCAGTGTTTTTTTTTTGATTGCATTTCTTTTCTTTTATATTCCAGGTGCGCACATGCAAACGTTGACGTGTGTGTGTGTGTGTGTATAAGTGTGCAAGTTAATTAAGTGTGCGTGCGTGGTGCAGCAAATGTGTCCGAAAATGTGTGCCTTGTTGTGCGTTAGTAGGTGTGTATTTGCGTACGGCCGAAAAAGCTTTGGCCATTTAGCTGCCGGCACATTTTGATTGGCCAAGTTGCAGCATTAGTACACAGTACACAGTGAGAAACTAATTAATAACGTTTTGGACACGTTTTTGGTTGCTGTTATTTGCTAATTGTTGTTAACGAGTACATAGTTTACTTAACACAAAGCTAAATACATATTAAATGGTGCAAAATTACAGCCCTGGGTGCTTTCAAACATTGTTTTGCCTTCTCGTCTCAATAAGTCACAGGTCGCGTGCGTTTCGACAGCATTTTTCAATTTCAATTTCAATTTCATTATTTTCATATACTTTATGAGCGTTTTTTTTCTTGGTCGTTACGCCCGGCATCCTTGAGGCGACTTTTATCGAGCGATTTGACAAAAAAATGCTTCACCGAGTTCTTGCGTGTCGATTTTTTTGCTCTCGCCTATAAGAATTGAAAATACTATTAAACATATGTAGTTTATTTCTTCTCTTTCGTTATTTGTTTACTTTTATTTTTTATTAGGTTGGTTGCGTTCTTGTTGCTGTTTGCATTTTGAAATAGAAAAGGTCATTAGGATCACGTTTGTGATTAGAAAGTTGCATTTGCATTCGACATTACTTGCTGTTGCTGTTGTTGTTGTTGTTGTTTATTGTTTGCTGCTGTTGCTGTTGTTTATTCTATATAAATATGTTTTTAATTACACACTCCTGAAACACATATCGTTTAAATTATTCAAACGGAAGTTATTCAAACACACTTTCATTGTTTAGCTTACACTTAGATATGCCTGCAAGTACAAATCGTTCATATTTACATGGAAATCATACGAAATCAAATAATAATATGCAATAAATGTACAATTCCCGGAGTTGACTTTGACAATTTAAGATATTTCTGTTAATAATTTAAGTACAGTTTTACGTAAAAGAAATCAACATTCTTACGAAATGTTATTTCTCATAACTTACAATTTTGAAAATAAGTTAAAACAAAACCATTAATCAAACAAATCATAATTATTCATGTACAACTATAAGTACTCGATATGATATTATAATATGTTTAAGGACATAACAATTTACAAGACAATCAAATATCATATAGTTTAGTTAAACATTCAATTCGATAGCTGTACACCTGTACTTTGTCTTTTAAAACGAATTATGTTGGTTGTTATTTTGTTTCTTATTTATTTTATGCACAAGATAATCTTCTGTGTCTTATTAGGCTGTTTTGGTAATTTACTGACGCTGTTAGCTGATTAAGTTTAAATTTTCAATCGAAATGGGAATTGGCAATCATAGTTTAAAATCAAACAAAATACTTATATGGCAGTAAAGAGATATCGCAAATGAAAACACAACATCAAGATGTTTGAAAAAGTCTCAAAAAAACTAACGAGAGTCAAATAAATTATTATAGTATGAATGAGAGATAGATAGAGATAGAGAGAGAGATTGGCAAGTTGAGTAGGGGTATTCAAATGGACAAGTCGTAACGAATATTTTAATTTTCTCCAAACTAAAATCAATACAACAAAGTAAATGGAGGTGGTAAAGTTATATAATTAGGTGAAGGAGGCGTACAATGTATATATTTTTTTTTGGTGTAACGGTGATTGTGAATATATATGAGTATACTTATGTGTGATGTGATGATGATCGAACATCATTTATTATTCATTTGTTTCTTAGATGTCCGTTAAGAATAAGTTGTGTGTGAAATGAGCAACAACGAAATCTTTTTGGGAAAGCAAACGTATATGATTTGGTAGATGTATTTTTAAGGTTTCTCACATTTGGTTTTTCATTTTCCCTTCTTTTTTTTCGACTTGACGTACAACATTTTGTTTTATGTTTGTGTGTAAGTATTGTTGTGTTAATATGTGTGTGTGTGTGTGTTTGAAAAGTATTTAACTGAAAAAGCTCTCAAAGTAAAAAGTAAAATAGTTGTTTGAAAAACTAAAAAATTACCGTTGCTGACTACTGCACTTATTTTAATGCATGTAAATTTAAGTTCCTAGCACCTTCACACACCTTTACTCAAAAAGTGGGGTGGATTGGGATAACTTGTATTATATTAGCTATAACTATCAACATAATGCACTGATTGATCTCTTTTGGGAATTGAACTTGCTCTGCTTGGATGCGCTGGGGGGCACTTTAAGTTTGAAACTAACAATCAGAGTTATGAGTAGTTTAATATATGCATAGTAGCAGGATACTCGAAAATCGGGAGTTTCCTTTGGAAAAAAAAACGACACGGCACGACACGTAGTAGGGCAATATATGTGCTGTTGATACATACATAACATACCCCTGACGGGGGGAGCCCCGTCAACTTGTAGTCGCAGATTAGACGCTCTACGCGAGAAGCGTATGGTATGCCAATTATTGTCATTGAGCACCGATTGGCCAGCGAGCAAGTTCTGCAATCGAATAAAGGACGTTTATTATGGGGGTCATCATTCTTGATCCTCGATCATACCTTTTCTCGATCGCTTAGCCGCACACTGGCGCGTATACGACCTGCAACTAGAGCAATCTCTAGTCGATCTGGGGAATTAGATTCAGCACTGGTTAGCAGGAGTAGTCCCGCCGGTCGTGAGGTCTTAAACCGTATCACTAGCTCCTCCGTTTGTGTCTTCGTGCCCTGTCCATTTGCGAGCCAAATTGTCATATGCTGGCTGCCATTGAAGGCTAACGTTGCCAGTTCCCTACCACAGGTTGGACCTCCATACAATGTAGCCGAACAGTCACAGATAGGTCGATTCCAGCCCTCTAGGCAAGTGCCTCCGTTGAGGCAGGGATTTCCGGTGCACACATTTCCTTGCACATGGCACGAGGGCTTAACAGAAGCTGTGACAGGAGTTTCGGAAACAAGACAAACAAAGACAAATATGTTAATCTCAAATTAAGATAACGAAACAAACAAAAAAGGTTCCTGGGAAAAAAGGTTTGCGTTTCATATCACTGAAAAGTTTTCTTTCACAATATTGTTAAGTTATAACCACCGCTTTTTATAAGTGTAAACTACATTATATATATTTATGTCATAAGCAAACTCACCGGAGTCTTGCACGCGTGCAAAGGCAGCTATATCGATCGCCTTGCCACTGAGCACTAGGTCACGCAAACAACCAACAAATCCCTGTCGCAATGTCGCTGTCCAAATAGCCGCCGGCCAGGCGATGCTGTTATAGGCTGGGCCAACGCCACCCACATACATGTGACCATCCAGTTCGAGTATGGTTCCATCGCCAGGTGTACGGAAATCATTCCATACGCCATCCACACTCACCTTGGCATCGCGTCCGTTGCGGCGCAAAATTAGATCGTGCCAGTCGCCATCATCCACGCGACGTCGGGATGCACGTATTTTCGAAGCACCCGAGCCTAGATCCAGATGTATATAGATATGTCCGTTTAGCAGTTCGATGGCGATAAGCACAGGCTAAAAGTATAAAAAGGATAAGAAGCTGTTTGAGTACAATTTACCCCGTGTAACTTACGTTCTTGGATCGTGGCTGTTTGGATCCCGTTGCCAATATGATAATGCCATTGGGTTCCTTTGTCCTAAACTTAAAGCTTATCGAACTTTGCTTGCCCGTCTCCCAAGGGGGCAAAATCTAAAAGATGAAAAGAACTTAGCTTTCAGTGACACGAAAATGTTCACTTTGTGACTTACCAAATGAGATTCGCGTGTGGTGAATGTGACCGGGTCTTGAGGATCACCGCTGGGACACTGATACTCCAAATTGCCTGCTACCTGTATCAGCTTGGAACCACTTTTGGCAAGATCAATCAGATTTAGATTCAATGTATCCGCTGAGAACTCCACTTTACGCAAACAACCCACAAAGTTGTTGTGAACCCGAGCTCCAAGCAAAGCACGAGGATTGACAGCACCTCCGACATAGACCCGCGAAGAGGAGAGCATGGTAAACTTACCAGCAATATGTGAGTGATCCGTATAAACATCATCAACAACAGTAACCAGCTGTGAAAGCGATATGAAGATTAAACGAAATTCCCTTGGGAAATATAACTACGCACCCGACAGAAGCTGGTTATGGACGAGATTTCCTGAATGCGCCGATGAACGGTCACCTTGTGCCACTGATGATCATCAAAGCGCACTTTGGATGGCTTAATGTGCATCTCCTGTTTCCCATTGGCCAGGCCCATGGTCAACGAGACACCGCCATCGCGAAGTGCCAGATTTAGATAATCGGTGCCGTGTCCTGTATAGAAGAGTAACCCATTCGGTTGGCGTGTGCGAAAGTAAAACGAGATGGCATCCTGGGCACTAACAATGGGCTCGGCGCCCGTCTGGCCCAGATCGTACGAGAGGAACTGTGTACCGCGGAACGTTGCTTCAGATGGCGCCTTCTCCTTCTCACAATACTGGCCATCGTACTCAAGATTACGACACTCGCATATTGGACCCGAATCAGTTGATATGCATATACCACCATGCTGACAGGGATCACTGCGCTCACACGCATCTGTTGTGTTGCCCCGAACGCCCTACACGAATTTATGAAAGAAGGAACATATTAAGAAAGACCTCCTCCCTAAAATGGACTTATAAATATTTGTGGACAAAAGTAAGTGATAAAACGATTTGCCTTACTTTATAGGGTTCCTCTTAAAATGCGAACAATGTATCCTAAATGGGACTTTTTACAAATGACTTTTGAAAACGAACTCACCCTCAATCCTCTCTCACGTGGTGGCATCTCGGCATGATCACAAGGCCCATCACCACATTTGATGTCACGTGGTTGTTTCATCTCTTGCCGCCTAGTAATCCCACCCGGCTGATCCGCATAGACTAGATTGCGTATGGCGCCACGGAAGCGTGGCTCAAAGATAACGCTGGGCAAAGCGAGCAGTGCAAGTTTGCTGCTATACCAGTTGGGCATGCCTCCCACATACACATCCGAGTTGCTGGCGAACTTGCCAAACTGGAACTCTTTGCCCTTAGTGGAACGCTGCTGTGAAACACCATCCACAATCAATGAAGTCTGATCATCGTTGCGCAGCACCTGCACCTTATGCCAATGGCCATCATGAAGCTCTCGTCCAACCGTAATGATCTGCGCACCACCTCCTAGATTATAGCGTAGACGCAGTGCGCCCTCAACTAGTTTCAGCTCAAAGAAGTCGTAGGTGCCCCCATCATCGGTGTAGAGCACCAGTCCATTTGGCTGCTCCGTCTTGAACTCCAGCTCCAGTGTGCCATTTAGACCAGTATACCATTTGCGAAAGGTGTAGAAGGAGCTCTGAGATCCGTCCAGCTGAAAGGCAGCACTCATCGTTACAAAACTGGCTGCCAAACTGACCAGCAAAGCCGTTACAACCAGGACACGATACGAGCGACGAGTCTCCACAAATAAATCTGGTCCTGGTCGAGGGTAAGGATGGGAACGAGAAGCGTGCGCAGGACATTGGCGCTGTTGGCGTTCGGTTTTGGATGCTCTTCGACGACGTCGCGCCTTATTGAACAGTAAGTCGGAGCAGCAGGTTTTAGTTGGAGCTGCATCTGGCTCGGGTAGCAGCCGTGTGCTATTATTATCCTGCGATAGTTCGCTAATGGTATTGGACAGCAGCTCGGCGGTATTATTGTTGTCGCTATCCATTTTGTCGCTGGCAATTTCAATATTTTTTTGTGTCCTCATTGCTTCAAGTGCATAGTCCTTGGCGCTTAATGTATGTACTTATTTATCTATATATCAATCTCTATCCTTGAAGCACTGATATGTTGCACTTGGCGCGCTCATTCACTACACACGCACTCACGAACACACACACTGACACACACTAATAAACACACACAGAGTTGCGCGCGTAAAAACGTAAATGGCGCTTTCGTATTTCGTATTCGTATTCGTATTCCAGTCCTTGACGGGCAGCTTTCTGTTTCAGTTTCTGATTCTGTTTGTGTGTGTCCTTGTATTGGTATATACTATTACTATACGAGACCGAAACACTTTGGAATATTATCCGCGCGTGTAACTTTCATTGAACTTTGCTTTGCTTTCCTGGTCGTTGCGAGAGAGAAAGTTTTGTTAGAGAAAGAGCGTGCGGGGCAGAGAGAGAGAGAGAGTAGAAAGCTCGTATACGCAAAGTTGGCTGCGGCTGTTGTTTCGCTGTTACCGTTACTTATTTTCTCGATTGACTTTTTGTATATTTTGTGTTGATTTTGCAGCTGCTAATTTTGCTTGGTTTTCCATTTTATATTGCAATTTTCTTTGAGTTTTTGGCATTTTGTACACTTCATTTGCATAATAATGCTTAGATAATTGCTTGCAAGCGTGCACATTTTCTTTTTTGGACAGTTTCAGTTCGTGATTGAAAGCCGTTAGCAGCATAATAAGTGGCTAGGCGCATGGGTGGCAAAAGCTCGCCGGATGCCCCCTCCACCCGATTCCACTGCTGGTGCTGCCTGTGCGCCCACAAGCGCCTCAACGTACATGTACATACTAAAAATCGGAAAAAATTTTCACTTCTTGTGGCCGAAAATTTTTATTTTAATGCCAACTTAGAGCTGCTAATGATTCTATTTACAGATTATTCAATTGTTTTATTAGTATTAGTTAAAGCTCATCACTATCAATAATTAATTTATGTTGATTCAACTATTGATTTCAGCTTAGAGCTGATTAGGTTCAAGCACTTGATTTCTCTTACACAATTGTTTTAACTTAATTTAAAGCACACTTTTTCTTAACAACATTTAACTTGTTTTTGGGAACATGAATTTAGCGTTATTATTTTTTGGTTGATTTAGAAGCAATGTATGGGAATTTTTTGCAGACTTTTACCCAAACGGGGATACAAAAATTATATGTCGAATTATTTTCAACGCGCTTTCCGCTGCTCCTAGTTTTAATATCGATCTGCGCTGCACTCACGACAAGACTGAACTGCAATTTCAAACTTAACTTCTTCGCTGGGCTTCCAATGGATAACGAAAGCTCCGTCTGCGTATTCACAGATTGCCAGCATGCGGCCTAGGCAACAAGGCTAACGCGCTACACCGAATAAAAAAACTAATCAAATAATAATAAAATTACTGCAAAGGAACGCTAAGTAAACTATAATATCATTAAAACCATAAAAGAACCTCCTCAAATACCGAAATTCATCTGTACAGTTATTCGCTCCCAAATGTATGCTATGGATAAGACCTTGTTTTGTGTGTAGGGCATCAGAATGCCAAAAATTAAAAGCTCTCTTCCTTCGACGAGCCATGCATATGCGTACTACTAACACACATACTTATGTACACACACTCACACTCTCAAACACGCGCACACACACACATGCGTAATGAGCGCAGAACACGCAGGTTCATAACCTGCACCACTTGAAGCGTATTAGAAGGGACACTGTATATGTATGCATGTGAGTATGCATACAGGGACAGGACTACGGCGACCCATGTAAATTCCTTGACATTTATTACACACTACGCAACTTCGACAGCTCGGCGTCAAATTCGATTTGCATTTGCAGCCATATATGACTTAATGAGTGTGTGAAGGAATGTGTGTGTCCTGTCTAACTGCATGTGTTTCTGTGTAGGTGGAACCTTAGGGTTTGACGTTTGTGCAATGCAATTTTACATGAGACTCGCAAGGCCAACGCTATTATTAAAATAATGCGTGCATTCGCTGATTTATAATGTGCACATATTATCGTCAATTTCTTCCGATTACAAAGCACGCACTGACCATTACGCATTTAGAGCAATATACTTATTGCGTTTTATTAGAATTCTTTCCGATTTCGAGGACAACAACGTGATATCCTTGTGGATGCTTTAACTGACTGCTGCAATTTACTGCACTTGCACAAAGGAATGAATATATAGCAGGCAGCTTTTGGAAGAGTGCAATTTATGTTATTCTATAACATATGTGGCTCTGTTAAGTTTAAATTTGAAAGAGAGTAAATTTTCGCGAAACTAGCAACAGTTTAAAGTACACTTTTAACAAATAGTAAATTTTTAAATTTAAAGTGTTTAACATAAAAACAAAAATGCTCTTGTTACTAGCATCAACAAATAAGTATTAATTGTTAACTTTGAGCTTTGTAACGTTTTCTGTAGCTGACTAGTAAGTGTTGTAAAATACGCAACAAAAGCCCATCGATCACCTCTTTCGCCCGCACTGTTGTGGCATCCCATAAGCAAGTTGTTGTCGTTTGACGTTTACACCTCACCGATTATCGAACACTTTACGAGACAGGTGCCGGTGATTTTATGTATACATATATGTGTATATTTATTTACACAACCAACAAACATATTGCGCTAAGTATTAAGTACACTTGAAAGCTATTCGACGTAGATTTCCAACTTACGTAATGCTCGCAGGCACTCAATTGAGTCGTCTGGCAACAACTCGACTGCTGCCCAGCATTGTAAGATGTGTCCATACAGAACGTAAAGTTTCCGTTAAGGGTGCTGGCGATCTTCACATTGTGGAATGTGGCAGTGGAAAGCGCAGTTTGCTGTTGATGCCTGGTGCCCTGGGCTCAGCCTGGACTGATTTTAAGCCACAAATTGAGGAGCTGCCCAATTTACTGCCGGATCATACGATAATTGTATGGGATCCGCCAGGTTACGGCAAGTCAGTGCCACCTCAACGTAAATTCGGATTAGAATTCTTTCGCAACGATGCCGAAGCAGCTGTAAATCTTATGCAAGCACTGAACAGACCCAAATTCTCAATACTTGGCTGGAGTGATGGTGGAATCACTGCACTCATCCTTGCCGGTCGTCATGCGGACGCCGTTGAAAAGTTAGCCATTTGGGGTGCGGGTGCGTACCTAAACGAGGACGAAGTGAAGTCACTGCAGGCGATCCGTGATGTAGCCAAGTGGTCACCACGCATGCGGGAGCCCATGGAAAAAGTCTATGGAGCCGAGCGTTTTGCTCAGCTCTGGGCGGAATGGGTGGATGCGGCTTGTGAATTCTATACCCAGCGGAATGGTGACTTTTGCCGGTCCGAAGTGGAGATGATAAAGGCAGATACTTTCATATTGCATGGCAAAAAAGATCCAATGATTGCTGCTGAGCATGTTCCTTGGTTGAGGCAAAAATTGCCCAAAGCACGCTATCACGAGTTTCCCGATGGAAAGCATAATATCCATCTGCGCTATGCGGCGGAATTTAACAAACTTGTCGCCGATTTTTTCAGCGGCAAATAACCAAAAGATGCGAAAATAAATTATATTTTATCTACAATTGTATAACTTTAATCATATATTGGACAGATTGTTGCTTATTTGCATTGGGCGCGAACGGTGGGCACATAATCATCATATTGAGCCTGGAAGAAGTTGCCAGCAACTGGAATACCAAAGTTATACTTGGTCACATAATCGCGGATCTTAACATTGAGACGACCCTCCAGAGTACTAAAATTGAAGTCCAATTAGAAACTTCTTAGAAATTCTATATGAAAAGAAAAATGACTCACGTTTTGCTGATGAACTTTTCGCTGGTGATCTTGTCGGCTTGCTTAAAGACTAGGAAGACATAGCGATGCAGTCCGGTGCCCTCAGGTGGACCAGAGCCCACATATTCGGCAAGCACTTGGCCATCGGCGACATTGTTGCCGGGCACATTGATTACGGCCCAGTGAAGCACTTCGCGCATCTTGGGATCAGAGCGGCTGGGTGCATCGGGATCAACCATGAGGAGAGTGTACAAGGCGCCAGCCTCGGCATCCCAGCTAACTGTGGGCTGATCCTTGACTTGGGTGGGTGTCAACTCCTTGCCGAGATCGACTTGAGCACCGGATGGATAAGTGACCGTTGCACGAGCCTTTGGCTTTTCATCGATGATGTCGGGAATGATACCGCTGGTGTCCATGTTGCTTTTTCTGCTGCTGTTATGCTCAGGCTAACGTTAATGCAGTGACTCTGCCTACCCAACGACAATTCGTGGGCTATTTATCAATCCACCAGTCAGCCAGCGCTTGCGACGCTGCCAAGTAATCATAGTCTTATCAGTTTCGTGCACTTTTGGCCCAATGTGTTTGATAAATATAAAGAGTGATAGTGCCAATAAATGCAATTCTTGTCAATTTATTAACGCAGATTGGAAAAAAATATACGTTTTCTATACAGATTAAGCATGTCTAGTTGGTCAAAGACTTTTGGAGTATGGGCACATAGTCATCGTATTCCGCCTGATAATAGTTACCCGCAATGGGTTTGTCCAAACCATGCTTAGCGGCAAACTTACGGGCACTGAAACTAATACGTCCTTGGCGACTGCTGCAAATAATAAAAGAAGAAGAAAGTTATATTTATTACTCTGAAGTGCTGCATCTTTTCACTTACCTATTGCTTATGTGCTGAGTCTCCTCGATCCTTCCACTTTGGCGATACAGCAAAAAGATATAGCGATGCAGTCCCGTGCCCGCTGGCGGACCCGAACCAATGTACTCGGCCACAGTTTGACCTTTGCACAATTGATTGCCGGGTATATTTATGACAGACCAATGCAAGATCTCACGGAGCTTGGGATCAGCGCGACTGGGTGCATCGGGATCCACCATGAGCAGGGTGTACAACACATTTTGATCATCTTCCTCCCAGATAACTGTGGGCTGATCTTTCACTTGGCGGGGTGCCAATTCATTGCCCTCGCAGACAGCAATTTGTGCTGCATATGTAATCTGCAGCTTGCCCCTGGGCGGCGCCTCATCGACAACATCGGGAACAAGATCATTCATTTTTTATTACTTTCCGTTTATTACGAACTGACCGAATGATGTGGAAAATTTCAAATCAGTGGCACGATATCGACTTCTCTTATCAGTCACTGTGGTAAATTCGTTATATAGTTATGGTTCAGGCCAAATGATAAGAAACAACAAACAGTTGAGTCTTACGTGTGCCAACTTCTGATCCTCACACACACAAGCATACATTAGCTGGTCGATATTTATTCTTATTAATTGTTATCAAAAAATGCGAACTTAAAAGCAACTACAACAATTTGCAAGGTCTGGTGACTGATAGAAATAATAACTATTGATTGTATGAATCAAAAATGAACTTTGATCAGCAAAAACTTGTTTATACAGTATTAGCCTATATAAGAACATTTCTACTTGATATATAACACATATGTATATCAGTATGAAAGGCATATAAATAAATGTGTATATGTGTGTGTGTTTGTCTGGTTAACAGAAGTTAGGGATCGAATCATTGATTTCTTACTGATATTATAAAGTGTTCCCCGGTCGTTTGAATTTAGTATAGTATCATGCTATTTATTTATTAAACAATTCGAATATTATTAACAATTTGAATATCAATATTATTTAGCGCTGACTGATTTGACAGTTTTGGTATACTAAACTACATGCTGGATAGATAATCAGGTTGTATTGCTTAAATATCAAAAAAAATATTTAAATATAATAATAATACAAATTATAATTGTTAGTGTATGTAGTAGTACAGAGTAGAAAAACATGAGCATGAGATTTGTGACGCTCGCGAGGGCGTTTTATATAAACAATAACGTAACATTATATGGTAGTGTAAATAATATTTGTATGAATATATAATGGTAATGTAGTATATATCATCATATATGTATACATATATATATCATCATATATGCAAATTGATTGGGGGCTAGATACTTATAATGCCCTTTACATCGCTAAAAAACTAAATTTTGGAATACGAGACAACATTTATTCAATTTGATTGAGGAAAAATTCCAATAACATTATATATTGGTAAAAATTCCAATTCAATCTTTTAACTTTTTCTTTTGTAAATTCAAGTCAACAAATTCATGTTGGCCATGTGATACACTTGCTCGATTGCTTCTGGGTTGCCCAGTGCTAACTTCTCTTCCCTTAACAACGGGTCTCATAGAGTCCGCTGCGTCCAATGTAGCGGACCCATTTAACCACATCGTGATCAGAGTAGTTGAGCTTGGGCTCGAACACTTTTAGATAGCGTACTTTAAAACCAGATGGTGCAAATGGCACCTCAAAGTTCATAGATATTGGTGGACGTGTCCACTTCTTTTTGGTATCTGTTTCGAGCAGTTCAATTTCCGCCGATAACTGCGTTTCTTTCATGCCTGCCATTCGCTTAATCTTCCACACAATCGCATTCTCAGATGCCTTGTACTTGGCTTTGCCTTTAAGGCAAATCAATTGCACACCCGAGGTGTTAAGTGGTGTGGGAATCTTGACCTCGATCTTTTGGCCCAGCAACGAGGGCTTAAAGTTCGATTTCAGCACCACTTTCACCTCCATCTTGGTGCGGCCAACTTCCCGCACGAGCGGAATTACACGGAATGGCAACGAAATGTCTTTTGTAGTGCGATAGCGCATTAGCTCAAATTCACCGTCCGGCGGTATAAAGCTGATTGAATGCTCCGTCTCGAATTTACTTAACTTAACACACTGATGGAACTGGCAGTCGTCAATAACAACTACCGGTTTGCCCGAGCGAGATGTTTCCGCTTCAGAATTGCCCGATATAGCTCGGCCCTTCGACTCCATAACGATTTTGTCGTTTATGCCAAACTTGCATTCGGGCATGCCTAGAATAAAGTTACAAAAACAGTTATGGACTTGAAAAGAATTTGATAGCAAGGACTTACCTGACAAATAGGACTTCATGACCACCTTGCCGGCAACATGAGCCGATAGAACTTGGCCCTGAGGACTCATCAGCAGGTTGACATACTCCAGCACATCGAGGAACAGTTCGTTTCGTCGATATTTGATACCCTCGCGCCGCCAGCCTATTTGGCCTGTTACTTGTGAGGTTATTTGCATTTGCTCCTCTTTGGTGGCCGACTTGATGCCCTGCTGGGTGATGAATGTTTTTAGTGTACCCGAGTCCGTATTCTGTGGATAGCCAAAGTCCAAAATCTCATCCAGCAGTTCATAGATGAGCACAAAGTTGTTCTTGATATTCTCTTCGGAGATCTTGCCAAAGTACGACTGCATCACCTCGATAATCTTTAGCAAGAACTCAAACACCATTGCAGCATTTACATTTTGCTTGGTGACTGCAGCCAGCCAAATGTTGGCACGCTAAAATCAAATGCGAGGGGAGTTTTACTTGAGACTTAGATAAAAAAAATAACATCCGGTTGACGTGGCACATACCTTAATGTGAAAGAAGCTGGTTCTCGCTATATTGGTCACTGGTGAGCGCACTTGCTGGCGGGCATGGATGACGTTGACCCGAAAGGCATCCACGGCATTGCGTCCGATGTCATCGCGATAAACTCGCGAGATTAAAACTTCGCCCTTGTGGTTGTAAACGAACAAGCCACCAATCATTTTTGCGCTGTCTAGTTCCGCAAGCGATCCCCGTAAAAATTCGAAATCTGCACAACAGGCACAGGGCAGCAAATAACAAAATTTTCCGTACAAACTTTGGGGCCACTATCAATTTTCCACAATAAAAAATCAATTGCTTTTGCACTCCCACTTTTTTTTTTGATACTCAACTTTCCATTGCTGCTATCGATACTTATTAGGCGTATTTACCAGCACTGTTTAAACAATCGCAGCCAACTTTAGTTCGTACATGACTCTGCGGCTTTGACAAAAACATTCGTAGTTCATCTCTGCTCAGAAATTATATTCCTGTTTGAAAAGTTGTGCCGTTAAGCAAAATAACAAAATGCCCGCTGAAAATCTGGAAGAGCAAGGTCTCGAGAAGAACCCCAACCTGGAGTTGGCCCAAACCAAATTCCTGCTAACACTCGCCGAACATAAACAAGATGTAGCTCTCAAGAACAAATTGTTGGATGCCATTCGTGCCGACAATATGGCTCCATGGTACGAGCATATCTGCACCGAGCTAAACTGGAGTGTGGACAAGGACATGCTAGCACGAATGCGTGAACAAAATCGCATTGCAATCGAACAACTGGATGCTGCTATTGAAGACGCAGAAAAAAATCTCGGCGAGATGGAGGTGCGCGAAGCAAATTTGAAGAAATCAGAATACCTCTGTCGCATTGGAGATAAGGTCGCTGCCGAGACAGCCTTCCGCAAGACGTACGAAAAGACTGTCTCACTTGGTCACCGCCTTGACATTGTGTTCCATCTGATTCGTTTGGGTCTTTTCTATCTGGATCATGATCTAATTACGCGCAACATTGACAAGGCAAAGTATTTGATTGAAGAGGGTGGCGACTGGGATCGTCGCAATCGCCTTAAGGTCTACCAGGGCATTTACTCTATTGCCGTACGCGATTTTAAAGCTGCTGCTACCTTCTTTCTGGATACCGTCAGCACATTTACCTCATATGAACTTATGGATTACCCAACATTCGTACGCTACACAGTTTATGTGACTATGATCGCCCTTCCACGTAATGAGCTGCGTGAAAAGGTGGTGAAAGGATCGGAAATACAGGAGGTGCTTCATGGTATGCCCGATGTTAAGCAATTCCTCTTCTCCCTCTTCAATTGCCAGTACGAGCAGTTCTATGTTAACCTTGCTCAGGTGGAGAAGCAGCTGCGCTGTGATTACCTTGTGCATCCGCATTATCGCTACTATGTGCGTGAAATGCGCATCTTAGGCTACACACAGCTGCTGGAGTCATATCGCTCGCTCACTCTCCAGTATATGGCCGAGTCATTTGGTGTTACCGTCGACTACATTGATCAGGAGTTGTCACGCTTCATTGCTGCTGGGCGTCTGCATGCCAAAGTGGATCGCGTCGGTGGCATTGTGGAGACGAATCGACCTGATAACAAGAATTGGCAATACCAGGCGACCATTAAGCAGGGTGATCTTCTGCTCAATCGCATACAGAAGCTGAGCCGTGTCATTAATATTTAAGCACACTTACACATACACCCAAAAACACATAAGATTTATTAAAAATTCAAGTTATTACAATGTAAAAGCTAACATAATATAAAAACGATGCAACTTCATGTTTGTCCTGCTGCAGTTGGCAAAAATGTTAATAGTTTCTCCTTAAATTCGCTAATCAAATGTTTATTATCTAAAATTCTTTGGAATTCGTTTGGTATCGCTGTTCTATTATTTGAGTATTATTGCATGCTTTTCGTTTGTACTTAATTTGTTTGGTTACTATTTAAATTTAAGTCTAAACTGCGAAATGCAAAAAGCGCCAGATGGCGCTAGTTGCCGCTGTTACCGCTATCGAAAACGCATCGCTGCATGCGCGCGTCTTTTTAACATTTTAAAACCGCATGTTATCAGCGCACATCAGCCCCCTCATTTTTGCACTTCCAATCGTGCTCTTTAGTAAGATCTGTGCCCATATTATTGTCATTATCTACGCTAGACTTGTTAGCCAAATAACTGCGTGCCATATCTTCAAGTGAAGCAGAATTACGTATGCCACAATCCAAGGGCTCATCATTTTCATATTTAAGGGCTGCCTCATTAGTCCGCTCCTGTTGCTGTTGCTGACTGGCCTCCGCCGATGCCTTGGCCAGATCATGCAGATTCTGTACCACCTCATCAATAATCGGTGAACCTTGGGTCAGAGCATTTGGCACCATGCCAATGGATGCACTAAAGCCGGCTAAATTATGACGTCGCAAATCGGCAAAACGATTCGTACTCAAATTGATTAGAGCATTCATCATGACCTTGTTGCGCTGATAATCCTTTCGCAAATGCTGACGTATCTCCGTGTGACAGTGCTCATTGTTTGTCACAATAATCTCGCCCGTATCCGTTGTCGTAACGCGTGCCTTGCAATTGAATTTACGCGACAGATTGCATTGCCAGTACTTCTTATCCTTGCGCACGTACTGAATGCCAAAGGTGTGCCCATCATGGACAAGTAGCGGCTTGCCCCGTTGACTCAGCATAAACTCGAGCTTGCCTTGGAACCAGTGTTCGCCGGGTGCGACTATAATAATACACAAGATTTTGGCAAAATTTGAGCGTATGTGCTAGTGTGTGTGTGTGTGTGTGTAAGTGTGTGTGAGGGAGAGAGAGTATATGATGTTTGATGATATTTTGGACATTCACAAATGAGCCCCAATATTAGATAATATCTCTCATGCAAGTTCCATTGACTTACCTGACCCGGCACCTAACGTAACACGGATGAAAAGCGTTCGTTATAATAATTTAGAGTGGGATTTCATTTTTGCATTTTACAATCGGCATACACATACATTAAATGTACATACTAGATAAAATCATATAATCTAATAAAAAGCTCAACTAACTAACTAAGCGGCGGCTCCAGCCGCACACAATAATCTAACTCTGTCCTTCCTTAAAATCTACCTTTTTAGATGTTCTCAATCTTAAAATTGTGTCCGCTGCCTGGCGATATTGTTATGGAGTCAATGACATGCGCAGTTCCTGCCGCACTCTCTGCCGAGCCATCTGCCCTCGCATTAAGATCCACATGTTGCTGTTCCGCATCCACATGACTATTGTTTGGGTGTTGAGGTGGTGGAGGTGGTTGTGATGGACTCTTCATGCCCAGCGGTGATTCGGTGGCGTGCATGGAATGACTGCTTCTGTTCGACTGAGGACTCTGTTGCTGCAGATGCGCGGTTGGCGATAGAGGTAACAATGATGGTCCAGATCCCAGTTCCATATGATGCGGGGAGTGTTCTTGCTGCTGGTGATGATGTGGATGCGGGTGTGGATGCGGATGCGGATGTGTTTGTGGCTGCATTGGCAAATGCATCAGTTGCGGATTGTGTATTATGTTTTGTATGACGCTATTGGAAACGGGAGGTGGTAGCGGTGGCGGTGGTCCAGTGCTCATCACATGCTGTTCCATGCCGCTGTGCGTCGAAGTGTGATGCTGCACAAGAAGATTCGGCAGCGATTGTGTCAAGTGATGCGGATGAGGGTGATGATGATGCGGTTGCGATGTGCCTGAGTGATGAGGACCTCCGGGTGATGCTGGTGTCGTCTGATTGGAAAATATATTTGCACTTAAACGAGAACTCGAGCTATTCCCAGCGCCGGCATGATTGATTTCCAGACTGCCATCGGCGATGCTGTAGTTTGCTTGTCCAGGACTCGGATTGGGCGTAACAGTTTGAACTGAGTTGTTGCTGTTTGTAGTGGCAACACCATTACCACCGGCTCCATTGCCACCACGCATATGTGGCATATGATTGTGGACACCTGTCGCCGATATAATCCGACCAAGATGCGTGATGCAGCGCGCCCGACACATACTGATGCGATAGGATTTGCATAGCCAATAGGTCTTCATGCCCTGCTGTGTGGCGACAGTGTTGTTCCGATTGAACACGCAATTGCCATGTAGCAGTGAGGTGGTTGACAGCATGACCATGTTGGTGCCATCTAATCCAGCAGCAACAAATATACGTACAATTATTGGAAGATTAGTTGGGAGGGAGCATATCGTTAACGCTTAACGAATGTTATGTACAAAAGGAATAGAAAAAAAAGTCTAAAACGGAAGAGGTTTCTTTTTTAATTTTTGTAGGTTGGGCTAGTTGAACGGCCAAAGCAAGTCCAGGTAGAGCGAGCTGTGCAGTTTACATTGGTTAATCCAGAGATGGAAAACACAAATGCAAAGTTAAAGAAAAAGTTTGGATGGTTGAGCAACTAGTAGGTTTCCATCCCTGTTTTAAGCCAAAATTCATAAGTTAAATAAGGATAAGCATATAGGTGGGCAGTTTTTATGATAATGTGTGCGGATTATGTGTGAGTCAAACAATAGTTTAAAATTAAAAGCCAAACATGCAAACAAAGATATGAACTATAGAGATCAGCTTTGACCTACTTGATGGTATATCCATGTGATTGGCAAAGTTCTTGGAGTAATCACTCGGCATATACAATTCATTGGGAAATTCGGTGGCTGGACCAATGTTGATGCCAAGATTGCTGCTGCTGCTGCTGCTATTGACATTGTTATTGCTGTTGCCGCTGCCAACACCAATACCTGGATTGTTATTGGAACTGCTGCCAGCGCCGCTGCTATTGCTTGTTGCCTTGTAAAAGTTATTGTAGTCCAGATTGAAGGCGGGCACAAACGGATTACGCAGTCCACCAACAGTTGTTGAGGTGGATGCACTACTGCTGCTAGTTCCAGCTCCACCATGATGTAATCCAGGCTCCCCTTCACGCTTCAGGCTGCCCAGGTCGTAGCGTGATTCAACCATAGATATGTGCGGTATGGGCGGCAGAAAGAATTCTTCGGGATTCAAAGCATTCTCCATGCTAACACTATCCGCATTATCGCCACTCTCACCAGTTCCGCCCGAATGTTCGGTTAAGGAACGTCTCAACTGTTTCCGTGAGTAAATTGACAGAGTATCGCTGTTAAATTCCGCAGGTGCCGAACGCTTACTTTGCATATACAGATGACTTGCATCGCCAGCTCCTCCGGATCCTCCACGACAACTGCTGGGCGAGGCAGTTGGAGTTCGTGAATTACTCGCCATGCTGCTCTTCGAATCGTTGTTTTCGCCATGCGTTTTACTATTTGTGTTGGCAATGTTGCTGTTGTTGTTGTTGCTTAGATTGCTGCTGTTGTTGGGCTCATCCCCGGCAGCATTTGTCAGTTGACTAGCAGACTTCTCCGATGCTCCACTGGAGCCGTGTGGCGAATTGGAGTTCGTTGCCAGTCCCTTGATCTGCAGCAGCTGACCAATTTTCATAAACGATTGCAGCTCCGTGTGCTTTACATTCACAACGCCCTGGTACATGAACTCCAGCAGTTCACACATGATATTAAAGCTCACATCTTTGAGTATAACTGCAAGAGAAAGAAGGATAACATTAAAAGGAGATCAAAAGATGTTTAAACGACAAGTAAAATAAAATTTGCTACAATTTATTGTGAATTTTTGTTTGCCATCATCTAAAATTATTATCTACTTTATCTCAAATCGATAGGATAAGTATCCAATTTTATTTTTAAATAGCATACTTCTAGGGTTTTCTTTAACGCTTTTAGTACAAAGCGTTTCAGATGCAAATTTTGTTTTATGTGGAGATCAAAGTTTTAGTTCTTTTTTTTTTTTTTCTTTGCAAGTTAATTTGTATAGCGTTCTAGTTTTATATAGTATATTTGTGTATGTAAGACGAAAACATGATCATCCAGCGGGAAAGGAGGTCACATTCATAGTGGAGATGTTATCATCGAAACGTTCAAATACTAAATCAATACATAAAAACAGCTATGATAAGAAATCTGAAAAACTTAAATATAAACTCAACAACAACACTGTCGCATATATACACATACAATACAACGTACAGAACAACAAGCAATAATTATAAAATAAGTAGCATGTCATATCATCCGCCGGCAACTGGCGCTGCCTTTCGACACGGCCTATGAAAAACTGTCGGAGTGTGTTTTTGTTTTTATTTTCTGTTTCGGTTTCAGTTTCTGTTTCTGTTTCTGCTGAAGCCAGAGACTGTGCTTTGAGGCACAGTGGTCCATATATGTAGATTGACCTCAGAGGCCAACTGCGTCAATTAAAAATCTTATATCATTTATTTTTTCTTAGTTTTAAGATTAGAAATTTAAAATTAGAATTCTAGTTATTAAAGCTGTTTTGTTTGTCGGTGTTCGAGGAACCTATTTTTTCTTTAAAGTATCTTCTTCTTTAAAGCATTTTCAAGTTTTTTGATATAGTTTTAAAAAAAAAAAAAAAAAACATATTAAATTTGATTTAAAAAATGTATTTCTATAGTGACAGTTGGACCAATTAGTATCACATTGGTATCCAAAATAGATCAAACTAATTATAAACGAAGCAACTTTATCAAAATAATATACCCCAAACCCAATATGACTTTCAAAATGCAAAGACATCTAGTTAAAATAGTGAAATAAAATCAATAACAATATTATCACTTGTTCTCAATAACATTTGCTATATAAGAAATCGATCGACTGATCTGACCGTTCGACGCTATTCCTCTGGACGCCGTCATACGCTATCTGCGACTCGTATCTGTGCGTCGCCACGTCCGCGTTTGTAAGTATTTAGTATTGCAAAGATCAAAATCCGGGGTGAAAGAGAGGGAGCTGCTGCTGCTGCTGCTGCGTTTAACCCTCATCGATCTCAAAAGCCTTATGCATGAGCTTGACTGCTGATCCTATATAGATACGGGAATACAAACTACATAATCATCTCTATACCAAAACATAGTCTATAATCGATTCGCTGAGCGGTTATCAGCGATATATGTTAACTTATACGTGTTCACACAATGTTTGTCTCGTCCGTTTACAGATACAAAACAAATTCTATTCGTTGCGATAAAGTTAGGTTTTGGGAACAATGTGACAAAGAGATCCACAGAGCGGCAGCAGCAGCATGCATGTGCTTGTCTTAATATTTAAATCAAATATAGAAGTCGAACGAATCTGTAGATAAACTTTGACTAAAGTTCACGGAGAATGTGATAAATAAGCGTATGCATGCTCTTGATAAGAACATTCACCAAAAACCTATACAAGGCAAGACAGTTCAAACAGACGATCAACGATCATCAATTCTCGCTGGGTTGTCAAATGCTTAAAATTTGGATGATGTATTTACACTTAAAAAAAATAATATCATAAAATAAACTTAACTATTCTTGATATGAAAATTATATACTCTAGTTACAAGAAGCTATCGCAATCCATCGTGGAATAG
Organism: Scaptomyza flava; assembly: GCA_030179655.1. Classification (NCBI taxonomy): domain Eukaryota; kingdom Metazoa; phylum Arthropoda; class Insecta; order Diptera; family Drosophilidae; genus Scaptomyza; species Scaptomyza flava. The sequence goes on from JARNME010000012.1 coordinate 7,863,006, forward strand.
GTTATAAATCCTCCACTTAAGTAACTTTAATCTTATTAGACCATCAAGATCGAACTTCTTGGAATCATATATAATTGGTTTTCCCTTAGTGTACGTACGACACACATTCACACATACATAAGACAAAGTCAGTTCTGTTTTATGCCCTGAACTCCACTGATCTCTACTGATATCACCATGTGGAGCACCATAAGAAACAATTCACAGCTCGTGCTGGAGGACAGTTACGATATCTTTTTTTTCAAAAGGGCAACGCCCAGACCAAACTATTGATCCTTTTGTAATGAAATTTTGCTGGGATATAGATTTGATTGCGAGGATTTTGGATAAGACTGGATTTTTTCGAATTCCGCTTCTAATTATACATATATGATTTTAAGTACTTTTCAATACGGTCCGAATTCCTGTGCCTACACCCAATTGTTAAGTTCCCGCCTACTTGAGGCACAACGGCCAATAAGATTGCAGTCGATCGCAATTGAAAACAATTTTTTTTTGTATTTTATGATTATGATAAATGTTTATCGAATCAGAACGCCAATAGGTTTTTTGTTTTTGTCGTCGTCTAACGTTTGTGCCTTCTGCTTGGAGTGGGCTGTCGCATTACGACACACACACACACATACACACGCAAACAAACATTCATAAATAAATGTTATCTGGAAACGCCATATTAGAAGGGGGGTATAGTCGTAGTTGTTAGCGTTTCGAATACAACCCGATTAAACGGTGAGACGAGCATTTTACTGGTTTATATAACACGTATTCCTTTTTAAGATATTATAATATATTAAGAAGAATGGATTTACTAATATATCATACATGGGAACAAAATGATAATCATCAATCATTTCGATTCTAAGGAAACTGTAAATCGCCGATGATTAGAAATAAACAAAAATCGAAGATAAGAAATATATTGTCATTACAGTGACATTTAAGAAAAATATGAAGAAAGATTCACACTCAAGTATTTCAATAACTATCTTGTCGAACATGTTGCATTTGCTCGAGTTTATATAAGGGAACCTACGAAACCCATACAATACTTGACATTATCCATGTCGAAGTTATGGTATGGGTTTTTGCCAGGGATTTAGAACAGACCGATAAGTAAATCTATTTGTTGCTACTACCGTTTTGACTCATAAATAACTATTTGTAAACACAAGAGCGTAATAAAAGTTGAAGAAATTTCATATGCTTAATGCCAAAGTCTGATATTATATGATACGCTTATAAAGTGTGCTCCCGGTTAAAATACGTAATGCCACATGCAGACAAGGGCGTGGATTTGAAGGGGTTTAAAAGAAAACCAAAATCGAATGTAGACTGAAGTATAACTCCTTCAGATGAAAGCTCCTAACTACTTAACATTAGAACGTTTTGTTAATTAATATATGCGTAGAAACTTTTTAACGTTAAAAAGATTTTTAGAAATTTTCCTTAATGATAATTCTGAATTTATATATATTTTATCTATTTTTTAAAAATCCCTTATTGAGCTTTGAATGGCTTCCGCCCATGCTACTGCTTTAGTATAGCCGGCCATAAAATAACATTAAGAGTTTGATATTTACGACTAGTTCACCGGTCGATATTATATTATCTTCATTTATTGCTGTTAATATCAGGTTGAAAAAAATCAGCCAGTACTTCAAGACGATGGTTATTGTATTTTAGGGGTATTAAGTGCCAATTGAACAAATAGACCGTTTGCGTCTGAGGCTGTGTGTGTGTGTGCGTGTTAACTGGGCCTAGTTAGGCTCTAAATTTAAAATCTAATTTTACGATTCGAAATGATACCAAATGTGGGCAATAAATACAAAGCTGATAAACAATTGATGCTCCGATTGCTTCGCATATATACCACTTATAAAAAAAAACTAAAATAAATAATGTAGAAGGATTATCGTTGTAGTAGTACGACGATGGGTAGAAAAATGGCGTAGATATATACTGGCATTAGAAGTGCCTCTTGATAACCGTTGGTGCTGTGCAGCTTTAGTTTTGTATATATCGATCGTGACAACAACATCGACAACGGCTATATCAATATAGCAATTCATATCGCACAACAACAAACAACTCCATGGAGCGCCCCTAATCAATATCTCGAATGAAAATAAAAAAAAAAAATAGGAAAAAGACTTCTTTGAGTGGTTTGGTGGTGGTGGTGGTGGACAGAAGTGCCGTTAGAGACCCAGTTGTTAAGTTGGGCAATAAATGATTGTTTACTGCGATAAAAAGATAAAATGTTTGACTTTTGTAGTTGCTGCTGTTTGTTGTTGTTACTTAAGTGTAACACGCAGAACCAGCAGCAGCAGCAACAACAAACAACAACAACAACAAAGAGTAAATCATTTGGCATGTTAGCACCTTTTGGTATTTTTGTTGTTGCCTTATGCCTTGGTTTGTTTATAATAATTTTTGTTCTTTTACCAATAGCATTATTTATAGTCTATATTAATATTCTTTATGCTTCGAAATATTACTTATGGTTCACAGTTGTTAGTTTCGTTGTTGTTGTTGCTGTTGCTGTTAGGTAGCACATTTCTACTGCTACTTGAAAGATAAAACATTGTTGTTTATTGCCGCTTGATCTGATAAATCCCCCGTGCAGCAAACGTGTAAAACAACAAACCAGCCAGCCAACGAGGCAAGTCAAAAAGTCAGGCAGGCAGGCGATATCATATCCATGAACAATTCCAGAGTCCATTGCACACACACAATATCTAGGTTGAGTTGAGTTAAGCATTTGATGTACATTTGATGAGGTCAGCAACGTACCCAAAGCGTTTCAAGTGGAGCTTTACCAAGCGTATTGTTGTTATCAACGGGAATCAGCGAGTGTGTCTGCATGTGCGTGAAGTTTGGAGTGGGCCAATAGCGCTTGCCATTGGAGTTGCATCTAGAGACAACGTGGCGGCTAACAACGACAGCAACAGCAACAGCAACAACAACAATTGAGGATTGACAGCTGTGGCAAGCAATGACTGTTAGTTCTATTTGATTCTTGGATTATTCACACAAGCTTAAGGTTTCAAACAGAAATAATATAGTGAAATTTAAGAGCTCACTCTTTAAAGGTTTTCAAAAATTAAATAGAGTTAAGCCGCTCAATGATGTGATTTGAATAAGATAGTTAACAATTCTAGTGGTCAATTAAGAGTTGTTGTTAACCTGAAGAGATATTTTCTTAAAATACGCAAATTATTTAAACAATATCAATGCCGTGGTGCTTTCTTTTATATGAAAAAATATATTAAAGCGGAAACGTTAGTAAACGAAATATGCAATTTAAGGAGTTAGAGAATGAATTACGTTTTACAACAATTGAAATCTTTGGTTTAGCCAATTATAAACATTCAGAAAGATATTTCATACCGTAAGTTTGTATGACAAGTGCACACAGCAGCGGTTTTCGATAACTTTTGAATGTGACATCAAATTTATTACAAATAGAGATGATAAGTGATCGGCATTCTCAAATAAACTGACAGGTGTGGACAGCGGCCACAACAGTGATAAAATAACAATTGTATAATATATACATATGTATTCATTTATAGCATGTAGGTAAATACATACATGGAAGCCGCCGCGTAAACATTTTGGGCAAACAAACTCATAACACAATAAATGCTAAACAAATCAGAGCACACGCAGCTAAACTTGTGAAAAGAACGTGCCAATGATTAAACACATACATACAGTATGTTAATAAATACTTACTGATGGGATGCTGGCAGGGATTGGTTGTGAATATCTCTTGAAAATACGGGCTGCAAATGGCCAAAACGATTTTGTGCGCCTGCAGCAATTTGCCATCGCATGCCAGGGTAACATCAACCAGATCTCCACGGTCGTAGAGGTTTTGAAAGCCGCTAGCAATATTGTCCTGGAAGTTCTTCCAGCAAAGCTTGAACTCATCGTCCATCGCGAAGCGTTGTTGTTGCCAATTGGCGGCGTTTCACACAGCCAGCCAGCAAGTATATTTATTTTATTTATTTGCCACGCAAAACTGTTTTGTAAATGTTTTTTATTTATAAATATTTCTCCTGTTAAAATGTACAGAAATCAAAGCAGTAGCGAGTCTGTGTTTTATTGCCGTTTTTTTTTTATGATTCTTGTTTATTTGCTTTTGGCCGTGATTTCTTGTCCCGTTCACTTTGTTTCTGACATTCACAACTGATGCTCCAGAATGACAGGTAGAACATAAACACAGAAAATATGCAAAAGCACGCTCACGAGCGCCAAACGCCGTCGCACTCTGAATTGTGATGCGAAAATGATTTGGTATTAAATTAAGCAGATGCTGCATACGAATATATTTTTTTCACGTTCTCGCGAACGAACACGAACCGTCTGCTTTCACAGCCACATTGACTTTGATTTCGGTTTTAATTAACACTTTTTGATTTAAAACATTTTTATCAGAAAAGCGTGAAATGGCAGCAGACGCTGTTTACGTTTCGGTTCGCTCGCCGTTGCTTTGCTGGAAAGAGAGTCTGCGAAAGAGAGAAGCTAAAATCATGCGCATTAGCAAAACAGCTGACCAATAGTGCTGTAAAATGAAAACTTTTTTGACAAGGCGGGAAAACAGACATTTTTAAATAAATAAATCCGCAATTAAAGCCATTTATGTACTTATACAAAACCTATAAGAAATACTTATGATAAATATAATTTTAAGCATTCACTAAATAAATGAAACAACATTCGATTTACATAATCGATTATCGATATATTTTGTGTCGGAATTTTAAGGCGCGGGCCATAATATCAAATGTTGCCAGTCAGTCCGTGCAGATTGATAAGAGCTTATCTTAATTTTTGAATTCACCCACACGGTTTCGCCGAAGTCGACTTGGCCTGTGCTCTGAAACAGAAGAACAAAAAAGCACGTAGATAACGCTGCCGTGTATAACCCACTTTATATTTAAAAACAAAAACAAAGAAGCTCTTATCAGAAAACTTTGAGTCGTTTGCCCGTTAACTCTATGAATTTGTGTTCACATGCGTATGTATGTACATACATATGTAGATAGATACCAATGCCAATTGGTCACCGGTTTTATTTCTCTGATTTAGTGTTTAAAAAACTTTCAACTGCTTCGTACGAACGATTCTTTCGCTAATCTATTATTATGGGTTGTTGTTGTAGTAAGAAAAAATATTAATACGCCTCAGTATCTTATAACTAAATGATTAAATGTCTAATTGTTTTTTAAAAGGTTCAAGCAAGTCAGTGGATTTGCCACCTGTGCCGCCAGCGCCAGGAAAACAACGAGCCATGATAATACCGGAATTCCCTGGAACAAGTGCGAATAGCACCGGAATAACTACATTTAGTGGAGGAGTTTCCAACAGAGCACTTGAAGAGGATTAAGAGCGACAACATAACAATGTGACTTCATATAGAATTTTTTACTAAATTTGACATTGAAGAATAAGACATCGAAGTGTTAACGTGAATCATTTTGCAAATATTCTGTACTTAATAAAATTATTATTATCATTATAAATTCTTAATTTGAAAGCGTGTGAATGGGCGCCAACAAACGGCATTTTACAGAACTGTAAACACAACTTTTGCTGGCATATGATAAGAACTGATACTTAAAAATACTTGTGCTAAGTAACCACCGCCGTAAATATTTGGCATTCGTATTACTGCTCAACACGTGCATGCCGCTCGTGTATAATTTTATTCATTTGAAGTTTTATTCGTTTTCTGTAATTATTTATGAAATAAAAGTTAAAATCATATAAAAATGGCAATACAAACAAATAAGCGAAAAAGAAAACACGAAGCAGCAGCCGCAGATCAAGAGGATGACGCCGAAATCGCTGTTCCAAAAAAAGTGCCTAAGGAGTCCCAAACGCCAAAGAAGAAAAAACCTAAAAATGCAAATATGAATGCTGGCTTAACAGAGGAGGATGCTATTGGAAGAGAGGCAAATGTTGAGCAGGCAGTGACAGAACCACCAGAACAGGCTGAGGGCGATGAAACGTCAGATATACCAGGAAAAAAAAAGAAAGAAAGAAAAGAGAGAAAGCCCAGAAAAGTTCCAAAAGATGAGGCCGAAATCAGTCCTGACTCGGGCATTGAGCCGGAGGAAACAGTTATGCGCTTTCCAAACGATTTCAAAATGTTGCATTTTCGCAGCAAGCTGATGGGAAATAATTTTATAACAGGTAAGCAGATTATAAGATAATTTGCAGCTTTCCAGCTTTATATTTTAAAAATGTTCAACAGAATTGCGCCACTTTCTGTACATGTGCGAACAACGTCCCCGAATTGTGGCCAAGTATATTGAGAAGCGTGGCAAGCCGCTAGAACTGGCCGAAGCATTCAATCGCATTGACAAGAACAATGTTTTGCATGTGGGCTATCTGTGCGAGGCACTGCAGCGCATCATTATGGAGATTCTAACCAATCAAAAGGGTCACATGGAATCGGCTGTCCATGCCGGACGTTACTTCCTAAAAGCCCATGGGAGTCTGCTGGAGCAGTTATTGCACTCAAAGCAACCTAGCCATCGACGCAATGCCCTCAAACTGCTGACTGCCATTGTGTGTGTGGATTCCCAACTGGGACGTCAAGTGCTGAGCTCCTATGATATACTCTCAAATGTGCGCACCATGGGAGGGATGCTGTCACATTCGAAGAATGATTTTCACAACGAAGACACCGTGCGCAAGGCTTACATACATTTCATCCTCTCATTTCTTGTGGATGGCAATGACCTACTCATACGCAACATCCTGGATCGTGCACATTTAGTACGGGAGCTGGTTAAGGGTCTTTACTATGATGACCATGTCACAGCCTGCGTGGTACTTAACGCTCTTCGCCAATACGTACTGGAGAATCCGAGGATATTGAAGACGAAAAAGGTTCATGTGTTTGATGTGGAATGCTGCAAGAATCTGCGGCGTCTCTACGATTGGGAGGGACCAGCCGGCTTGGAGGCATGGTTTGGTGGACGAAGCAAGGGTGCCATACAGAAGACCATCATGAGTGATGAACGCGATGCAGTTTCCGCTGCCACACATCAGCTGCTCCTTCTACTGTTTACCTCCCGCAAACATGGCATCGCCTTCGATGCAATGAGCAATTATCGGCAGAAGCATAACAAGGTTCAGGGTAAAGTATTGGGTAGTCTGTTCCGTCCATACGCCGACGAACGCAAAACGGAGCTTATCATCAAGACGCTTGAAGCTTGTCCAGATCTGGGAAGGCACACGGTGCGCAATTTCGCTTTTCTGGTGAGTGCGCAGCGTTTGCCATTGGCAGATTTGCCAAGGGGCATTGATTTGCTTGGTAAGATCATCGCAGCACTGCCGCCAACATCTCTAGCCGCTGCCATGGACAAAATGACATTGACAGACTTCAGCTATTGGATCAAAGAGATATGTCTACCCATAGAGGCTCTGGTTCACATTGTTAGAAAAAATGCACTAAAGAGTGATGAGTTTAATGTGCGTCTCGCTGTTAACCGCCTGCTGCTCTCCATGATGACACAATATAGCAACTATATGGGCGCTGTCGCTCGTCGGGAGCAATCTAAACTTGCTGGGAATTCGTTGCGTAAATTCAAATTCGAGCTGTTGAATCATTTGCTCGTCAACTTTCCGACCATTGAGAGCATACTTTATTCACTGTATCTTAGTATACAAGCTCAGAATAAGACAGGAGTCAATGTTCTGGATCATCTATCGGTCACACTTGATCTGGTTCTGATTATGTGCAAGGAGAATCGAGCATTTGTGAACAAGACCAGTCAAATTCTTAACTATTTGGATGTATTGCGTCCTCTGTATGAGACGAACTTTGATGAGCCGCTTGATCCAGCTCAGCCGGGACTGTTCGATAAGGTGGAAAAGATTAAACTGGAGTTAAAATCGATTAAAACGATATTGCTACTGTTCCCACGCTCCCTGAATCCCCAGGAGAAGCTGTTTGAGCAGGTGCTGCGTTCATTCACCAAAGCGTACATGCTTGAGGATGTGACTGTCAAGACAGAGGCGGGTGAGCTGCTGCACAGTTTGTTCCAGAATACGGGCATGTTCGATTCGTCCAGCTTTGAGATTGACATCTGGATAGAGGCATTAATTGGCTTCAATGCGGAAACCGTGGACACTGTTATATCCATACTATTAACCATATTCTCGCTGGATCTGACAAAGGTAGAGAAGCTGCCTACACTGAGTGCTGCTGAGACGGCCACCAATGTTGATAATCTGCGCAAGCTCTTTGCACAAATCGAGCAGGGACAAACAGTGCAAGCGTATGTTGAGACATTAACGTTAAGCAAAATGATGCCACTACTACTGCAAGGTGTGGCCATTGAGCCACCATACGATGCCTATGTGGAGCTTGTGTTTGTGCTGCTCTATCAGTATCACACCAAAACGGAGCAAGTGCAGCAATTGTACAACTCGCAGATGTCAAAGCACACGAAATATATGCAACAGTCAAAACCGGGTCCATTGCCAAAAGAAATTGAAAAACATTGGCCACAGCTGGCTTTGCTACAGCGAACAGTGTTGGAATCGTCAAAGCAATCATTTGATGCAATTTTTAAGGCAACTGTCGATGACCATTTTGAACTGGAGCTGGCAGATGGTGAGAAAATGCTCTTGGATAGCAGCCTGCGTAATCCACATCGCAATATGATTTATGCACACAATTTACTCTTTCTGCTCACCCAACTGGTGGAAAGCAAAAGTCTCAATGCAGATCAATCGCAGATGATAGCTGATTCACTGATTCGACTGCTTCAGATAGCAAGTCAATTGGATGGCAAAGATACCATTTCTGAACTAACGGAAGATGAGCAACAGCAACATCAGCAAGAGACTCACACTCAGCGACTCCTTCACTATATCTATGGCATTCGTCTCAGTCAGGTGCGTGCGACGCAATTGCTCAGTGAGACGAGCGAAACACAACTGCATTATGTATGCTTTTTGCGACGCCTTACCGAACATTGTCGCAGCTTGGCCAAGTTTACCAATTACACTTCCTATTACCGGCTGCAGTTGGTCATGGCTCTGGAGATAGCCGTAGATGGATCTTGCAAAGAGGCAGAGCAGCCGGCACAGCTAATGGAGTGTGTCGCTCTAGTGGATTCTTTTGAGCTGAATGCCGCCGAGTGTGCACAAATGCTGCAGTTGCTAACAAGCAAATTGCAAGCGGAGGATTACCTCAAGGCACAACATTATTATGATTTACTTTTGCGTCTGCTGCGTCGCCTTGCCCAACTGCCAGAGACCGTAGATTGCAGCGAGTCCATGTTGAAGCTGCAAGGATATTATGGTGAATTTTGCAATAATGCCCAAGCCGAACAAGTGGAACAATTAGAGACATCAATGCTGGAGTTTTTTATAAGCCAGCATCATCATCTGGCAGGCTGCAATGAGTCATTTTTTAGCTGCTTCTTCTCCACAAGCAATCGCAAGCTAAGCAAATCTGCAGTTAGACTCGCCTGTCTAATTCTCCAGCGTAATCCCAAATTAGCTGTGACATTTACCCAACTGCTGCCGGAGAATGTGGAGCAAAAGGAGTTAGTCTATCCGCTGTTAGATGTTGCATTCCGTTGTGGCTATCAGCTAGAACAGACGCTGCTGCAACGGTGCTATCACACTTACAAGAATGGCATCCTCAAGAGCATTGAGAAGCCACAAAAAGCGGCGCTCATCTATCGGGAGCATGCGGATGCTAGTGCAGCACTAATTGTTCATTGCATGCCCAAATCTGAGTGCCTGGACTATTGCCAGAAACAGCTGAAATTCGATGCAGTCGAACTCTTCCAGATGCGCGTGCTGCGCGAGATTTATAGCCAGGCCTTTACCGCCGGCAAAGATGAGCAGCAGCAGGCCAACATTTTTGTCAGCTATGTCAATGTAAATGTCCAGATGATAGCGCTTGACTTGAAGAAGCAGAGTGTGCATGTGGACAAGCTGGAACAGCTGGCCTACGATTTATACAACTGGTGGCAAAGCAAGCAGGAACAGCAGCCCTCCATCCACAATAAACTCGACTGGAGTCGCTTGCTTAGTGCGCCGCATTGGCTTAACTTTTGTCGCAGCTGCCTGAAGCAGGCCATGCATATGGCTGAGGAGCAACAGCGTACGCCGGAACAGGAGCATTGCAATGGATTGCTTCTCAAACTAATGGCCTATCTATGCGATCAACTTTACGCGGATCAGGCTGATGATCAGAAGGAGGAAAATGCCGATGCTGCATTGCTATATGAGATGGCCTGCACCCATTCCTGCTGCTATGATCATCTGCTTGGCGAGTCGAGCGCTGTTAAAACGCATCTGCTCCAATTGCTAGAAACGCTGGCACGTAAAGCACCATCGGCACTGCAATCCGTTCACATACCCGTCATCCTGGGTGCCTATCATGCCCGCCTCACACCATCTGATCGCTATGCTCTGGCACTGCTGGAACACTACGAACGCTTCGATGTAGGTCTGTCGCAGTATAGGCCATTGATTTGGGGTGAAAGTGCTGTTGCACATTATGCGCTGCGTGCCGCCGACGAGGATGAACGTTCCAAGCTGCAGCAGCAGGATACAAATGTTGCTCAAGTGCTTGCATTGATTGTGCGTCCAGTCTGTCAATATACCATTGAGAATTTTCCCATCTGGCGATCACTACACGCCCGGGAGCAGTTGCCCGAGCTGGAGTTTCTCAATCCTACAAGCAAATCCCATCGATTTGGAGACAATACCTTGGAGCAGCGCATTGAGCAGGGTTGCACCGTGTTCTCACAAGATGTGCGTCGATTGTGTCCCAAGCGTAACGATGTGTACGAACGTTGCTATGATCCGGCCTTTATGCTACCACTAATGATGCACTGCTTCGCGCCGGAATCTGTGGTGCGTGCCCAGTGGCCCGTGCAGAATGGTCTGCTTGCCATGAACTTTTGTGCATTGTCCTCCTTTGACAAGGATATGCGACTGGCAGCTGCTTGTTGTCAGCAACGCTATCGCTCCCATTTTGAGCTCTCAAAATTCTTCGAGAAGCCACTCTGGTTGCAGGCCTATGACAACATACAGTCGGGATTGGCAGAGTTGCGCCATTCGTGGCTGGCACAGCGTCGCCATCATGGAGGCACTCCACGTGTACCTTTGATCCCGGTTCTATTCATTGCGCACAGCTTCAATTTGAGCACAGATCCCACGCATCTGCTGTACAAGCGTTTGATGATGTATCTGCAATTAAAGCAGAGCTTTAACTTCCAGACAATACCCGAATTTAATATATTCTTCTACTCCAAGGAGCCGGAGCATCAGCAGTATCGGGAGTTCATTGTTCAGCTTCTCAGCAATGGCATTAAATGCAGTGCGGATCTCTTCCTGCTAGTGTCCACTAATACGTTTAAGGTACTGCTCAGCTACTATGGCTCCCAGCTGGCCAACCTTGATACCGTTCTCCTGCTGCTCTCCGTGCTCTCCACCTGCGTTAAGATCCCCGGCGCTGTCAAGATTATGCTGCAGCATGTGGGCATCCTCTCCTGGCTGCAGGGTGTCGTACGCGATACACATTTTCATCAGTTCGATATCATTGAGGGCATAATAAGCATAGTGAATAATCTATGGTATGCTGTCGCCGCCAGTCAATCAGAACTTATCACGGACTATTCTCACACCCAGCTGCGTATTCAGCGTCTGGTGTTTCAACTGGTGCCGCTGCTCTCTCCACGCGTCTCCATACCCGGTCTCGCTCGTTTGCTTAATGTCTTAGCAAAAACGTCCACCAGCAGTGGTCAGCATCTAGCCTTGCCGGCCCATCAATTGGATCTACTGCTCGACTGCATCGCTCGCCACTGGCCGGAACAAATTGCCAGCATTCGTTACATACGAAGCTTTGGTGGCACCTTCGCCAGTCCACACAACGAATATTGCGACTGGCTAGCCAAGGATCAAAAATTGGATGTTCATTCAGTGTTGGCCCTTAAGAGTCTGCGACAATTTGTCAGTGAATGGTGGCAAGCACACAATGAACCTAATACTGTAAATGTAGAGGCGCTAACTTCCTAGTGATGTGATCTATAGTTTATCGTAAAAACATTTAAATCGTGTTAAAATATAAATATAAATAAAAATGTTGATAATATAATTTTGCATTGAAGAGTTGTACAAGATATGAATTTGTCTATATTCCAAGTTTATTTTTTAACCCAAAAAATGGAATGGTTCAAAGATAATATTTTGGGAGGTTTTAGAGGGTAATCTGCGGATCTACTAAACCGATTTTGAAAATTCTTATACCAATAGAAAGGCAATTTTTTGTGAGTGTCATAGACTATTTATTTACCTGAAAAAGGAGACTTTTTCTCGCAAGTTTACAATAAATGTAAGTATATAACAATGAATAAGCTATTAATATAAAGTTTCTTATGCTAAAATTACTGGGTCGATATAATATTGCGCATTTGCCTGATGGCAGTCACCAGACGCGGTTCACAGCCACTGCTCAAGTTAAGGTACTGATCGGGAGCGGCTTTGAGCAGAGTTAGAATCTGTGATAGCTGTAAATTGATGGTTAGGCCAAGTTCTTCGAGCACATTTGACAAGTACTCAATGTCCACGCTTAGTTGTGTGGCTGAGGAAGCGGGTAATGATTTGATTTGCAGGATTTGTGCCTGGTACATGACACAGCATTGCTCGACAACCAAGGAGAGTAGAACGTCGGCACAGGGAATGGCCTGAGTGTACTTGATGTTGCACAATTCCAAAGCTTGTTTCAGCAGCGCCGATGGCGAGAGGAGCAGCGGTTCCAAATGCTGTGGTAGAGTGAGCAGATACTGACCAATCTGTGTAATGTTCTCCTGTGGAGCAAAGCTAAATGCGGGCATATTAATGCCACTCGATGTATATGACTCAACGGGTGGACGTATGTGCGCCAAATGCACCTCGATGGGCTGCAACAAAATGTTTAGCGTGATGTCATGCGTCTCGGCCAGGTAAGTCTTAAGCGTGGTATAGATCTGCGGAAAGATGCCTAAACTATCGGCACTTGTGGCTGCCGTGGACTCCGCGCGCTTTTGCACATAATCCCCAATGTTGGAAAGGAGCTGCTTGTGCGTCGCCTGTTCACAGGTCTGGTAGATAGTAATTTGATTTGCTGCGGCTGGCTGTTGCAGACGGTTTGCCAAGGTGACCATCCGTGAATGAAGCATCTGTTCAAACTGATGCAGCTGCAACTGGAAATCAGCGAGGCATTGCAGCTGCGACATGGTGTACTGAAGCAATGACCAGTTCTCACTGCGCGCAGTGCCTGTTGCTCCTGCACCACCAAGGCTAAGGCTAATCTGTCGCTGCGTGCGATTAAAGTTCTCCAACTGACGTTTGAAGATGCCATTGAGCACCGTGATGAGCTTGCACAGTGCCAGATCATTGGTAATGGAGGCGCAGCGACTGCAGGCTTGATGCAGCCACTCGTACAACTTGCGTGTGCTGTCCTCCAGATGACGTACGGCATCACTGGGCGTTGCCTGATTGGAGAGCAAACGATCCACTTGTGTCGATAGCTGTGTTTCCTCCAGTCGTGGATATTGCTGTATGAATTTGTGGAAATATTCAAAGATCGCTTCACCCAGCTGCCTATGTAACTCCGGCGACAGTTTAATTTGTGACTGCTCCAGAGTTGTGCTCAAATGAAGCACAAAATTTTGATTGGCCTGTGCATACTGGTCCAACAGATCGAGGCGCTCGTTAGAGGTTTTCAGCAGCTGAAGGATATGGGCATCCCGTGTGGGCTGCAAAGCTGGCAATAGCTCAGCGATGACAAGGAAGGGCTGCGACTGAGCTGCATCCGCGGAATCATCATCTGCAAACAGTTGAACGCACCACTTCAACTGGCGCTGGCAGTGATCCAAGAGTTGGTCATAGAAGAGCGTTAGAAAATGTTGTTGGGGCGTCTGCTGAGACTCGGTGACCTGCAGTTCCAGCGTCTGTTTCCACTGCTGCTGCAAGACGTTCTTTTGAACAGCACGATAATATTGTTGCAATTGCGGTATTCGCTGAATGCTTGCAAAGATTTGCACATGCCGCTGTGCCTGTTCCAGATTTGATTCGGAAAAGCATTGCACTAGGCTGGGCGAAGCCATGGCTTCCAAACGGTTCTTGAAGTCCTCAACCTGTGTTTGACGTTCCGCATGCCCTGGCAACTGTTCTTGTGCCTGCAGTGATTTTTGAAGCGCGGTTAGCTTGTCGCAGACACCCTGTAAAATACATGATAATGTGAGTCGTTCATAGATTACCAAATGCTCTTTAAGGCACCTTCATATCATTGCGTTCGAAGCAATCTTCCAATTCGGACAGAAGGTTACCCCAACCATCAGACTCCTGCAATGATTCTTTGGCCGCCTGTAGCTTGGTTTGTAACGTATTTAAGCGTTCCAGGGTGGCCATACAGTCACCCGTCTCTTCTTGAACAGCGGCAACTTCCTGACGCATAGCGCTCATTTTTTGCTGTAGAATTGCTACATCACTTTGAAGTGTTGCCGCCTCCTTGGCAATTCGTGGCATGCTGGCCACCACCTGCTGGCTGGACTCCTCGACGGCATAGTTTACCTGCTGCACGTACAGCTGCAATTTAGCCACGTAGCTTTGTATGAATGAAGGGGCTGCCGCACTATCTTTCTTATAATTTTCTTCTGTATATTTCTTGTAGTTTGCATTTATCCAGTCGGCGGCAGAGAAATTTGACTCTGATAATGCCGAAATATCCATTATTACCACGGATATTATACAAATTTGGAGTTCTTAAGAATTATACCAGGCTTAGTACTAACAGCTGTTAAGTCTGCAGTGTTGGTAAATCTCTCAAATTTTTTTTCTATTCCTCACAGCACTGCTTTATTTCGCATTGATTGTTTTGCATTTCTTGATATTATTGTTTTCAACAGATAAAGCGAAAACAGATAAAACATATTAAATAATAATATTTATTGAGCTAATAGTACGAGTAAGGTGCGCTAAAAACACTCTTATCAAACCAAAAAACAGGCATTACTCGTTATACCGCAGAAACGAATCGCAACACGCACATAAACAGGTGAAAATATTTTGAGTCTTGAACAACGATTTGTTTAAAAGTGAGCTGATGTTTACATTAGTCGGTAAAACATGTCAGTTGCCAAACTCGATGATCCGTGGCAAGTAAAAAACGATAGCACTGAACAGAACGAAAACGGCTGCAACGAAGTTATTGAAAAGTTCGAAGATAATTTCAACCCTAATAAAGATCAGAAAATCGGCGATAACGAAACAAGAAGTAATGCTACAAACTCCAAACAATTGGAGCCACTGCCTGACTCGGCAAACTACTTGCAATTGCTAGGTAATTAAAAAAAATAAACACAACTTCATTATCAAGATATTAGTGTCATTATTGTATTTCTTTTCATACACATGTAGAGCGAAAACTACAAAAAGTACAAAAGGGAAGTAAACTGTTGGATTCCCTGCAGGAGAAGAAAGAGGATTGCATGCGAACGCTGTTGGCCTCTGACTGTAGTGTGCCAGCAACAACACTCGAGGAGCTATTTGAGTTTGATACGCCCATCGAAAGCGGCCGCTTGCATCGACATTTACTTCCTGTGCAGGCGGTTACAGTTGGCGAAACATTGCAAATAGTCAATTACGACGCTCTCGTTGATCAAACGGACGACGAACAGCAAGAGGAACAGCAGACAGACAATCAGGATAACGTAATCAACTAAAGCAACAAATAATGGATTCGACGTTTGGCAATGTGTTTCTGTTTCTCACTGATTTGGCATGGAAGAGTCGTTTAACCATACCGGTGCTTGTGACAACAGCTTTTTTGGTAATGGATATACGTCTGCAGATTGAGATTAACATTGAAACGGGACAAGTGGTAGGTGAACTTCAAGATTTTGCTTCAATCGATTAATAAATAAACAAATGCTTTTTTACTATCATACAGAACGCCAGCGATGATGCCGAGCCCTATGAAGAACATTTGATTGGAGTACATGATTTGGATGAGGAAAGTGTATACTCGGATGATCTCGAAGATCACAGCGAGTACAGTAATGGAGATGGCAACAGTAGCAACACCTCACGCTACAGCGTCGATAACTACGACGATTTGGGCTCGGAGTACGATAATGATAATGATATTGAAGCTTACTATGTGTACGATGGGCACTTTTAATTAGACGTCGAATATATATAAATTTTAAGAGTAAAGACACGTATATAAGATATTTAATACTTTTGGACATATGTATATGCATGCATGTAACCTCCCCCCCAGCATAACATACTTATGTATTTCAGTGTAATCACAATTTGTAACCAGTTCTCAAGCCAATTAATCATTTTGCATTTTTATTACTTATATTCACATGTATAGTTTGATCAATTCGTCGCTAACCGCCGATGGCGTCAGTATGCCCAGATCAGTGAACAAAAGCGTTATGTATGCAGGCGGTGTGTAATCGACCAGCGGATGCACCTTTGATACATCATTTAAATGCTTGCGCGAGTACTGAAATTAATATGAAAACCGAACATCAGAATGTTAATCAAGCTTTGTACAATTTTGATTATCATACCTTGTACTCGTTGGGTAGATCTCTCTGATTTAATGGATAAAGGCGTGTGAATTTAAAACTCTCAGAAAGCACATAGAACGGTTTCTTCATCTCACGTGCACACAATCCCATCGTGTAGGAGCCGATGCGATTAATGATGCCGCCGCTCTCCACGACCGCCTCGGCCCCGACCATAACAAAATCAACCGATTCCATCACATAACCGGTGGCAGAGTCCAGTATAAGAGTGCAATCAATGCCTGCCGCTAGCAATTCCTGAACCATCTCCTCACTTAAAAATATATACAGATACAATAAATGCTTCCGAATGCTGCTTAGTGTTTGTTACCTACCCAGAGTTGCCGGCACCGCCCTGAGTCACAAAGACGTGGAAGGACTTTTTGTTTTGCGATGCAGCGATTAGTGCTTTGAGGACGACACGTGAGCGCGAGTGCGTGAGGATGCGACAACCATCGCTTATGAAACGTTGCGCCTGTTGTGAAATAACTTTACGCGAATTGAGCAACTTGGTGAGGAAGATTTTTCCTCGATTTAACATTATCTGCCGGCACTCCTCCATGTCTTTGTCATCCAGGCTCAATGTTATAAACCGACAGAATAGTTCCCCTGCAGACACGATGGCAGCAATGGATAGATCCGTGTTCCGCATGGCTGCTACAGCTTCGCGCATTGTGGTATGCAAAATATGTATGGTTCCAACTAAAAACGCATTTGAAATCTTAAGTTCACACATTTATATTGTGTAAGGATGATATATATTACATTGTTTCTTTTCCAAAATCATTAGCAAAGTTTTAATTGCTGCTATGCCAGAGGACATGTCTTTGTCATCTTCTTGCAGCTGCAGAAAGTATTTGACTACATCTGCAAAGTTAATAAATTAAAATAATTATTATTATTATTTAAAAATGCAAGCTGCTTACCAAATTCTTCGGCAGATTTTGTTATTTGCGGCATTTTGTAAGCTGGATTGCAATTGTTGTTCCTCGTTGTCAACAAAAGTGTTTGGAACAGCTGTTTTATTTGCACGGGGTCAATACACGAATCAACAGGCTGAACATGAAGTCAGGAACAGTTAACTAAACAAACAAAATTCTGCGGCTCATGTTGCATCGAAAAGACATAAACATAGTATCTTAACACATTACTTAATGATAATTTGTTAAGGTAGTAGATATTACGATACGAAAGCATTTTTGAACTTGTTTTGGTTTTTGCCAGTGCTGAGCAAAAACATTTTTCGGTTAGCCAACACTTTGTGCCGGGGCTCAAAAGTAAACAATTGAGAACAGTGGCAAATGTTATTTTGTTATAATTTTGTTTTTTGGCATTAAATCGAATCAAAATTATAGGAATATGTATTAAAATTAAAACGGCTACAACTAATTGACTAGGGAGTCGACTGCAGTTTTGATAAATGTGCTAAGTCAACGTTTAGTTGGTGGACCACGCGCGAATATGTTTAAACTCGAATCCTATATAACACCAATTTTGCTGAACTACGTGGCGAAATATGTGAAGAACATTCGCGATGAAGATGCACAGGTGTCGCTGTGGGAGGGCGAGGTGACGTTTCAAAATCTCGACTTGCGATTGGATGTGCTTGAGCAGGAGCTAAACCTGCCCGTTGAGCTCGTCTCAGGCCACATACATGAGCTCTCCATTCAAGTGCCATGGACAAAATTAACATCAGAGCCGGTGCGCATTGAGATTAATACGATCGAGTTTGTTGCCAAGCTGCCTAATGAAGAGACCAAGCAAAAACGTGCCAATCAGCTGGAAGAACAGCGGCGTAAGCGGACCATGGTAGTCGCCGATGAGCAGCAGGCAGGAGGCGCTATCAGTTCAGGTGTGGTCAACAAGATCATTAACAACATTAACTTGCAGTGCCGCAACATCATACTTAAGTATGTAGAGGACGACATTGTCGTCTCCATGAATGTGCAGCATTTAAATTTCTGCGCCGCCGACGAGCAATGGCAGCAAGCCATGGTGGACGTGAATCCCGTGTATGTTTTTATGCGCAAGCTGCTGCAGATATCGGACTTAACCATTTGCCTCGACAAGCGCAACACAGCAGGCCGTATTGAGGTGTGCCAGGAGCCAGTCCTCTATCGTTGCACTCTAGAAGTCCGTGTGCTCCGTAAACATAACGTGAACACCGTCAGCACTTCCAGTACAACGCGAATAGGTGTGTTTACAAAATCACTGGACATTAATGTGTCTTCACTGCAGCTGCCCATGGCTATGAGGCTGTTGAAAATACTGTTGGAGCTCAAGCCAGCTGAAGTGGAAGAAGACGTCTTCAATTTAGATGTACCAGTTGAGTTTGCACAAGCTGGCACCTCTCCGGCGTCACCAAGCAATGAAGCGTCTGGCTCAATGTTCTGGCGGGCATGGAATATGCTGCCCAGCTTTGATGCTTCAGCTGCTTCTTCATCCTCCAATGATCCCATTGGCCACAGCATCGATATCGGCGTCTATGCGGAAGAGTTAAATTTTCAGCTCAAAAACTCGGAGCTTATCACCGACCAGACCACGGGCGGCATCAAGCGCATACGCTATACTCCCATCCTGCGCATTAGCATAGGTGGCATATACTACGAGCGGTCGCAACTCAAGGAGAACGACTGGACAAATGTAAGAGCGGGCCTGTCAAGCATATGCATGGAACCGCTGGGCGTTTATCGCAGCGATGATCCCATGGATCGCAGTCTAGTTAACACAAAGGAGGTAATAGTGTCCATTTGCATTTAACCTCTGATTCACCTTTTTCTCCTGTCTTTTTTAGTTCTGCAATGAGCGCGCGTTTATCGACAAGAGTTTGTTTGATGAGCAATATAAGAATGCGGATCGCACGTGGTGCAGCAACAATCATGACGACTACTTTGCACGCAACACCGACGAGTATATGCTCTTCCGAAGTCCGGTTCTAGCCTTTGACATTGTCGAGTGTCGTCCTCCCCCGCCCAACAGAAGCCAGGGATCGGAGGCACAGTTGAAAGATCCGGGGATGCGCGTCAAGTATCGGGTGTTGTCGGCTGGCATTACATTCCATTTTTCGCAGTCGTTTCTTCAGGTTAAAAAAGTAATTAGTGATTTATTGCGTTTTTACGATTACACCGGATATCATGCAGAGTTCAACAAAGAAGGGTTAAGAACTCCCGTGACCAAGGCGCAGGAGTACAAAAACACTTACTTGAGCTCTTCGGATTCCGAATACCTTATTAGCTTTATGCCCAAGTGCATTTACAAGTTTGAGCTGCGCGACATGGCCGTAAAGTTTTATCCTCGACAGCAATGTGCAGCTAGTTCATCGGCCACCAATTTGCATCGTTTGACAACCACCGTCAACCAATCCCTGTTACCCTATCTACTGGTGAAGTTATCCCTGGCCGAGGGCGTCATTTGCAGCCCAGCGAATCCACAGCGCTTGGTGCAGCTTATAACCCATCTTCAAGATAAACCGCGCGAGATCATCGAATCCTGCTACAATTCCTACAAAATCAATGTAAAAAATCTGACACTTATGGCAGTCAACACGACGCCAGGTATGGGCAAGGCTAAGCTTGTAAATATACCAAGCATGCAAGTTCAATTCAATCGACTACTTCTACCCGAATATTGGCGTCAGAATGTAGCTGCCCTCGAAACAGCTGAGGTACATACAGAGCTCGTTAATCTGGAGTTCTCCAAGCGGGAACTGGTGCTGGTTAGTAGTATCATACCCTTGATTCTAACCTACGATGGCGCACAGCTGGGCGTCCTTGCCGAGTTGGTAGCTCAGGCCAACATGTCCTCTGATGTAATTCGGTTGCAAACGTTAATAACCAAAGTGCGTTTTAACTATAGGAAATATCACACGCATTTGGCCATGCTGTTCTCATTGCGCAACCTCAATGCTGATGTTTGTCACACAATGATGAATATTCGCAACGTGGTGTTATCAACAAATAAGGGTACATCCAACAAATGGTTGGAACTTCAGGTACAACTTCCCCTGCAGGAATCCAAAAAGGACCGTCCGGCAACAGCAGTCTGTATGTGGCTTGAGTCCTTTCGCCTGACTTTGGATATTTATCTACTCCAGTTTCTTAACTCTTTCATGAGCCTCGAGCCTAACGATGACAATGGTAAGTGTTATGCTATCTATACACATTTTAATGTATTATATTTATTTTCGTTGAATTTTTTGTAGATATTGAAGCTGACTTCGAAACGCTTAGTACTTCGGAACGACTTCCTTCGTTTTCGTCCATATCCCTTACTTCAGTTCCAAGACTGACGCAAAGTGATATAAATGTCCGTCGCGTTAGCCGCACGAATAGTCGGAAAATATCCATTCCTGCAGAGACGATACATGCGAGTTCTGAGCGAGATGAGAAGCCGACCACACAAGCGGAACTTGTCAAAGAAGCATTTATAAGCAAACCAAGTGAAACCACTAGGGGTATTGACTTGTTGCCGCTTATGACACAGTTGGGTACGATAGTTGTGTTCTTTGAACTGGCCAGGGCTCGGATCGATGTGTGCGAGGTAATGCTGCGCAGAAACAGCAAAGAATCGCCTGTGGAATTCACATCCATTCGGTTGTTACGATTGCGAATTAAGTCAAACAACGGCGATGCTGTTCTTCGCGGCAACATACAACACACTATCAAGATGGCTAACACTCCGGATCTGTGTAATTGGGTCATGGAGTTGAGTGATTTTTATGTGTGCTATCGCAGGGCAATCGAGACTGAAATGATTCTTGAACCGGTCCGGACAACAATCACGCTAGCATTATCCCAAAAGGTCGTCGAAAAGCCGGCGCCGCCGAAGAAACGCAAAAAATTTATTAATGACGATAAACCAATAGAAACGACCTCAAAAAAAGTAGATTTTAATCCACAAACTGAAGCAGACGTTGATGAGCCCGAGAAATTGCCGGGAATCTTCTCAATTAATGTGCACGTTGATATGTCAGCAATAAACATTTTTGGACGTCACGTAAGTGGTTCTATTGAGTTGAATTTTCATTAAGTTATAACAATATATATATATATGTGTTTTTGTATTTGCAGGTTAAACTTTTGCATGAACACTATACAATATTGTATGCAATCTATAGATCGATGCGTCTGCTCAATGACGATAGTCAATGCCCTCAAGTTGAATGCAATCAGCGTTTAGAAATTCACACAACTAGCGCACAAAATTATCCTATTTTAAAAGAGTTTCTGGAACTGGAAAGCAATTTTGAGTCACCTTCAAAGCATTCTGGTAAGCTTGATTAATAATAAATCCACTTAAACGATGCTAAAGTGTTATTACTCCTAGTTGAGAATACCGAAGCCACCTTGATATTCTTTTGCCAGTGGACTATTCCTCGCATTTCTTTGGAAGTGGAATGCTTTTGCGAACGCAGGAAACGGAAGATATTATTAAGCTTTGAAGATCTTCTGCTGAATGTGGACAGGCATGAGGATTTTACTAAAATCACAACCAAGGTGGAAAACGTGAGCTTAAACTATTATGAGGCGATGTTCTTGGGTGAATGGAGACCCATGGATAAATTCCACATTAAAATGCTGGGAGATAGTACAAATTTGCCATTGATCAGTGTTGTGATTACAACTGTTAGTTTGCAGGATTTGTACTCCAAAATTGGTGCTCGCAATCTGGACAAGAAATTTCGCACAATTTCTGAGCTCATAGTTGAAGTGCAGCCCATTGAAATGATAATGGATCTGGAGTGCATCACTGAGTTCTTGATATCACAATGTGAAGTGCTGCAAACAATGCGATCCGAATATGGCGAAGATTTCAAAGCAGCTCAAAAACAAAAGGACAGCATCACTACTGTGCAAGATCTGCCCATTGTGCATCTGAACAGTAAGGGTATTTTTATCTATAGTCCAGTGGAGACAGGAAGAAAGTGCTGCAGCGTTCTGTTGCTGCGTGTGAGTAAAAACAATTCTAGAAAGAAGCAATGATAGTTAATTAGTTTGTATAATGTTACAGATTGAGAGCATTAAACTGACACCAACTGTGGAGAATCCTTTGGTTCGTCAACCCATTCGCCAGGATATCTACAACAAGGCTGCTGAGCTTAACATGCTGAGCACTCCAGGTGCACTCGTCGAGGATCGCCAGTACGAGTTGAGTGTACGACAAATTTCGCTCTCCTCGGGAAATTGGGTGCAAACGCAAAAGTATCGATTGGCGGAGTCGCTGGCAAATAAGCATAGCAATCCAGCTTTGGAATGGAACAATCAGTCGCCTTCTACCGAACTGGAGTACATGGACATATTTAAAGACTTTGATTTCATCACTGTCTTTGCGCCAGCCATAAGCTATGAGCGTTTTCTAATTTGTGGCGAAAGTGTCGAGTACAATTGTGTGACGGATTTTGTAGCGATGTTAAATACACACCAGATCCAACTCATGACCTGCATAGTTAAAAGCCTGAAAAGATTGAATAGGTAGGTTTTTTCGATTCCTCTTGCAAATTGAAAACTTAAACTCCATTTTTAGTATTTTGGATGAGTCCTGCACCAAAAACTGTGTACCGCCTGAGACCATTTCCACTAAAGACCACGCTACGTCAATAAAGAAAATAAGTAAAAAATTTTCGCAAGCAAGTAATAAAAGACGAAGCATCATATCGAAGGTGCCTTCATATGCCAGAAGTGATACCCTGTTCGGTTCCTGTCAGAGTGATTCGGGAATTAACATGGCTAACAAAGTGCTCGCTAGAAAAATGACGCAAGAGGCACGTGCAGCTCGATCTAAACTTATCTATCCGCGCAGCGTCTCCTTTGTGGCGGGAAAATTTTCTTTGAGGATTTACGATGTGCTAGAGTTGGAAGATCAGATGATGCTGAGACCATTGTTTCTAGTGACGATATCGCAGCCCAGTTTCATGGCTACGCAAACATTTCGTGCAGCCATAACACAGGCATCAGTTTTCAACTTCAATATACACATTGCCAAGTGCGAGAACGAGCGTGACTTTGTCAGCTACAGCGATGCATGGAGTAGTCAGTTTAGCGAACCCATCTTTGACACACAACCCGGCACATTAGGCAGTTCGGGTATTCCACCACCGCTGCTCACTGTCAAGACGCACATCGATGGCAGCCAACAGGTCGAAGTCGATGTTGAACTGCGCAAGCCAATGGAACTGCACCTGTACGAAGGCAGCGTAAAACTGCTTGCCGACGATCTTATACGCATGTATGCCTTGCTCCAAGAAACACCCTATTTTCCACAACGCAGCGAACGGCCAGTAGTGCATACCACACCACTGCGCCAACTGAAGTTGCACTGCTTCAATGCGGATCGTTTGCATCTGATTTGTGATCGACTCACGGTTAATTTCTGCGATGAGGCACACACTTATAGCTGCTCAGCAGTCTGTCTTGATTTCAATGCTCACGTCAAGTTTAGCGCACGACCGCAGAAGGCATCCATTAAGTCGACTTTGGGCTCGATTTATGTGCAGACAGGCGATAAGATTTTCATGCATCCGCTTCTATTGCGGCTCTCCGCCGATCTACTCAGTGAAACGTGGTGTGATCAGCTGCTGACAAGCATCACCCTTAAGATGAATGTGTTGCACGTGGACGCGAGCATTCTGAACATTATGCATCTGCGTAAGGCACGTGAAGGACTAAATAACATTTCGACGCATGTAAATAGTGAGTGGCAGCGTTTTCTTCAAAATCGTCCCATTCTAGGCCAGCCGTCGGAGGTGCCACCAAAGCAGCTGCTACAGTACACACCATCCCAAGGCGAGATAGTGCGCTCCAAAGTGGCGCAGAAACCCAAAGCAGAGTTTTATCAGGATGATTTACGGTGGGTTTATTGTTTATTAAATGGTTTTGCTTAACATTTATTATTTGATTGCTTTGATTGCAGAGCTGGCGCGTTTCAGTTTGTCTATTTGAATACAGATACAATGCTTCCGATGCCCTACCAGGTGCAGATTATTAAAAAGAACTATGGAATCATATGTTGGCGTTATCCACAGCCACGACAGATGAGCAGCATACATATTTATCCTGTGCCAATGCCGGTAAGATTAGCGATGATTTGATTACAATTTTAAAGTTCTTAAGTTTGAAATTTTTTTTGTTTGTGTGCGCAGATCGAGAATCCAATACATATAAAGTGTCGAATGGAGTACTTTAGTGAGACCCATGAAACTTTTTTACACTACTGCGATTTTGAGCTCTCGGAGATTACAAGCAAGCAATTAACACCACCCGAGCGTAATATAAGCGCCAATATTTGGCGAGTTGTAATCATGCAGTCGCTTATATCCGTCGATGGGACTTGCTTTGATGCGGAGGAGGACGAGGACTTGCAATCAGTAAGCGTTATGACGTTATTTAACATGACTTAATTTACTATTTGCCGTTTTAGATTGAAAGCAGTCGCGTCGTGCAGGATTTTAAGAGCAAGCCGGATAATGATTTTATATTGCATCCCAAGGTTCTAGTTGGTTGCATGCGTATTGATACCACGTTTCTGGCGGCACAAGTACCAAAGCTTCAGGTACTACTCTGTTGCCAAAATATAGAGGTAAACTTTTTAAACCAACCGGAAGCATCAAATGTGCTGCCTTCGCGTCTCGGAAAATTCAGATTAAAACGCACTACGGAAATCTGGCAGACATTTCTCACTATTCACGTTGACGATCTACAGCTGCATACATCAATTTTCACGCGCACCAATTACAGCGCCGAGTTGGACTTTCGCAGTCGTATCAAGTGCCTTGATTATGGCTTCCTCAACATGCTGGATGTCATGGAACCGATGAGCTTCCATAGCTACTTAAGATACAATGAAATGCAGCGCATGCTGCAAGGCAACTTCGTTCTGGACAAATTGCGCTTCAATTGCAGTTCGTGTGTGATTCACACGCTGCTCTGTGCCAAGCAGCACTGGAAGGAGCTCTTGCAGCAAAGCAACGTTGTGCACACCCTAATGCCCAAATGTGTGATTGCCAATCGTTTGCAAACGCCTCTTACCTTTGGTCAGACTGGTACAGGAGAGCGCATTGCTCTGGTGCCTTTAGAACTGCAACCTTATTACTTCTGCAGTGACTTTCATAGTCAGGAGTTAACGTTTTTCATAAAAAATCCTGAAACAAATGAGGTGGACGTCAGTAATTCTGTGCCAATTGCCCTCAAGTTTGACGATGACTATAAAATTCATCACTTGCGAATTGGACAGCATTGCGTTACAATTAAGCAACGCAAGCTGTCTGCCACGCAGGTGTATATTATAGTCAAGGGTCAGCTTGAGATTGTGAGTATGGTGCCGTTTGAGCTGCTTACCGAGATTCGAACCGAAGGCAAACAGAACGATGAACACGTTCCAACCCCGCTGACCCATTTGCTTGTCGCGAAGGAACGCATCTGCTTCTACCATGCAGTGATGCGCAATGCTGACATCACAATGCGGTTTGTTGATTTATTGAATCAAATGTTTAGGTATTTATTAATTCTTAATTTTTTGCAGCCTTAAATTAGGCTCTGGTCAGGGCAAAGGACGCACTGGGGACATCCCGCTAAAGCCCAACAATAGTCTACCGTGGCTGGTCAAAGTTCCAACAAATTTACCACAACAGTTCATCAGCTTGTGGGTGCGCATTCTGCGCGAGGACATTGATGTGGAAAGCGTGGGTGACTTTCAGCCGCAAAAAATACTCGTTACTATTTGGCCAATCTTTGAGATCTGCAACTTGCTCAGTTGCGAGTTGCAAGCAAACGAGAGCAGCACCGAGGAGAACTTTGCTATTCCCGGCGAGGGTGGACGAAAAGCTTTAAGCACAGCCACAACCCATTCCACCGAGCATTGTGTGAAGTTTGAATTTCCGTTAGTATTTGTTTATCAGCATAATATTCTATCTTGTAAATTTATCATTATTTTATCTTAGCTGCGCCCTTGGTTCCGCATCACAAAGCGAATACACGTTCATGTTAAAGTCCATGGATTGGCACAAGTTCTTTCACTTTGAGGCCGCAGATTGGACAATTGAGAGCGCGTTGCATAAGCTGTTTAATAAGGCGCCGAAGCTTCTATGGCCGCTAAATGATGATGAGGAACTGCGGGTACAGCGTCCTTTCGAGCTGCTTAACATGTTCGACGTGCAGTATCAGGTGCAGGCAACCTGTGAGTTCTCCTGCACACTAGGCCTAGAAATTGCTGCCTGGGCCATGTTCATCAATGACACTGGTTTAGATGTGAGCATCTGTTTGGCCTCGGAAGGTGCGCGCTATCAGATTCGATCTAATTGCCTGGAAATGCTGCCAGTGTTGAACAGCCACTTCACCATCGATGTACCCTTTGGCTCCAATTGGATACCCTCAATGTCCATTTGCTTGGAGAATCCAATGCAAACAACATCTTCAGCTAGTGGGCGTAGTGTCCTTTTGCGTGTTAATTCCTTTGTGGACATAGTCGTTGTACGTAATGAGGATGTGATCCGGATGATGCTCAACTATAAGCTAGAGAATGGACGAAGGTTTTTCAAGTTGCGCTCCAAGTTTGTCATTGCCAACTTAACGAATGTAGTGCTCTATGCTCTGCCTCTAACCATGGATCACAAGGAGACCTCTGGACGCAGGGCGGTTAGCTCGCTAGACAATGCCAAAAACATACGAAATCTTATATCTGTCACGGCAAAGCCTAATGCGTAAGTATATTGTGATATGATTTTAATACGAATTTAAAAAAACTGTCATTATTTTAACAGAAGCATTGGCTCCACGATTGAGTTATTCCATGATCTGAATGCTCGCAAATCAAAGCACACCAGCGACACTGCTTTTGTATACTTTGTGTGCTTTGTTGTGGGTGATCAGCAGGACATATCGATTCCCATTCCATTAACACTGCCGTTCACTCGCCGCTGTTTCAGCCTGCAAAATGGACGTGATTCCATACCACTCATGATCACGCTGATAGAGAAGGACAATGTCTACTATCTAAATGTGTTTAGAGATACAGCGCCTGCCATTATTATTAGCAACAATACCAGTTTGAAGTTTGTTGTAGGTCAAACAAGCGCATCGGGCAATAGTAATGTAACCTGCACCACACCCGAGTTTGCGGGAAAGAACTTTGAGTGGAATCAACTGATTGTACCCTATAGCAAGTGCTATTACACTCCCCCGCAAATGTATGCCAACTTTCCCGATGTGGACTTCACCATGTGCAACCTTTCTTTGGCTCTTTACAATGGTGGGTAAATTGAATAATAGTAATCGAACTTTTAAAAAAAACGCATCATTCTCTTTTCTTTTAGAGGATTCCAATAAAACCAAGATAATGTGGTCTAAGCCGATACGCACAGATAAATCATGGAAGAAATTCATACATGTACCCAATCATGGTGACATTAAAGTGGTGATCTGTGATAAACATCGGGCGATACGCTTCAACATCTACTATATAGCACAGCAGTTGGAGTTCTCCGTTAAGGATCTACGCTCACGCTTAAAACAGCCGGAGACTGCACAACCCTTACTTCCGGAAAGCGTTGAAAAAAAACCAACGGAGCAGGACATAACTGACCCAGAGCCCGAGCTCAGAGCTGACGATTGCATTCACTTTAATAATGATTGCGAGGAGGGTCTAAAGATCTCATTGCGTTTGTTCATCAAAAGCTTTGTGTTCAGCCTGCAATCGAATGATCGGGAGCGAGATTATCTCAAGACTGAAGTGTGCAACATGTATGCGGATGATGTGATGTTTGCCTACGATGATAATAATGAGCTGCGAGAGCTGCACCTGCAGCTGCCCAACCTTCAGGTGGACAATCAACTCCACTCCAGTGGCAAATATGATTTTCCGGTGCTGCTGTGTGCTCAGCAATTATACGAGCGCCACTCCTGCGTGCCCCAAGTCTACGATCTGGAAGCAGTGTACCAGCGTCAGGCGAAACGTGTGCCTACATCGCTGCTAACCTTTGTGTTCTATCAGGATGAAATGTATCTCCAGGCTGTGCAGTGCCAACTGCAGCCGTTGCGTGTTTACATTGAGGATGCGTATCTCAATCAGCTGCTGGACACGTTGGTCGAATGCGCTCCCTATAACTGTGTCTACACTACGGAGGTGGATTGTGATCGCATCCAATTAGGTGAGGGCCAGACCTGGATGCCGGAACAGGTAGTTGCCCAGGCGTTGTGTATCGGGGAGCCATTGCGTCTGAATAGTTTCATTGTGGAGCCACTTAGCCTGCTGCTCTCCGTGCACACATCCTCACGACTGTACATTGCCTTGGATCACTCGCCATTATCCTTCTCTCGCTATGAGCGTCAACAGATTCTGACGGTGCCATTGCGCTTTGGACAATCTTTGGGACTGCACTATCTAAGTGGAGCAATCTTTGGTGCCGGTTGGGTGGTGGGCTCTCTGGAAATCCTTGGTAGTCCTAGTGGCTTGGCCCGCTCATTCACCACTGGACTGCGTGACTTTATTTCAATGCCCGTGGAGGGATTGTTTCGTGGTCCATGGGGTTTCTTGGTGGGCGTTACGCAAGGATCCGCTTCGCTGCTGCGCAATGTGACGGCGGGCACAGTGAACTCGGTGACCAAGCTAGCTGGTTCGGTGGCGCGTAATTTGGACCGTCTCACGCTCGATGCGGAACACATGGAACTGACGGAGGCACGGCGACGTTTACGTCCCCAGGGCTTTGCTGATGGTTTGACCCAAGGCTTGACAGGATTTGGAATTAGTTTGCTAGGTGCTGTCGGAGGCCTGGCTCATCATACGCTTGAGGCGCGCAGCTCCGTTGGTGTACTAACAGGTTTGACCAAGGGCATTGTGGGAGCTTTTACCAAACCTATCAGTGGTGCTGCTGAAATGGTGGCACTAACTGGTCAGGGCGTGCTCCACACGGTGGGCTTCAATGCCATGCCACAGCAGGTGGAGCCGAGTGTGACGCGAAATGTGGCACTTCATGCTAGTTCCTATCGCATCTGGCGATTTCTGCCCGAGCAGTTGAGCAACGATCAGGTACTGTTCTTCCAGGAGATCACGTTGATGTTGAAGGGACAACTGCGTCCGGCACTGCTGTTTCTAACCTCAACACAGCTGGTCATATTGGAGCGAGCTGGTGATGATCTGACCTTTATTTTACCCGTGCTTAAAGTTGAGGTATTGGCAGATCGCGATGATGCATCCAAGATGTACCTTAGTCTAAAGCCCGATCAGGCTGATGACTTGGAAGGAGTAAGTCGAGAATATATAAATAATTTGTTTGCATTCTATTAACTTCTCCTACTTCACAGCAAATGAAGTACACCAATGAGCGTATTATTGACTTTTTGAACGCATCTCGTGCCCATTCATTGAACAACGATTCGTTAAGTGATTTGCTACAGCTAAACGATCAGGATCAAGATGATCCCGTACGCCGGGGTGCACAGTGCGTCTTCTACATTAGGCCAAACATTGGTCAGCATCTAATGCACTACTTAAAGGTCATCAGCCAAACACAGTGAACCATCCCACCACAACTATCCCTGTACAGAACTGTATTGTTGACTAGATGCATACATACTATATCCATTAGTGCTTAATGTGTCCCTAGTGCAATCAGCGTCATTCCGCAAAGTATTTTAAATTCCTGTAAAATTTTCTTTATGCCAAAAAACAAAGAAACAATCTAAAGACAATGTGCTAAATTCTATCCAAAGTGAATATTTTTGTTACTATTTTATATGACTTTTAGCCCTTTCACTTTATGCGGGGTTAATAAACAAGGAATTTTAAAGTGCTTCTGTATCTCTCTATCTTTATCTGTTTGGCTGCATTTTGTGTAAAGTTTAAGTTGAACAACAAATCATCAAACTGAGTTTGGCTTTTCGGAATTTCCGCTCACGTGCACCTAAGGACAATGTCGTCGTGGAACATTGAACGTGCATGCCAATGCCGCAAGACTCAATTTAATGAAATTGATTTTAGTTAAGACCAGCCGCAAGCCAAGCAAATAAAACTATGTGCCGACCAGGCGCACAAATACCTACAACAATTAAAGGGCAAAGAAATGCACACAGGACAAGACAGAAGACACAAGGTGGAGGAGGAGGAGAAGGAGGTGAAGTCGGTGGAACTGAATACGTTGCATAAAAGTGCAGGAAAAGAACTTTTGTTATTGAAACAACAACAAAAAGGGTAGCTCGTAAAATTTTTACTTGTCCCATCTCCATCCCCGCCCACCGCAGCAAATTGCTTGCCATTTTTTCGCTTAAAATATAATTTACTTGGTGGTTCAGGGTTTCTTTGGGCTTCGCTGGTGCATAACCGAAGGATTCAATTATAGTGCCACCATTGCCCAAAACCGCACAGCAGCAACACACTCATATGTGC
Organism: Scaptomyza flava; assembly: GCA_030179655.1. Taxonomy (NCBI): domain Eukaryota; kingdom Metazoa; phylum Arthropoda; class Insecta; order Diptera; family Drosophilidae; genus Scaptomyza; species Scaptomyza flava. Next base: position 7,893,989 of record JARNME010000012.1, read on the forward strand.
ACGTTGGTGTATGTGTGTGTGTGTTTATATGCATGTGTATCTGCATAATACTTATAATATAGGCACATGCGGGCACATCATTTGCTTTTAAAAGGCTGCCAAAGTTGCCCTATTTAATGTGTTTGACGGCTTTGTTAAAGACAAAGACACACACAATTATAAGTCAATTCGATGCATCCAAATGCATTTAAAATAATATTTTTGCCTTTATTACATTAATAGTTGAGAGTTTACTTCAAATAATCGAATTTTACAATCAGGAAAATAACAAGAAAAATTCAGTTGGATCTTTTTGTCTCTAACTTAGTCTTCTGCAGCTTATCCTTTGCTGCAGTATTGCTAAAGTTTTAATACATAACAAACAAATCAAGTACTTAAATTACGTGCTACATACTATTGTCTTATTGAACTTACTTAAACCTTACATATCGTATACAATAATATAATAATCAAATCATCTCGTAACAAGTTAATCCTTTAAAAATTGATGTGCACTTTGCATTGCGAATTGTTTTTTTCGCTGTTCCTCCAAAGTTGTTGCCTTTGTCTTTTATATCCGCCTTGTTGCCTTCTTCCCACAAGCACGCACACACACACACACAGAAAAATATGCTTATGAGTGGATGTGTGTTGTGCGTTCATGTGATGCGCTCAAAAGTAGGCAACGAATCGTGCCAGAAACAGGCGGTTGCCTTTGCCTTTTCCGTTTTTCAACAAAAGTGTTGAGAGTGTGTGTTGGACTGGCAAGGTGCGTTGAAGGTTGGTATAGAAGTTGGCTGGTGGAGACTGTTGGGAAAACGGTTTTTAAAGTACGGATGCTGCACTATACACTAGCGGATTCATTGAGCATCTAAGCTTACAGCCTCAATGCATTCGAAAAAGACATTATAGTTGTTTAAGATAAAACGTTCATTTAAGTTGAACATTATTTAGGCTTTATTGCATTTTATCTTTCAATCATTAGCAGCACTCCTACAAACTACTCAATCAATTCCGTTTATCTCTTTGATTAATAGGCAAGGTAATGCATTTCTAACTATGTACAAATGAAAAGCACTTAGTGTAGAATTCCAGTTGAAAGCGAATAAGATGCATTAACATAATAACCACATAACTGTCAATTGATTATTAATGCACCTCTAATGACAGCTATGACATGCAAGTTCTCAGAAATTGTAGGGCATGCCACAAGACGCATATGAGAACACCGATAACTTAACTTAGCTCAGTTTCGTATGGTTTTTCGCATATTCATATTTATTTTTGTGAAAATAATATACAACATGCATTTATAAGTAGTACAATATTTGGCCCACACATCCGTATCTACTTATTTGGCAAAGTGGAATTTTATAAAGCAACATCGCAGTGTTTGGGGGATATTGTGCACAGATATGCAAATATTAGTAGCACAGCCCTCTAGCGATATCAAATGAGGGGGCCCAGTGCTAGATTTCCGCGGAAAGCAACCTGGGCACAGATGCTCAATTACTTTGACACACATCCTTACACGCACTTGCGCACACATAAAGCAAATAAAGGCAAATGCAATTTTTTCCAAAATGGTTCCTCATAAAATATTGATACAGCATCACCAACAACGACAAGCAGAGCTCCAAGGTGCCTGCGAATGTACTAGATAAAAATATATTATATTTGTGCAGAGATTGTTTTGTAAAATATATTACGTTTTTTCTACTCAGAATTACTGTTTCTATAAAGGTACAAGAGTATAACATAGTCGGTTACTAGCCCACAGTTGACCATTTTTACCATGTGATTTTTATGAAGTGAGGCCGATTCGTGTTTGCCACATTCTATGTGTAAGTTTTGGGCGCAGCTAGGCCGGATTATTTATATTTACATAGAATTTTTGAAATATTTCGGCACATCGCTTGCCCCAAATCGCCGTTAGTTATGCCATCTCGTCACCTAGACGCCACACGCCCATTAAGTGTTTGGGTTTGAATTTCCACCAATCTGTTGCTCTTGTGTGTGTGTGTGTGTGTGTGTGCGTGTGTGTTGGGTCTTGTGTATACATAGTTAATGCAAGAAACACTGTGCTTTTTTTTATTCAAGTAAGTTGCTTTATTCACAAATCCACATAGGCTGATATAAACATACTTAAAGTAAGCATATATTATTTGTATATATATTTACACGATAAACTTGCTTAAATCATAAAATTGAATTTGCAATTCATTCGTAGAATATATGTATATATTTATAAACATGAAGTATATTTAAACTAACACACAAGGATACACGAATATAATAGTAGAAAGTCTTCATTTTGCTTGAATTCGATTGATGACTTTAAACATACTTATATCATTAACACATATTGACAATTAAAACTGTACTTATACTTATAATTCTTTGTTTAACACACTTAGTGACAATATACATTTAATTAACCAGCTGTGCATATTTTATTATAATAGGATATGGAACATTAAACAACAAATTTGTCTCCATTTTTTTTTCACACATATACATCTAGATAAAAATATTACACTGTATCAAGATTGGTGTTTGAATACTCAAATTTTGTATTGAAAAAATACAAATAATAAATAATTTAAAAAAATACCAGATTGTTATTCAGATTTATGTTTAGAAACAAAGTATTTTAAATGCTTTATATTTGAATTGGAATCAGTTTCCAAAAATTTGTACACGCATTTTTATCTAAAAAAAGTCAAACTCGTGTTTAAGAAATTGTTTATGTATAAATTGCTGAGCTGCTTGTTTTTTATGCATAACAATTCTGAGTCTAAAAATAATGTTTTCCTTGGCATTACACTTATAATCAATTAATGAATATATGTATCATATTGCCTCGATAAGCAATTATGTAATTTGCTAAAGATAAATTCGAGACTTAATGAGAAAAAGAGGAAACCTACAACCAAGTCTTATCATCAGCTGCAGTTGTTGGAGAGCATGTTGCCAATCGAACATTATTTATCCTTCGAAAGTTGTTGTTGTAGTTGGAGGAATTGGAGCTGCTCACAATCTGCATCTGCAACTCCACGCTTTCGGTTGGTGCCGCCGGAGTTGTTGACTGTCAGGATAGCAACTGGGTGGTGCGACTCTCTGTTGCCGAGTTAGGGGAACTGTTAAACTTATCGCTGGTCCAGCGTTCCTGCATTTCCTGCTGATATGATGAACGATGGCCACCACGCAGACTGCCAGGTCCACCACTATTCCGGCTGCTCAGCTGCTGAGCGGGCATGGAGTGACGACTGTGGTGTCCCTCAATCTTCTCAGCTGCCCGCGGCACCGAATTACGCAGAACACCTAAAAGAAAATGTGAGTAAGAAATCTCCCTAGCCGTTGCCAGGCAATATGAATTTGATTGAAAGTCTTCTTACCACAATGTGAAACTCGATGCGATTTCGGTGAACTGGGACAGACGTATAGTATGGATTTCTGTGTGTCTGCAATATGATGAAGCATATTTGTTAGATAGCTCATTAGTGCCTTGAGCCTGCATACATACCATTACGTTTGATTCGATTGTGATCCGGTGAGCCGGAGCAGGAGTAACGGGATGTTAGATTATCGCTTCGGCTTAATGACTCTGCGCCCACATTCACAAAGGGACACCAACGGAATACCATCTTGAAACCATAGCGGAATCTGCAATACGCATTCAAATGCAAATAATAAACATGTTTTGACTTTAATTGCATTTTCTTCACTTGTTTCGACTCGGAATTGGAATTGGTATGCTAACGATCAAAGAGATTGAGCTTAAAATAAACTTTGAAAATATGAAAGTGGAGATTTTAGAGCTCACAACAAAGGTATAGAAGGTATGTATATAAGGTATTGGGTGCAATCTTTGCGCAGTTGAATTGCGGAAGGCCAAGGCCAAATTGTCAAATCTGTTTGTAAAGCCAACTGTCTGTGTCATTAAAATATGCTGAGCTATTGTTCAATAGAAAACAAGCGAAATGGAAGGCGACCCCAACTAAAAACCTTGCACCTCATTGTTGTGTCTAAAACAATTCCAAGTATCTCTTTCTAATCCTTTTACAAAAGCAGTTTGGTAGATAGTTATCCTTTTTTTGTTGTTGGTGCTGCATACTAAATAAGCCAATTTGAAGCACCTGCTAAGCTGGGAATCTATGGCATCTATGAATGATTTGCACTTCAGAGCTAACCAATCCTTGAAACGTGTCAAGCAGCTTGATTTATGTATTTCACTTGTTTTTTGTGTGTTCCATTCACTTCTTTACACCTTAAACCCATAGATCGACAACGACAATCCGTTGACAGCACCTGCAATAAGTAATACAAATAAAAAAAAGCGACTGACAGACGACACCTTCATAGCCCTCATCATTTACATATGGGCGTCGCCGTCTGACAACATGGGGGTGGCAAGGTGTTGGATGTAGTTCCACGTGTTGGATTGTTGTCATTACAAAAGTTGCATGCACGTAAAACGCCAGGACACCAGACACTTTCAGACATCTCTCGCCTCCCGCCAAAGCCCCAACCCACTTCAAAATCGATGGCAACAGTCATTGGCATGTTGACTGGGCGAAATTAATTGCAATCAGTTACGTTTCCCCTTAACGGATGTGGCGAACGGACGCGACACAACATCAACAGTCAATTTGTGCAAAAACGTAACAAGCAAAGTTGATTGTTTTTATATATGTATAGGTATGTATATGCGTCTACACATAAGAAGTATATATATACATGCAAACGATTAGGTTGTCTATCTCCAAGCGAGGATGGTTCAACATGTTAGAAAATTTCTTTGCCTTTAAACACAATTAAGATTATATGTTTATACTCCTTTGCCTAATTGCCAATTTCAATTCAATTTATTTGAAATAATTTTCTCGTGATCCTATCAAACAATTTCCTTTCTATGTCTCCGAGAACCTTAAACTGTAAAAGATTTAAGTTAAACTGGATTAAGTTAATGAAAAAGAAGGTAACACTAAGACTTAATATATATAATTGGATCTGCTTCAAAAATTCTTAGCAATAAGTTTTGTTTTAGCTTGTGTTTCTTAACTGAATATTTTAATATTGGAAGTATATGTCATGTAACTTTGTGGTTTGACAGATTGCACATGCAACCTAAGTAGCTTAGCGGTAAAAGATTTAAGCTCAAAAATCACAAAATATACTATGTCAAGGGCTTAAGTTTTCTACTGCTGTAACATTGCTAAGCGTGAATCAATTTTTTAAAGCAATAGATTTTTCTTACAAGGCTTGTTTACCAATTAAGAGTCTGTTTCGCATATTGCACTCCCAAATAAACATAAACTTCCCTCGCATATAATTACCATTACCATTCGGAATGCGCGAGAAAACGCTGGGTTGGCTAATGCTAATGTCAATGCCGCTCATCATATTGATGTTAATCGCTATAACGATAATGAAAATGATGATAATGGAAGGCTTCATTTTCGGCCAACAAGCTAACGACGGCTAAGTGATGTGATGAGAAGCCGTTTTGCTGACTGTCTCTGTCTCTCTGTGCATTAGGATTGTGTCAAAGGTACTGCCGCTGCACTTAGAGACCCTCGACGCAAATTCCGACCGCAAATAACATAATTTGTGTGTTAAGGGCGTGTGTAAGACACGATAGAGAGAGAGAGAGAGAGAGAGAGAGAGCGAAAGAGAGAGAGAGAAACCACTCACCGGGAATTCATCCAGCAATATATAATCGGATTGTACATTGAGTTGCTCATGGCCAGCCAGTAGATAACGAAGTATAGCTCTTGAATGAAGGGCGCCTCGGTAATGGCCGGATAGCAGGATATTACAATGAAGTAGGTGTGGAACGGTAGCCAACAGAAGCCAAATATTAGAACAACAACAATCATCATTTTGACCACCTAAGCGAAAAATTAGAATTCAAAAATAAATATATTTTGCATTTATAATTTTCAAATTTAACAATGTGGCAGACAATTATGAACACACTTTGGCTGCTGAATATTAAGTGTGAGATTTTGTTATCGTTTCGTCTTTGCTTACCCTTCGCTTACTCCGCACATTCTCCGTCTGACGGGGCGTGTACTCGCCAATTGTCTTGGAACCCCAAAGTTCAATGCCCACGCGTGAATAGGTGACTGTCATCGAAACAATGGGCAGCAAATAGGTAAGTATCAGTATGAGTATGTTGTAGCTGTGAAAAGAGAGAGGGAGATAGAGAGAAAGATGCGCAACAAAGATAAATAGATAGAGCCAATAAGATTTACATTTAGTGACCATTTTACGATTTCATTGCACACAAATGGTTTTCAGTAAACTTTCATTCATCGTTATCGCTTTCAAACATTTTGTGCAACGTTCTATTGTTTTCGTTTTTATTATAGTCAAAATTTAATGGTCTTGCGTGTCGGAAAGGCATTCAGCCGGAGCAGTAACAATTTGATTGCCCATATTTGCTTTAAAATTTGTCAAACCGAGTTTGAGCGAAAAGGGACGATATGAATATCCTTTAACGGAGAGGGAGAAAAGTTGCACAAAGAGAAAAGTCGAGCACTTAAATAAACGAAATACTAATAATATGTTTATGGAATAAAATGTATGAAAAACTATTCCTGCTTAAAAATTATACTTAGTATATGTAGATAGTTTGTCCTTTTTAGTATACTAGCACTAAATTATTTTCTCTCTGTGCTCTGTCCTCTGCCGTTTGTACTTTACGAGCTTGGATGCTTTTATGGTCTTAGTGAATTCCAAGCAACCATCCCCCCCCCCCCCCACCGGCGCCCTTTCACTCACAGTGCATTGTCTCAGACACGGTACGTTAGTCAGCAGTCAACAGTCAACAGTGATTTTCAATGCATGCACATCGCACACATCTTACAATTTTGTCTGCTGATTTGCTGATTTATTGCAGCGAACAATTTGGTATGCAACAAAATGCGCTTCTTTACTTTAGTGCTTGCTTCCAACTAAATGTGCACACAAACACAGCAGACACTATTTTATTCAATACTCACACATGCTCCTGTTTTGAATGATAAGTTGTGCCATCGGGCCATTCTGGGAAGCAAACGATGCGTGTTTTATTCTCCATGGTCACCGGTACCTTTGCAAAGGAGTTGTTGTTAAACAAATTGTTCACATTTAATAGCATGTTAAGTGACAGCAATTGGCTTAGAATTTAACTTGTTGTTTGTTACAAAGTTTGCAGCATACCTCTTCCGTCTTATAGAACAGCAGCATCGGACAAGAGATGAGCGTGGATGAGAGCCAGATGATGGCACCGATGGCCAAATTGCGTCGCTTGCTCATTCGCGGTTGCAGCGGCTTCATAATTGCCACGTACCTGTAAAATCCACAAACATATACTCTGTTTATAAAATGGGAGCCAGCGATAAGCCGATTATTTTTACATAAGCTCAAAATGTATATTTTTTGATGATTTTATTGAAAAGTTCAATTACTTAGAAGTGATCAGAAAGTGATTTTTGTGGAACATTTTCATTTCACTTTGAACTTAATCTATTCTAAGAAAATGCTTTTTATTCATATTTATCTTGAACGCATTATTTCAGAACTGCTTTTTTCAACGCTTCATGCGTAATTATAAACAAAGAGTATATAATAATCGTTCAGTTTCAATTAGTTTTTCATCGTGCCACATTTGCGGTTCTTTTTGGTGGTACGCTGGTTGCAGGTCGCGATTGGCTAAAAAATCAAATTAACTTGCCTAATGGAAGTCTAATGGGCTAAAATATTTGCCAGCCGCATATTCGCTGATTTTATATCGGAAATTGGTTTATAATGCCACCAAAATATTAATTGCTAAATCCTTTGTGCTACAACAGGTTTTCTGGTTGCCAGACTCAATTTAATTTTCAAAACTGTTCATAAACTTAATGCATATATTTTATAGAAAGCCAGCTCAATTTGTTATACATTTTGTTTTTGTGTAAAGATTTTTTGAGCAATTGATGATCAAGTGATATGTGGACAAACCCTTGTCAAAGTTGATAGGCTCAACACGTATGTAATTATGTATAGTATTTGAAGTCTAGATTGCATATTATCGTCTACGAAATCTTATTTTGGCGAACGTTAATCGGGAATGAATGATGGCGTTGATTTGACTCACAATATGCCCTTAAATGCAACAAGCATTTTGCTGACAAGCTCGCAACCCTTCAATCTTAACATATATCAAAGGACAAGACTTATGCTTATGTATGTTTTTGCATACATGTTAAACATAGCGTACATAACATTAAATTGAACAGTGTATCTTTTTCTTCTTCTTCTACGTTTTGTGGGGTTCAAAAAGTCAAGATTGATAAGGGTACTGTAGCCAAATAACAAAGCCCAAAAATAACTTTGCAAACGAGCCACGCACATCGGCAATTTGTCGAGTACGTGGACCAGCATACACTTTAAGAAAAAAGCTGCTATAAGTTTAAACATGATTTTTAACTTCCAAGATCTTATTTTATTTTCTAGCATTGGTTGTATGAATACTAACAAAAATTAATGTTTTTGTATGTTTATTTACTCATTTATGAACATTATTATTATTATTTTTTATTATGTTTTTAATCAATCGAAAGTTTAAGTTTTTTATTCGAACATATATACACTGAAAACATTAAAAATAGTTGTCAATAGTTGCTATTACTTTTTTTTAATCAAAAAGGAAAATATTTTTAACTAACTTTTAAGTAGAAAACTCCATATTTTGTTTTTCTTTGTGTACTTTTGTAAGTGTGAAATGACAAATATGCTTTTTTTAGTTAATAAGACTATTTACAAGCATACCTGTCGATGGATATGGCCATTAGTGTGAAGACCGATGCACAAATGCTCAGCATTGCAATGAACTGCGACACCTTGCAGTAGATTTCGCCGAATATCCAATCGTTGTCCAGCATATAATAGTAGTTGAAGGTAACATTGAGACTGGATACCATGGCATCGGCTATGGAGAGGTTCACTACAATCACAAAAGTAAATACTGAGTTAAGTACACAAGAAATGTGTTTGCGTTTTATCAGTGAAAGTGTTCAGCACAAGGAGCAAACAAATCACGCGACAAAGCTAACAAAACAACAATCCAACACTAAAGGAAAGTTAACAAACAAACAAGTAGCATTCAGTAAATGTATTATGCTCATTGTTTTGTTGTTGTTGTTTATTTATGCGTTATTTATAATTAGTTGAAAGAAAAAAAACCTCAGTGCAGTCGAGACTATAAAAAGAAGATAAAGAAGAAGAAGGGGCTGACAAGACTCGGCATAATTAAATGGAGGCTGTAAATGCAAATGGCGAAATGGCGGCCATTTGTCTGTCTTTCTGTTAGTACTTGTTTGTTTGTATACATTTCGGTTTGTAAGTAAAAACTTATTGTAAAGAACGATTTACATGCCAATGAATCACTAAAAACAACGGCGACACCAACGACAACGACTGAAAACAACAATAAGAGACAAAATAATTATGGAAATGTCTTTTGTCATATTGTTGTTTACGTTTTATTATCTATGTAGATAAGCAGCAGCAAAATAATAATAAAACGTAACATCACCAGCACTGACAACAACAACAAAAACAAATAATTCTCTTTTGTGGCATTAAGCTGCGTATAGTTCTTGCAACGCCTAATAAAACGTGTAGCATTTTTGGGCAAACGACCTGGCTAGATTCGCCCTTGGCCATTAGAACTTCAAGGTGCTGAAGATGCCTGTTAGCCGCAGCGTTAAATATCGATTTAATGTCGTTTTTAATTAATAAAGACAATAGGAAAGGAACACAGAAAATATAAATCATGCAAAGGCGCTTCGATAGCCCCAAAGGAGCTATTAAATTTTGGTGTGCTTTGAAATTATGAAGAGATGCCCCAACTAATAATAATTGCCAATGTGTATTTACAAATGCAAATTCTTATAATGGCTTTCAAAGCCCATTGGGGATTCAAGGCATTATGCTTACATAATAATAATACATAATAGTAATTTGTACCAGATAACAGCTGCCTCGCTCTGACTTCGTCTTTGAGCCAAGTCTGATAACGCCAACGACAGCATCCGTTTTGAAAAGACTTTTTTCCCAGAGCAACTCAGCTAGCCAGCCAGTAGGTCAGGGGGCCAAACGAATCTACTACTTTGCCTGACAGCACAACTATTTTGCCTTTTATATACTCTTTACGCATAAAAATAACATACATTGCTATAAGATACTACGAAAATAACTTAAGTTTGGTTTGCGATCGTAACAAAAAATGTGAGTGAAATAGTTTCTGCCTTTCAAAAATAAACAACTTTTTATTGGAGTTTCACAACATTCAAACTATTTTACTCTTAGGTAAACTTTGTATTATTGAGTTGAATTTTTATCTGCTCTTTATAAATAATAAAATAGAAAAAATAATAGCTTATAATCAAAGGCTTAAGCAAAATTAACGTCCGCAAGGGTACTCAATAACTTGGAGTAAAAAAAAAAATCTTCTTTGTTATTTATTGTCGATTTGCGCATGCATAAGGCCGCCGGGCTTTCGAATATGCTATGTGTGTTTGCCAGTGTGTCCTTTTTCCTGTGTGTGTGTGTGTAGGACAATTGTCGGAATTCAGTCAGCTGACAGCTTCTGTTGTTGTTCTTATTGTTCCTTGTTGCCGGTTGTATGGGGGGTGCATTTTTATGCGCATTGTTTTTAATGGTTTCGGCAATGTCAGTCGGCTGCATACAAACATTAAAGCAAACAAACAAACAAACACATAAATACGTACACAAATGAATGTAATATAAATGACTCGACTGCATATGCATGAGCTAGAGAATGTGCCATTTAAATAGACTACAAATGAATGAACAATGTCAGTAATGTCATTATTAAGACAGACAGAAAACGAGAGAAACCAACTTAAAATGCAAGACAAGAAGGAGGAAATGCTTTTGGGAAAAGTATTCCCATTAGGTAACCGCTGTTAGAAAATGTGATTAGGCTTTGAATAAATAATTGCAAACTCTCATCGATTAAAGAACTAAGGTCATACAACGAGTATAATTGAGTTATAATCAGATTATTTCAAATGTATGATTATAAATGCATATTCTTGCTTTAAACTTAAGTTTGTCATGTGTTTACAATCTTTACACGAAAACAACTATTTTAAATAATGCCAAAAAGTAAAACTGCCCTGAGGGCAAGCCTATCATGCCACATTAATCATTCGCTGCAGCTGGAGTGCAAAATTTGTAGTTGATTAGGCAAACAACATAATTAATTGTGAAGTGGCACGTGCAACGTACATATCTACGGTCTTTTAATTAAAAGAAAACTGCTTAAAAAACACCATAAAGAGCGAATTATCAAATTGATTGTCAAAACTCAACACGGCGTATGCGCTATTTCCGACAACTTACTTATCAAACATACGCAATGTTTGCATTTGTTTGGTTGAATTTGCCACATTCAACACTTACCTATAAAATAGTTGGTCACGGTTCGCATCCGCTTGTTGGTCAGCACAATCCATACGACAATCAGATTCCCGCCAGTTGCCACAATGACCATGCCACCGAACAGTATGCTCCAGAACACCTGGCGCCACCAAGGCACGACGAAGGTAAATGGCGGCACAAGCATTGACGCATCATCCTCATCGCCAAGACCGCCACCCACTTCATCGGCACTAAGGCCTGTGATGCCCGTGGGTAAACTGTTAAGAAAGTGAGAAAGAGAGTAAGTTTTCTTTTTCTTTTTAATTTTTCTGCTATTATATTAAGAGGGAGAAAGAGTGTGATTGTGTTAAGAAGAATACTGAAGTGGAGGACCTCTTCAAGCTTTGCCAACGGCTATACACAGTGAGAAAATATTAAATGACAACCCACTTAGATAAGACTTTTTAACCTTTTATTCAAGTTTCAATGTATATCTTGAAATCAAATTGTGCGAACAAAACGTAGCTTAGTAAAAATTAATTCCAACTTAAACATTTAATAATTAAACCTATTAAATGAGGGTTTAAGTTCCTTTAATAAACACGCTTCAACTCCAACTTAGTTGGTTTAAACAAGATTTAATACAATGAAAGTCAAAAGAATAATAACAATTAGTTCCAGCATCTTGTGCGTTATGCAAAACGTTCGTCAAAACCTTTAAAGAACTGAAAACAATACACCAATATATATTAAGTTCAGCTTTAATTGAAAGAAAGTTAAACGAAACGTATAAAATTGTTTAAGGAACTGAATAAGGAAACTGGGGAAAGGAAAGAGTTTGGAAAAGAAACATTTTTTATAATGGGTTCGTGCATATCTAGTTTTTTTTAAACAATAAACTGCCTTTGATTGAGCTTTCCACTCAATTGATCAAGAACAGAGTTGATTGTGTTTTCTCGCTCCCTCTTTTCATTATGTCTTAATGAAACAGATATTGTTCGGACAGATTGCATGCAACTATTACTGCAATTTCCCCCTTTTTCTTAGGTCGTTAAGAGAAACTCTTTTCCCAAAAAACGCGTTCGTAATGCGTGGCGTTCGTTAACAGAGGGACCACTGTATTCTTCCAGTATTAAATCAAATCAATAGCAAAACAATATAATAATAAATTCATAAGTGGGTTTCGATGATGCAATTTAAACTTATAAAAATTCATTTTACTAAGTTTATTTAAACGGTTTTCATCTTATGTTTTTTGGGATTGTTTTTTGCCCTTCAATGTAATTCGAATTCGACCCCTTTTCTTTTTGTACACGTCTTTGAGTTATGTGCTTGCAGGATATTTGGTGCATGTAATTTTGCGTGCTTTAAAAAACTCTCCTTGTATTATTTTTATTTATTTTGTTTTTTTGGTACTCTGTGTTGACCGCATTAAACCTCAGGATCAGACTGTGTCACAAGAGCTCTCCACTCTTCATCATCTTTTTAATATTTCGTTTCAACGATTGTTTATTCAGCTCGGCCACATGTGTGTGTGTGTGTGTGTGTGTGTGTTGTATACAAGTGTTTAAATAGGCCTTTTTCACACACACACACACGCACACACATGCATAGATGTTTGTACAGATTTTGTGGTTTTGTTTGAAGAGTCTTTCGGCCGCGGTTGCCGGTGTCCTTTCTCATCGTCTGTCAAATGAGTAGAATGTGTGTTTGTCAGCTTGCCTTCAAATATGGTCGTTAATCGGGGCCTCATATTATATTTGGCTCGTTAAAAGTTGCCCTCATCAGCCAAGTAATTTAATACTATGTGTCTGCACTAGATGCTGACATATGAAGCCAACTGTGGGCGTGGCATATAGCATAATTAATACAGTTTTTGTTGCACTTAAATGCTTTTAGATGGTGTTAAACTTGATGCTCTGTTGCTACTGCTCTGTAGTGTGAAGGGGGGCGAGGGTTATGGTGTGATTCGCATAAGTTCCTTTTGTTTATTGGCCTAGGGCAAAGAGGATTATTGGCTAGTTTTGCAGTCAAAAGTGAAAAAAAGGGAAACAATAATGAAAAAGTAAACAATTTCAAGCAACAGCCGAAGGCAAATGAAAATGTCATGGAAATTGAGAAAGAGAAAGAGAGAGAGAAAGCCTATTCTTAGGTCTCTACAGTAAAAGAAAGATACTTAAGATTTAAATATAAAAGTGAGTGAGTTTTCCTTGCAACCTTTTTTACTTAGGGGCTTTTTTTTTAAGTGGCACACAAAATATAAGAAAAAATAAATCTCTTGTTTGGCTCTGTTGATGTTTCCTCGTTGCTGCATGATGGCAAGGCAAACAAATAAACGTTTTTAAGCAAAGAAAACATTGAAATTCGCAGAAGCAGAAGCAATAATCAAAAAGCAGATACTTTTACTTTAACATCTCATTCAGCCTAGATGAGGCAACGAAATCGCTTTGTAAATGCCACAAAAAAAAGTACTTCAAATGCCTCAAACGCAGCAATCATTTGTGGGTGGCATATTCATTTAAAATACTGTCTACTCGCATAGATACATTTGTATACACACTGGTGTGTGTGTGTAAACAAATTTTTGTTGCATTTAGTCGACTGTCGAAGTCGTTAAAAATGTGTAAAATCAAGTTGAAAATTAAGTTGATTGACTTCGAAATACCTTAAGAACGTTTCGTAAATAATTTTAATTTTCTGAGCCATAAACGCTTTTATAGCTCCATAAATGTAAGACCAAAGTAAAGTCGGAACGAGTGAGGAACACTTTTACTTTTCGAATAATTAAAAAGAAAACTGAATTCTTTGTAAATAATATAAAAACTCTTGTTTAAATTATTATCTGGAAAGCAGGAAACACAATAAGCTAAGCTAACAATTGCAGATTGAAATATAAAATAAAATCATTTCATGGAAAGTAAAGTGCATTATAAATATGCCCCATGTTCCCCAAGAGGAAACGCATTTGGACTGGAGCTGAAGACAGCATTAAGCAGTCACAAACGCACACACACACACTATAGAAAAGATGTGAAATGTGTGTGTGTGTGTATCTTGTTTTGTTGGTGTTATAAATTTGTATTTGTATTCCGCGTGGGCCATCAATGTAATCTATTTGAAAAGGAAATAAAAAAGCCACGGCCGGGAGGAGTAAACGGAAATGTCTGACCGATTGAATGGCGGGCTTGCATTGACCGAATGACTGACTGTGTAAGTGACTGAATGCCGGAATGAATACCGCAGTGATGCGACATTAGTTATGCATGGTTAGATAACCAAGCAAAGGCGTTGCCCACAAGTGGAGGCAAGTTCATCAGCTTAATGTAATGTTTTAGCCTCAAACACGTCGTGCCTCTTGTTTCCTAATGCCCGTATGTGTGTGCGACATTAATTGAATTTGTGCCACAATTAGGCACTTGGAAAACACACAAAAACACAACAGTTTGATTGTTGTCTTTTTTTTTGTATTATATATATCCATATATATTTTTTTTGTCTATTGGTCCATTAGCGAATCTTACGCAAAGGAAACTTCTTTTGAAAAAGCTACCTTGAAATAAAACAAGCCACACATTTCTTCAAGTGTACTTACACTCTGCTCAGATTATAGGCCAAATTGGGCTGCTTGATATCGAAGCTTGAATCGGAGGGGAGTGGCGTTTGATTGGCCACAGACAAGACACTGTTCATGGCGTTAAAGATCATGGCTGGCGCATAAGTGCTCCAGTTGCTCCAAGTGTTGTCCAGCAGCTGTTCATCGCTGTTGTCCATGATTTGAGCTTGCTTCTCTTTGGTTTGGAAGAGTCCTTTGCCTGTCCTGACTTGTGTTGTGTGTCTTTTATTTTTATTTTTGGTATGTCTTATTTGGTTTCCATTTGTTTACTCGTCTGCCTGCAAAGAATAATAATAGATAAAGCTAATTTTATTTACATATAGATAGTTTAAGGCAAAAATAACTCTTAGGGATTTTCTCTTGTGGTTAAGTTTTTGCTCAGCCACAAAATCCGGCATTGTTATGCACATTGTGGCTCAAAAGTTTTGCAGTACGTGTGTGTCTATGTGTTTGTGTTAGTGTGTGTGTTTTTGCGTCATAAAGTAGACTTATTTGATACTCGCCCTTTTTCTGGGCGGGGAGGTTAGGGGTCAGAAATTGATTTTGATTTGTTTTTGTTGGCGGTTTTTGGCTCATTTGCAGTTTGCGGCTTCTTTGACGATTTTATTACAAAAGACGAGAAAAAAAGGCAACCAGCAAAAAGGTTTTCTGCGGTCTCTTTGGCTTAATACAAACAAAAAAAATGGTTTTTTTTTCGCACAATGGGCTTAAAAGGTAGGTGGAGTCACATTAGGGCTGCTTTCAAGTGTAAATAAGGCCAAAATGGTCTTAGCCTTTAATAAACTCAAACAAACTTTTAAAAATAGCACACACAATATTCTATTACATCAGATGCAATTAAAACTTGTTCTTGCTCCCAGCTAAAGGAATACAATTAATTCTAGAATTTCCGCTTAAAATGTCAAAAGTCTCATTTACAACTATAATTTGTTATTGACTCCTCTGACGCACAAACAGCTCGGTTTGCCATTAATGATCTAATGGTTGATTAAGTTTCAAATTGTTTCAATTTGGTTTTGTCTCTCTCAAGACTTAATAAGACAATTCACTCGAGAATTCACAATGCAACCACACTTGACAATGGAATGTGTTTTCTGATTATTTCTATCGACACTTGTGTTGGCTTTTATAAGTATGAATGCACATTTAGACAATTGACAGTTGGTTAAATTTCTAAGTTTGTGCTTGTTGTTCATGAAGCCAAGACGTCTCATTAGCTTTGGATCACAATACCAAATGTTTGAGCAGCAGAGAAAGAAATCTTATCAAGTCAATCAACCCCACTTTGCACAAACAAAACAAATATTCTAACGCAATTTGCAGTCGAACGGCTTGTTCAATGAGTCCCCAGAGCAAGATTTACTTATGTACTTGTAGCCTTAACTGAATGTTTGTGACTGAACAGCCTGTTCTAGCATAGAAAATTCCGATCGCTATTGCTTTCATTTCTTTTCATTCCTCTTTGTTTCCGTGCTCTACGAAAAGGACAGTTAAAGTTTTGCCCTGATAAAGTACCTAGCAGTTGTGGCTGTCTTTTGTAACTCTTAGTGTCCTGGCGCTGACAGATTGAGACAATTGCAAGTTGGCACCTCTCACTTGCCACTTGCAACTTGCCACTTGCCACTCAGCGAAATGAAATGAAAGCTCTCGCCAATGTCAATGGATTGAAATTTTTCTGCAAATTGAGTCCTTACTTTCTCTCGTTCTCTTTCTCCTTATTTATGAATTGTAAACAAAGTTAAATTTTTTATTTGTGCTTTCATTTTACAGCTAATGATGCCAATGGGTTAGGCATTATTAAAATGGCAAAGCAGTTTATTAACAAATCGGATGACGTTCCTTTGTATATAGTATAATGCAAAACATGAGCGTAGCTGTTTTACTTTTAATACTTTGAGCTAAAGACCTAAATGAAAGCTTCTTATTGTTATTTCAAAATGTTCTCTATTAAAAGTTGTCCAACCATAAAGTGATGGAAAGTTTGAAATATAAGTCCTTATTAAGTTTTATTACAAATCAAAACTTATTTTTTGGCAGTTTAAAATGTAACAAACATTTATTATGAAAGGAATACTTCACAAGCTCAGAAGTACATAAAGTTTGTTTTAAATTTTAATAATGTATATCAAAATCTAAGTGGAAAGTACGTTCTTGACCTAGGTGCCACTGGCTCCCACTCATTTTAGACAAAGCAAGTGCAAACAATCTTTTTGAGCAAACAGTGAAGCATGCTTAAATCAATTACCGACGAGTTGTCTACAATGCACAAAATAATTACAAATGTGTATACGAAACATATGGCAATATTATGTATACGAGAGCAAACGCGAGAGTAGAACGCTGAAAACAGTGCGCTGCAGTTGCGGCGACGACGGGCATTGTAGTCTTAATGAAATGTAAACAAACTTCAAAAGAATGTTGGCCATAATTGGCAGCTAGCCGGTACGGCCCGAGCTGCACTAGCCAAATGTGATGAGAACAGGGGCTACATGAGGGGCGAAACAGAGGTCTGTCAGCGCTTGCCATAGCAACCACAAACTCGCGAAACAAACTAAAAATATTTGTGAAAAAAAAATATTTGTTACAACAGTGAAAAAAAAGTAAAGAAAAAAACAAACGAGAGAAAATTGATAAAAACGATACAACTTCAGCGTCAAATGACTGATGTCCCTTCAAAGGACTTTCGATGGTTTTTTGTAGCCAAAAATCGCAAAAGAAATTGCATTTTTGCCATAATATTTATTTGTTCTGCTTGTTTTTTGCCATTATTTTAGTTGGTGTCAACTTGAAAAATAGCCAAACTGTCACGTTCCAAAGCGAAACGGAGATCATAGATATTTAATTGTTAAGCTCACGGCTTTCGCTATTTTTTGCATCATGCGGGCAGATAACGTGTAACGTATACGCCATGTTATACACAGAGAAGTACTTTAATGTCTTCCGTGTGGCGTTTTAAATGAATTTGTCTCCAGTCCGTCAGTGTTAAATTGAGTTGTAGCTAACGTTCGTAAGTTACTTTATCACTTTGCTAAACATTGTGCAAGTCACCCGAGGAAAATGCCTTTTAAAGTCATGCTGTGCCTGCCATTTAAGTACAAAATATGTCGGTTTTAGTTTGAAAGGAAGCAAGCAAAGAAAAGCTATTGTGCTGTTAGGTGTGTGCCATGCAGCTTAGTTTCAGTTTAAAAATAGCAATTTATGAGAAGGAAAGTTAGAGTAAATGTCTATGAAACATCAAAATAGATAGGAAATAGAGTCAATTATATATGAAAAGCTGCTTTTCGTTGTTAAGCTTGTTTATTGAAATAACAAAAACTGAACTTTCGATTCTTTCTATGTCATTTGACTAAAGCCTACTTAATAAAAAGTTACTTGTTTCCAAGAATTATTTGTTTGCAACTTGAACTTTTTGAATCTGTACGTGGACACAATTCCACGAATTGAGTAAAACAAGTTGTCAAATTGTACCAAGAATACAGATTACGTAGAAATTGTGGAAAATATTTATAAGGCCTCTAAAAATGTTTATTTGTTCACAAATTATAGTATTTAACGGTGCATAAATCAATTCTTTCCTTGAGCCGTACGTTTTGCTTTATAACAGAACTATTGGGAATGTAGAAAGTAAAGAACTTTTTATCACACCTTTAAGTAATGCGCCTTTGTTGTGCGCCGTCATTAGTTGAAAGTTATTTCTTTGATACATATATGTACTATATAAAGGGTATGAGTACTTCACTTCAACCTAAACATATTAACATATTTTCTGATGTATGTGGTTTGGTTTTGTTTTGTTTTTGAAAAGTCAAGTACAGGGTGTACAAACTGTGCAACAAAATGAAAGAATAATGAAAATAAAAGAGAGTTTTTCTTGCTGCCTGTTTTCAACTGTGTCTATTGTCTTAGGTGTGTATGTGTGTGTGTGTGTTTGTGTAAGAATGTGTGCCATAACATGCATGTGTAGGAGGGGTGTGGGTGAAAGTTTTGTATGTGTGTCAATAAGCAATGGGCCCTAACAATGAATGCGCAATGCTGGTCTACTCTTAGGCTGAGTCCTTCTCCTGTCGGCCCATTTACCGAGAGAGAAAGTTCTAAAACAATTTCATGTTAAAATACGCGCAGCCAACCCACCCCTCACCATCCTCCCTCCACACATGGACAACTGCTTTAACTTTTATGCATTTCATTTAGATTCGGCTTTTGTTTTGCGCTCGCACACAGCGATGAATGAAATGAAATGAAATGAAATGAACTTGAATTGTAATTAGCAAGGCCTATTGCAAGGCATCTTTTGTTTTCTTTTTCTTTTCTTCTTCTCATTTGCCCACAAAAACGAAACATATATGTGCAATTAAATAAAATGAAATTAATTTTTAATGCCATGCTGCTAAATGAGCCGCATTCTTTGGTTTTGAACATAATTCAGCTCCAGAGTTAAAATTAATCAAAAGTGATTTTTTAATGAGCTTCGTGCTGAGCTGCTTGGCTCCAAGAAATTTATTAACGCGTATGTGTTTTCTTTCAACACCTCACAAACCACAAATAATACGCTGCCAACAATTTAAACAATACCCGCAAATACTTATATAAATAAAAAGGGGTGCGAAATACTACACACAAACACAGACACACACACACACTATATACACACTTATATACATATTCATACAAATTTGGTTGGATGCTCAAATTAAATGCAAACTGGTCTGAAAAAGTCGCTGGCAATCTGTTTTTCGGGCATAATTTTTGGTGCGCCTTTCCGTGTGGGCGAGATTTGTTTATGCGTTTTTAATTTGTTTAAAACGGTGGCAAGACGCGAAAGTACTTATCGCATTTACCAAAAATGATTTGACAAGATTTACAGAATTTTTACTGCTTGCAACAAAATTGCTTTTGCCCATCATAAGGCTTGCTACTTAAACAAAGCATTTTATGTTTGATTATGTTCGGGTAGCTTAGAGAAAAACTTCAATTTTAAAATCAAGCTCAATAATGCGTGACTTTATTTAAGCTATAAAAAGTGTATTTTTATTACGCATTCGACCTGTTGTACACGAACTATTAAATTTAGTGCAAATAAAAAGATACAAATAAACGCAGTAAAAAGGAAAATGAAGGCCAAACCACCGAAGATGGCAATGCCAAAGTCGTAACCGAGACCAAGAAGCCAAGGTTCTCTTATGTTATATATTTTTTCTTTTGCCCGACCCGTTCAATACCTTATCTTATCGCCATTGAGTTTATCAAGAAGACAACAGATACTTTTTTGCCCATGTTCTGTTTCTTTATGTAGGAGTGAGTGTGTGTGGGTGAAAACTTACTTGATTCACCGAGGGTGGCCAAACAAACGACGCTTGCATTACTTAACATTACTCGAAAGATTGAAGCTGGTAACAAAAGCTGGGGGAGCTACAATAAATTTGTTCCTTTCACAATCTATCCCCTATCTACACTACTCCCTACTCTATTCTGTTTAGTCAATTTACAGCAATTATGTGTAAATTGATGAACAAAGCCAATCCCGACGTTTGTCATCGAATAAGATCTCAAGTGGCAAGTGCAAATAGCAGCAGCAGCCAAAAACCCCGCCATGCACTTGTCATCAGTAGCGGCTTTCGGGGAGATTGGGGCATGGATAAGGGGGTATACATTGCTTGATTTCTATTGAATAGTTTATTGTATTGAAATAAATACCATAATAAAAGTGAAAGTTTTCAAATTGACAGACAAAAAAGGTGTTAAAAATAGTTAAAATTGTAAATCAAATATGAAAAAAAAATGTTTACACAGAATCTCATTTATTCACTATTAGTCACAAGTTTAGACATAATATTTAAATGGAAAGGTCTTTATGAAATAGCAATTTAGTTCCTTTTTTTTCATGTGAAAAAAAGTTACAAAAGTTTCCTGCCCTTAAACTTATTTTTCAACAGAATCATAATATGAGAAGTTAGGTTTCTATTAAAATGTTTTAAATGCAGTTTTACATTATTTATTTTTCACAGTCACATATATTTTGCGACAGATGTTAGATTGAGTTAAAGAGCTGTGCTATGACTGTAATAAAAAAATGTCTGTCACTGACACAGAGAAAAACTCGAAACTTGGAATCGTTCAAATATGCACATGATTTACAGAGTTGTTTAGGGCTGATGCTACGCGATGACGACAGAGACGACAAAAACCGTTACCTTCATTTAAATTCATACAGTTAAGGACTGAAGAGTGTGAGGAATGTGGATGAGGAAAGTGCATGTCCTGTGTTTTAGTTTTTGGTTTGGGCTCTGCTCGGGCTTTGCTTCGGTTCAAATTTAATTAAATATTTTGATGCATGACAGCGCCACAAAATAGGAGGGGACAAGCAGCAGAATGCAAGCACACGATATGGCATTCATTCTAATTCGCTTAAAGACCTTTCCCGCCCACTGAATTTGCAGAAAAGGAAAGTATGTACAGACGTTTATATATATATATATATTAGATGCCACCAGCTTCATTCACTTGGGCATGAAATTCAACTAATGGCTGTCAAACAAAACACTTTTGACAATTCCGTTAATGTGACACAGTAACGTCAAGGACACAGAGAGCGGGGATTATGGTGCGGAGAAAAGGGGTTCGTTCACTAAAAGCAATTCGTGTTAAAAGGATTTGAGTTTTGCTAAGCTGACCAAAGAATGCGGCGCGTTGTTTTTCATTAAGTTCAACCTAAAAACCCCAACAGCTGGCCAATCCATATCAAGTAAACCACAGTCCAATGCTTCCAGAAGCTAAGCCACACGACAAGAACAACAAACACCAGGAACAAAACCGAGCACCCAAACGGATGACCGTCATTTTCGACAATATGTATTTAGTGCCAGACGGTTTGGTGGTGATTTGATTGATTTACGAGATTTTACGAGATTTAACGTCCGTATTATAAACCACATTGTGCTCCGGAACAACAATCTTGCAGGTGTTTGTGTGTGTGCGTGTGTAAAGAATTAAATTATCCGCTACCCAAAACAAAATTAAAATTTCGCTTGGCTGAAAACTTAATTGCATATTTTGAATTGTTGTTTGCCCATTTTCATAATTTTTATCTAAAAATTAATTAAATTGTGTTAAAAAAAAAGTTTGTGAAACTAATAAGAAGAGATATGAAAAGTTTCTTTCTAATAACACAAATTTATGAAAAAAGTACGAAAATGTTGTAATTTTTCATAGATTTTCGCCACTTAACTGCACTCAATTAAATGAAACACAAGACTCAATTGAGTGTGAGATATTTTGTTTGATATTTTCAAACACTCGATTTGAAATTTGACATGCAATGACGTTAATCGAGTGGAAAATCAAGACATTCAATAAAAGAGATGAGCTTTGAGTTTAGCCATTATTCTTTATCTTTTCGTAGCCATAATTTGACTATGGCATTTGCTTAACGCTGGGAAATGAATATTGTTTTTATTGGAAATCGTAAATTATGTTGTAAGTGGCAGAAAAAAACTACTTAACTTTCTGAACTGTAAAATGCAATAGAAATTAAGTGGGCTTTAATTTGTTCACTGGCCACGCCAAGTACTAAAAAAAAAGCCACAACTTTGAAACACAATATATATTAAGTATTATTAATGTTCATTAGTACATTATTAAGCACTTCCTGTTGCACAGTAAAAACTGCGAATATTTCGAAATTTGTTGCAAAAATTAAGGTTCTCAAATAACATCGGTTGTTGAGTGTAAGGCAAACTTCGCGCAATGATCAACCCATCCGAGTATACTTAATGTACATACATATATGTTAAGGGCTAAATGGTTTAAAAAAAATATTTAAAAAAATCTTATTCACATTTTTTTTAAGCTTACCCATGCCAAATCTGTACTAAAAGCATCCATTAGCTAATGCACAACAGGAAATAAAAGTCGGCAATAACAAACGATTTTTATTTGCGTTTGCAATACAACGAGAATTGTAAATATTTGTTGGTTTTCATTCAAAACACGGCAAATAATCAAATTTTCCTGTTTTTTTATAGCTCCGTGGAATTTAAATAAATACACACAAATGAACAAACACGCACTAGTTAATTGTTTAATGTTTTTTTTATTTCTATTTTGCATAAACTCAATTTATCTTTCAATTCTCTGGCACAAATTAAATTACGATTCGAAAAATGTTGCCGCCGGAATGTTTCCAACTCAGATTTTCAAGAACCAGCAACGCATTCACTTTATTTCGAACTGTTCGCGCGCGAGTTTGGTGTCGAACTGAAGGCAACATCGTCGCCAGTGTGCCAACAGTGCCTGCGTCCATGCGGACATAGGCAGCAGCATTAGCAACGCAGTTGTTGGGGGTAAACGCAAGGCAGCAGAAGCAGAGCAGAGTCGCAGGTCGCAGCTGCTGCTGCGCGCTTGTTGCTTACTTTTGTTTTGCATTCGCTTGTTGCTGCTATTTAAGTGCGAAAGTGAATGAGCAAATAGAAAAGCATATCAACTTTATCGTATATATTTTACTATATAACATATCTGTTATTTTGAATTCTTCACAGAATTTCAATTAATTAAGTTAAAATTCATAAAAAAAACCTCTTTATTCCCATTTCAAATGCAATGCGTTCGCTTTAGCTACTACTCTTTGTTAGTGTTGCCGTGCTGCTTGCACTTTTGGTTTGCGTCTGCGCTTTGGAATTATTCAACTCTTTTTGCACTCTCTATGTTTTCATACGCACATTCGTAAACAGAGCGGCCTGTAATTCGCCTGTGGCACACGTGCAATGGTCCAAAAGTGTGAATGTGTGTGAATTTGCATGCAAAATAAGCAAATAAGTATGTATGTGTGAGTATTTGTTGCTTTAGCTGGCGGCGGCAAATGTATTGTTTCAATCTCAAATCGCTTAAGGTAGCTCTTGGTGTCAAACAATTACTTAAATAAGCAACACTAAAGCACATGAAAATCAAAACAATGAAAATATTTAACAAATTGTTTGAATTTATTAATGAATTGTCGATGTGATTTCCTGACAGAAAACTGAATTTTAAACATATAAGGCGAAAAATACCAAGTACGGGACTTCATGGAAATATATTATTCTACAATTAGAGACAAACTTATTCCTTGGCCCTTTGGCAAAGCCGACTTAATGTTGTGCAATGATTTAGAAAAAGAGCGAGAATAAAATGTGCATTGCAACATGCTCAATCATTCAGCGTAAAAGCTCGATTTCTTTACTTTCATTATCGTCATCATGCTCTTTTGCCATCTTTGCCACACCTATTCGTTTTCATTTGGGGAGCTTAAATAACAACCGCACACGTGGCGTATGCGCAATGTCAACAACAGCTGGCCATCATTAACTAACAATCCCTGGCTGTTTGGTCTTTGCGGAATTTAAAAAAAAGAAGCCGTGTTCATGACCCATATTAAATCAACATTAATTGCAAAGTGCTCCCTCTTCTCTCCATCTCCCTTGCTTTTAACGTTAATCTCTTTGTCAACTTCAGCTTGAAAACTTACACCGAACAGTAAAGCATTTTTGGGTTAAACACTGACAGGCTGACACGACAGCGACAGCGACAGCGTAATGCATATTTATTTTTTATTTTGATTAATGATGGCCGTCTCCCAAATTCCTGTTTGTTCTGCTTTTGACAGCGGCGCCTTCTTCATATACGAGCATTTATATTTTAAGAGGATATCGTGTTGAGTGTCCTTATTTTAAGCTGGCTATAAATAAAACAACAACAATTCATGCACACAATGATTTTTCAACAGCTTTTCATAATTGGAGAACACTAAAAACAATTTCAATAATATTCTCGTAAAGTTAATTCTATAATTAATTTAAGAAAAAAAACTTTGTTCTATGAACATGAAAAGATCAACACTTTTTTTAAAGTTTTTTAATGACAAACTCACAAACTTGAAACTCATTCTTCTTGGTGCAAAAAGTTTGACAAAATCTAAGTTCTTAATCCTCTTTTAATCTAAATGTACGCACATATAAGAACCTCCATATGTTTATTTTCAAGGTCGTCGCATAAAAATGCTACAATGTGGCTCAGGTGTTATTTGTTGCAAACTCCGAAGACTCTTTAATTTACGGCCTATAAATTGCTAACATAAACATGGGCCAACGGAAACTTTATTAAAATATGCAACGGTGTCAATAAGGTCGGTTTTTCCTTGGTTTTATTTATGCTCTTTGTTGTTGTTGTTGTTGCTGTCGTTGCTGCAGCTTCATTAGCAAAGGTTCAATTTCCATAAACCATAAAGTTTAACTTTATTCGAGATGAAGGGCAATATTAGACAGCTGGCTCGCAAAGAGAAAGAAAAAAGTTACAAAAAACTGAAGCAGCAAATCAACTAAAAAATTTTGAAGGCACAACAGTTCGGAAAACCAAAAACTTTTCTAATCACGTGCGTGCGTGTTGATAAAAATATATATGTGTGTGTCACCATATTGTGCGTTAACGTTTGGGGATAAGATAAAAGCAGACTCGGTGGCTGGTGCAGGATCGCAGAATTGTCCTTGTTAATTATGCGTCTACGTGACTTTTGTAACTGCCACCCCAAATCACGTTGCAACAACGTTCCAATTGCAACTTATTGTGTCTTAAACTTAACCTTGAACTCATAAAGCATATGACTTTGGCATAACCCAAATACGTACATTTTTTTAACATAAACACTTACAAAAAAAGTTATCTTAAAAATGTTCAGGTTGAATGAATAAAAAAAGTTAAGTAAAAAGTAGCATAAAGCTTATAAGATTAATATTTATTTTATGATAAATAAGGATTACTTCTGAATGTAGTTAAACAAATGGCATTTATCAGTAACCCCCACAGGCTAAGCATCTAATCAAGAGAGAGCTTTAAGAGAGCTCATATGCCAGCCGTTGCAAATCAATGCGAATTGCCGCATGCCACAACATGCTGCAACTGTGACCAAATGTACCCTCTGTCTGTCTGTAGTCCCTTGAACCTTGTTGCCTGCCTTGCTGGCTGCCTGTCTGCCTCGCCTTAGGTGCCGCTTGTTGTGCTCCCAACTGTTATTTACATGCAATTCCAATTTGGAGTGTGAACTTTCGAAATTTGTAACAAATAAAGCAGAGTCATAGAGAGCTAGCTTATGGCCCGGCCCACTTTGACTAAGCGAAACAAATACTATGTAAAACATGGTTTTCTGGTTGCAAAAACTTTGATTTGAATTGTTGAACAAGATGTCATACAAGAAGTTGATTGTGTCTAGATTGTGTGCACTAATATTTTTAGATGAATTTCAGGTAAATTACTTTTGAACTCTTTTAAGCTAGTACTACATGCATGTCAACTCTGACACAATTTGAGCAAGAAGCCTCTCAAGGTTTCTGCATTGTGAACTTTTCCATAAGCACGTCCTTTGTTGAAGGTTACATAAAGAAAGCTGTTCAAGCATTAGTTTTCTGTGTAATCACGACAAAACTTGCTAGTTTTATGAGCGTTGTGGTTGCTCTGTTGCATTTGAAATGTGGAAATGTGGCATTTGGGCTGCGAGTTGAACCTTAAGTACTCGTATGATCCAAATGATTCACTAATTAGACACAATTTTTAGCTGCTGTCTAATGTCTTACAAAGGTTAATTAACGATGATCTAAGGACACAAACTTTTTAAGCAGCTTCAAGAAACAAAAACTTGGACAAAAGCTTCTTCAAAGAAATTTTAAATCATTTTGCTCAGACAAGAAAACAAGGTCAAGTCTTTAATGCGTTTAGAGAATTCAATTTACAATGTCAAAAGGCTTAAAGCATTTTTATGGCAATTTTCAAGCAGAAAACAGAACAAACCAACGCTAAGACAATGATTACAATGGTGATGACAGGACAACAAGGCAATACTGTTGGGAGTAAGGAGCAAATATCCTGCGGCTGGTAACGTGCAAACTTCAATTGCAAAGCAATAAAAACTTTGTCCTTTGCCCGCTTTACAGACTTAAGGCCCAAGGGCCTCCAAAGCCCCTAAGCTGCCGCAGAGTTTGAGAAAGTTTAAGCAGCCAAATTTGCCGGAAGCTAACATTACGCAAAAACCCGTAGACTTTTGCAACCAATAAGAAGAAACTGTAATTTGGGTCGGCGTAACCAACGTGATGAACGATTTATTACATTTTAATTTGTTGGCGAACGAAACCATTAGGCATACATTTATATAATAATTCTTCCGTTTATATTTGTCTAACAACAATTACAAAGTTTGGTCATACAATTCTTATGCTACTTGAATTTCATTAATTGCACCGCTTTTTTTCCTTTTTCCTAAGTGTCATCAAAGCGGGCACAAATTAAGTGTCTATTTATTTACAGTTGCCCTAGGCTACCTCAAAAAAAAATGCTACCTTTTTTTTCGTTTGCAACGAATCTAATTTAGCGCGAAAAAGAAAAGAATCCTTCGAACCTCATTCCTGTTCTCCAAAATAATGAACAGCGAAGCAATTTGCCTCACGAGAAATGCGAGCATTGCCTGAAACTTAAAAGGATAATTTGAAACAAATTACGGCTTAGGCGCAGACAGCGCCAGCGATAATCAAATTCTGGAAAGAAGAAAAAAAACGCTCTTGAACCATTTCGTCAGCAGACATTTTGCATACACTGCAAATGTCTTGCCGCCAAACAAATGTTGCTCGCACCGCGGCTTAGACACAAATCATAAATTTAACTGTGGCAAAAGGCGAGACTCTTGCAGTATATCTAAATAAATTCTCACAAAGAGTCTGTTGCTTTATCCAGACAGTATGGTGATTTCAAGGCTGGCATAATCTAATGTAATTGAGACAGCGACGAGCAACGAGGAGCGTTTAACACCATGACAAAATTGAAAATGAAAACAAATCAAAAAAAAGGAAACACATAAAAAAATTAAAATATATAAATATTATGTAGAGCTTAGACTGGTGAACGTGGTGCTGGCAAGCACTTTATAAAATTATTCAAGCAACCCCATCGTCGTGTTGTTGTTGTCTTTTCAAAATCAGGAGTCAGGTGATGTAGGTTATATAGTAATGTCTGGCAAGCTAATAGCAATTTGCTTCGAGTGTCAAACCCTTCTCTCTCTCTCTCTTTCTCTCTCTCTTTATCTTTGAGTGCCAGGTAAAAACAGGCAATCACATTCGCGGTATTCATAGTCCTCTTAAAAGAATACCGCCACTTGAGCAGCAGCCATGCGGCCTCATTGCGGCCTCATGCAAATGAGCTTGGTACAGTTGCGCTTTTACCCAAAGAAAAAAGTTTACAATATGCTTCAGATACGCCTATACTATGTAAAGGATTTATAGATACTTACTTATAGACATACTTGCTTAAACTCTTAAGCACTGCAGCTGCTTACACTTAAAACAATTATGTATTACAAATACTATTATTATTATTATTATTAACTTAGTTTAATATTTAATATAAAAGAATTAAACTTTTAAAAATCTTTAAACATGATTTCATGCAATGGAGTCTGCAAAAAAAAGGCAAATACTTCCACAAAACAATCTAATAATGCTTTTAGAACTTAAGAAAAATCTTTTTACAAATAAAAACTATAATGTGCGACTTAGTTGATTTCAAGCGCCTTTTTCCCTAAGTGTACCATTCTAAAAACTTGTTAATGTAATTCTTCCCGGCAATCTTGGCGAACTGTGGCTTTTCAGTGGTTTTTCAGCTATTAGATTTGATGGGGGGAGTCTTATACCCCAGACCGGCTTTATGCTTATTAACGGCGGTCACATTTTGTTGAACAAATGACCCGACGCCTAGACGTCGCCCACTTTTCCGGGCTGCCAAGCAGCAAACTCGTTCATCATGGTTCAAGTTTATGAACTGTGTTTTGCAAACTCGAGTTAGTCCAAAAAATATTTACTTTAACTTATGCGTTCAAGCTTGTCACAAGTGCAAGGCAAATTTATACAAGGAGTATAAGAAAATTGTTTGAGTGCGTTTAAGTTTTTGGCTACACAGCCGTGAAAAGTAACTCAAAGAATTCTCACCTGATTCACATGTGTTCTCTTAAGTACCTGCGTATTCGCTCCAAGCGTTAAGGAATGTGTTTTGAGAAAAGGCGTGGAATGCTTTAAAACTGTTGTATGCTTATCAGCGCCTCTGTAAGGACACGTTTCGCGAAACGCGACGCACAGTGGGGTCCATGTTATAAATAATATGTTCTAAATAGCGTATGTTAATATTTTGGGAACTTTGTTAAAAGATCGGCTTGCTTTAGTTCAATACCACAAGTTCAATCTTTTGGCCCACTGTGCTACTTTCCAACTGTCACGTACAAGTTAATTTCACTGACATTCGTGCGACGCGTCTACCTCAGCAGCTTTACACTTAACACACACACTCACACACATCATCTCTCTGTGGGTTTTATGTGTCAATGTGTGTGAATGTGTGTGTGTGGCTGCTGCCATTTAAAGTAAATGGCTTTGTGGAAAAAGTTGCTGCATACTTTTGGGGATGTCGATTTAAAAGTGGCGTGAAACATTTTCAGGCAGACATCTTGTTGAAAAATGGTTACAAATGGTAATTAATCAAACGAAGGGCGTAAATTGTTGACATCTTCCTTATTGTCGTGGCTGACTTGAGATGAGCTTAATTTGAGTTTGCATAACAATTAATTGCTTTGCGAAATTGTATCCGCATCCGAATCAGAGAAGTGCACTTCCGACCTCTGAATTGTAATTTATGTTGCCTTATAATTCAATTACGCAACGCAAAGTCTCAACTGGCTTAATAATGTATGTATTAATGTAATATCAGCATAAATTTGATGCAGCTGACGGATAAGCGCCTATTTTGATTTAATTTATTGCCCGACTTTTTGGATTGTTACCCGTGTGCATATTAAATGCCAGATGTGCCTGCCTGACATTAAACGCTCCACACACATATTTCAATTTATTTAACTTTTTTAATACATTTTCTCAAAGGCAATCTGTTAGGCCGTCGGGAATGTTTTGCACGTTATTGATGATGGTCTAAGCCTTATACTTTTAGGTAACTTTAAGTTTACTTTTGCTTTTAGGGGAATGCATAATTTCTGTGTGTAGAATGTGTTGCAAATGTTGTGTTAAGCCATATGTTGCCACAAACATTATATTGAGCAGCACCCACAATTTATTTAAACTTGAGCAGCAATTCTTTTGGGTCCTAACGAATCTTGTAATATTTTCGACATTCAATTTCACACCTCGTCTGCCAAGTCAAATATTTTGCCTACTTGACTTTAACAGGACGACATCAACACATGTGTCAGAGACTGTTTTGTCAAGATTGGGGTAACCTTTCGTACAATGTTTGTTTATTTTGTCATGATTTTGAATACATGCGCCAAAAATTTGTTTGTTTGCCATTTAATATGCAAATGCAGTACGTCAAATGTATAAGAAATCACCTCAATGATATTAAAATTTCTAAAGGTATTGAATTCACATAGTACATATACTACACCAACGCACACACACACACACACACACACACACACAATATTTTAGTCTTGGTTCATTTGCACATCCTTGTTACAGACATGTGGTTATTAGAAATTCCATCCACACATCTTCTTCAACTCCTTTGGACTTTAATTCCAATAGAGAAAATCATTTAACCACAGCTTCTGGCTGAAGCTTTGTATGTGTCTCACCCGACGACGACGACGACGACGACGACGAGCTTCAAAGTTGTTATATTTCTTTAGAAAATAAACAATTAAATTGCATTAAAGCTAAATCAAATGCGCGTGTAAAAAGTTTTACGCATTCAACGAAGCAAACACACAGAACGAAGCGAAGCAACCCAAATCAAATACGCTCAACTCAAGCATAGCAAAGCCGTCAATTGATGTACCAAACAGAAAGAAGTAAGGGCACTACAGTAGGCACACAGGCTGATGGCTGGTGGTGGCTTTTGTGGGCACCTAACATACTTTGCTCCAATTTTGTCTTTGTTTGCGGTTTCGCTTGAATGTTTTTATGCAGCGCGAAAACTTTTAATTAACTGTTGCAGAAGGCGGCAGACGTGCCAACCCCAGCCACGCCCTCTTTTAAAGTAGATCCCATTCGCATTAACGTGCTTTAAACTTAACCCTTAATCAAGCATGAAAACAAATCAGTTTTAGGTGCAGTTAAACATTCAACTACAACCGTTAGGCTCACCTTTCTTCTAATTGACTTGATTTCTTGGTTGTGTTAACATTTGTTTATTTAACCATTAAAATTAAAAAATTCATATTTTCAACCATTAAATTGATTTATTAACGCATTTTATGGATACGGCTTATCGGAGTATATATTTATTGGCTTTCTCCCGTGTCCGTCAATCAATTAATAATTCTCTTAAAAATTCGTTTTTTATTTACATTTGCAATGTGCAGTTGGTTTTTTTTTGCCCGGCATTTCATCAGAATACAAATCGGGTGAATGCGTTTCAAGGAATTTGTAACTCACACATGTGTGTGTGCGTGTTCGTTTGTGTGTTTGCGTGTCAGAGTTCAGCTGTCAATAAGGCAACTTCATTAATAACGCACTTCGGCACTTTCAGCAGCTGTTATTGATGTTGCTGTTGTTGTTGTTGCTGCGTTATTGAAATCTGTCTGACCAATTATGGTGCAATTAACACACCTGATTGCTCAACCTCACACACACACACACACACGCACACAGGAACAGTTTGCTGCTGCTTCGGCTGAGCTCGCTGGGTTGTCGAGTGCATTTTAAACATTTCAAAGGTGCCTGCCTATCAGCAGCAAGAAGTAACAACTCGCTTTAAGCCCTCCGCCTTTGCACAGGTGCTCGGTCCAACCAAACCAACAACAACAACAAAAACTATTTGCAAAACACTTTTCAGTGCTTTTGACTGCAGCAAAAGAAGAAAAAAAAACTAAGTTTTGTTGTAACAAGTTGGCCATAAAGCTGATTGCCAGCTGGCGGCTGCCATTTGGTCAACGGCCGACTATTCGGTTAAAATCCAAAAATAGAATTACTCAACAACAGTAAACCCTCAACAGATGCCAATCTGTATATTTAATATATATGTATCTAACTTGAGGCTGTTTTTGATATGAAGCTTCACACACTTAACACAAATTGAATAAAATTGCCCAAACTAATAAAATTAAATGGCACTTATGGAAAATTCTTGTTAGAATAAAAGAACATACAAAATTATGCATATCATGAATCAAACCTATCAAGGTGTGTGTGTGTGTGTGTGTGTGTGAAAGGCAAACAAATGTGGGTAGAACAAAAATTACAATAATGTTTACTTTCTTCTTTTAAGCAAAAGTGGATTTGTCTTATGATTAAGGTAAAAGCGAAGGTGTAGTTAAATATTTTGACCTTTAGATGGTTGTTATATAACTTGCACTTGAACAAAATGTTTCCAATTCTCTCTAGATCTGGCTAACTGTGGTGATTATTGTTAAAGAAGTTGAACGAGAAACTATTATATATATATTTCTTTTAAGTGTAGTACTTTGTACACATTAAACAAACACATCTAACAACTACAACTAGAGACACTTAAATATACAAGCCAAACAATATTTCTAACATTTATTCTTTACTCAAATGAACTTAAAGGCTTCAAGCAGACAGCCTGCAACAACAGCAACAGCAACAACAGCATGTGTTGTATTTACAATCAATAAACCGAAATGCTTTTGTCTCTTGTTTGTGTTTAGTGTCATTTGGCTGTCTAATTTGATGAAATATCCTGTCTGGGCTAAGGAAGTGTTCGTATTCTGACATTAAATAAATCTATATGCGTATTTAGTGTAAGGACAATGGCCAAACAAAATAAAAACGAGTCCTACAACTTGTACTTTAAATGCATAATTTATCAAAATCGAAAACCGGAAAAAGGCACCAAAACTTTATCTACCGCAAGCCAAAGGGACCCAGACTACACCCAAGTGTATAGTACTAGAGAAACATGCCTAAGACCTCTACGCCGATTCCCATTGCTGTTCTGGCTTTCACTTGCTATCGTATCGCATTATTTTACGTGCGAGGATATGGCTGTAATAAAATGTAACGGCAACTGTGGGACAACAAGGACAATGCGCCGCCATTGCCTTATTATGTTGACATAGCATTCCATGCTAAAGCGTTTGTATAATTGATTAGGTCTGGCCTTACTTATAGCTGCTCCTGATGTCCCAATTTATGCTAAACTCTCTCTCGCTCTTTCTCGCTCTCTCTTTCTCTTTCTGTTTGTGTGCGTGAAGCGCTAAATAATAATTTATGTGCTGTGTACAAAGACATTAATCTTTATTGGTAGTGAAAAGTATATGCAACCGCTGACAAGTTATTTGCTAGCCCAGCTAAATGTTCTATAAATAAAGAACTCAACTCAAGAGCGAATATAACCAAAGTATAACGTTATCTTTTGTACTATTCGGACCCTAAAGTGTATCTCTGCGGTAAGTGGCTAATATCGTTTAAGCTCACAGCTTGAAAAAAGCGAAGTTTTGAATACTTTTGGGCACTTTTGTGTGTTAGTGTTAAGATTGATTGATTGCTTTTATATCATCGCAAATGATGTCTTTATTACGTATACGTAATATGGCTTACATATATTTTAAATACATCCCACAACAACTCTTTCAACGTAGTTTATCATCAGTAATGGTTTTTTTAATCCAAACTATTAACATCATCAGTTATCTCAATCCGTTTGTCTATGCTTCAATTGGCTGTCCTAATAGGTTTATGCACCTTTTGGTCAACCGCCTGAACATAAACGATTTAGCATAAATGCAAATTTGGATTTTTAATGGATGGGGCGATGTCTGAACATTTTTTTTTACAAACCGTTAGAAAATTGCAGACATTTGTTGTGGGAGACCCTCATACTACAATCAAAGTTAAAGTCAGTCAAGTGTTGCGCTTTTAGACATAATTCAACAGTTGAACGGATTTGATTTATGTGCTTAAACACGGCACGTCATAGTTGCCACTCTCACTGTTATTGTTGTTATTGTTTTCGCTGTTATAATTAATAATAATATAAATAGGTGTGTGCGTGTGTGTGTACGTGTGTGTGTACCATTTGCTCATGAAAATGGAAAGTATTTTTTAGTGAGCAAAATAAATCTTTTGTGACTGCTGGAGCCAAGCTGTTAGCATGCATGCCTTAACATGAAAACATTAAATTAACAGTCACAAATTTACTTAGCCTGCACTTGAGAAAATAATATGTTAAAGAATTTACAATGTCATTAAAAGTTTAATTCGGAAAGGGCATTTCTAAAACACTTAAACTATTCTAAAAACCGACTTTATTGCTTACCTTTTGTGTTACAATGTAGTAAAATGCTTTGTAACATTTAACCAGAAATATTAATTATGTTTTCGCTTTTTAAGTGTAGATGCTATGCAATGGTAAAGGGGAGGGACGGAAAGGGGCACAGCTCCTTGAAACTGCCTCTGACTGCCTGTTTGCCTGTCTGCCACAAGCAAGCTAGGCAGGTAGCTATAGTAAGTCAGGTGTTAACAACCTCAGCGTGCAGCTGATGTGCGTGCCAAGATGATGATCGTCGTGGATGTCGCTGTTGTTCGAAGTTAAAATTACTCTTTGTATAATTAGTTGACAAGCCAAACAAGGAAAGTGAGTCGCTAGCAAGTGAGTAAGTATATTTTGTTGTCACATTGAATGCGCTTTATTGAAGACTTAACCCCATTAGCGTAAATTGGCGCACTTGCCAATCGGTGATCACAAAACAGGTAGAGAGGTAGAGATAGCAAGGGCAATATACAATGAAACCAACAACTTTCTGCCTCACGTCAAAGAACACACAAAAACTTTTACCCAGCCCCAGCATATCAACTCATTCACAAGAGAAAGATAGGGAGAGCGAGAGAGAGAGAGGGAGAGGGAGAGAAAGAGAGCAAGATTGCTAGCATCTTGGAATTTTTAGTACCTTGTCTTTTTTAGTACCACTAAACAAAACCTGTTTCACCTGCCAGCTAGTTGTCTGCAGAGAGCAGAAACCCGAGCAAAGCCAGCAGCCAGCAGAATACCGAAATCAGTTGCTGCGCGACGCTCAAGTAGAGCACACAAGATACCGACAAGATACCGAAACACCGTCGGAAGCCGAAACAAACCAAACCGAACCGGGACGCGAAGTAAACGTTACCGTTGACGTCGCTGCGCCTGCGCAGTCTTGTGTTGTAGTTGTTGTTATTGTACTTGTAATTGTATTTGTTGCTGTTGTAGCTGTAGAGTTGTCCAAGTTGTACTAGAAGTTGCTGTGCAGCGCGAGTGCGCAGCTTAATTATTGCCGCTGCTCCAGCACCACCAACAACATCTCCCAGCATTACAGTGTGTGTGTGTGTGTTTGCGTTCCCGCTAAAGTTTACTTGTTTGTCTGCATTTTTATCTGCACTTGCATACACACATAGGATACACAACGTATAGCTGTATGCGTTTGCGCTGTAATAGTTGAGGTTTCGTTCCCAACATTTCCCCTGGGAAAAATATATTCTTGTGTGCTGTTGCGAGCTTTCTTTTTGGCTCTTGTTACACTACAACCTACTATAAAAAAAAAAAACAAATGTAAACAACCGCGAATACATACTGCAAAACTCATAACGGGCTTTGTGCAATCGTCAAGAAAAAAAAAAAACGAAAACAAAAGAATACTAATCTCAACATTTTCCCAAGCTGATTACAAAAACAACATCTTTGATAGTGACGTGCAATTTCACACACACACAACAACAACAACAACAACAACAACAACAAAGTAAGCCAAAAATATAAATCACAAAAAAGGGAAACAGGTTGCAAGCCAAAAGACAAAAAAAAATAAACAACAATAATAATGGGTTTTTTTAGCCGCCGTTTTGTGATTAACATATTTCCCATCAAAAAGTCTCATGTGTTTTTAATCGTCAGGTGCATGTGTATGTGTGTAAATAAAACGAGAAGTGGACGCTGTCTCAAACGAGACCTTGAAGCTGTCGCTCTTTGTTGTAGTGGACCAGCTCTTTTCGGTATCGAGTTGAATCAATTTATAAAAGGGGCAAATAAAAAACTTACTTGTGAAATTGTTTTTAGTTATTGAAATGCAACCTGCAATATAAATTTACATACTTAAACTTAACTGTCGGCATACATACATATTTACACAAGA
The DNA here is from genome assembly GCA_030179655.1 of Scaptomyza flava. NCBI lineage: Eukaryota > Metazoa > Arthropoda > Insecta > Diptera > Drosophilidae > Scaptomyza > Scaptomyza flava. The sequence goes on from JARNME010000012.1 coordinate 7,930,141, forward strand.
TCTGTGGTGCGCAAGCATTTCGAAAACTGACCAAATAACGTTTTGCGTGGTTATGGACCGTAGAGCAAATAGCAAAAAACAAACAAACAAACATTAAATAGTACATACAGGTGTACCGCCTCTATTGTGTACGTACACACACACACACGTACATAGTATTCACACTTAGCGCTTTTTTTTTTTTGGTGTCGATGCGCAAACCAACAGTCCAACAATCCAACGGTACAACAAGCGCCCCGATAGTGAGAGGTGGTAGAGAGAGAGAATATGATACATACATACACTATGTAGAACTCGAAGTAAACTTCTATGCATCAATAAATGTTCTTTGGTACATTAAAAGAAATAACAGTTAAACTATCATGGACTCAAATGATGATCAAGCATGCGCAATGCAATGCAACGCCAGAAGAACTCTAGAAACCAAATTTTAAGAACGGCGATCATGAGTTCTTAATTGCAGTGAAACTTGACTTTGATTACGGTATTAAAATTGTTAAAGGGTGCGGCTTAATTATCAGCTGGAAGAGATAGTTAAGTGTATAAATGAAAAACTATAATCAAAAAAAAAATAACCTTAGAACTAAACGAGGCAATTATTGTTTATTTTTTTTTTCAATTTCAAAGCAGGTCATTCAGATCAACCTTCATATTTAGAAAATCTAAAGCTGCGTGAAATTAAGGCATAGAATTCTCACACCCTTCTTATTAGAAGAGTTTTAACACTTTCTTTTTTGGGAAGCGAGACAGATAATAGGCTTAAGGAAAAGTGAGCAAATAATAAGCATTGCAATCGAGCAATATTCTACGAAGTACGTACAACAATACAAAAACTTATGTTCATCTGATTCTTTTGACCTCAATTCAGTTGAGGCTGTTTTTTTTTCTAGATTTCAACGACCTTCTATAAGCTATAAGAATTCCATAATGCATCTCACTCGACAAATTATAGAAAATATCAAAATAAGCTAATCGTGCCCAGAACACTTCCAACATTGTATAAGTTCTGTAATGTCAAAGCTATAGAGAAGTTACCCTTTCAATTGATTTTAAGACAGCATTTTATGCAAATTCCGATGCAGAAGCAATTATTTTGATTATTTGGATTGCCATTCTCATTCCATTCATTAGATGTAATCAAAGTGCCACATTCTTAACTGTGTAGGTAGAATATCATAACTATTTCTCCTGTTAGCTTTGCTGATTAAAGCGTTTTTACCATTTTCGAAATCTTGGGCGAGTGTCAACAACGACAACAAAAGACTCGACTTTGTTAGCGTAAACAGAAAATTAGTTGCTGTGTGTGTGTGTGTGTGTGTGTGGTTTCAACTCTCAAAGTCTCCAAGCGTTATTCAAATTAAATGTTCTGACACAGCGGCGATCAAAGAGGAAATGACCAAATACAGCGCAGCCGCCAGCCCAGAGAGACCAGTATAAATGCTCAAATCACCAAATACATAATTAGCGCAGCGTTTTGAAACAAGTTTTATACATAGTAGACATCGTTCATTGGCAATAAGTAATCAATGTTTGTAAATTGATTTTTCTAAACAGTGTACAAAATGATTAAGCAGGAAACTGAATGAAAAGAGTTAACTCAAATCAATAGATTTGTTGCTAAAGCCATACAATTAAATATTGTTTACTTAAGTAATAAAAAAAACTTATAGAAAACCAGATTTTATATGGCACAAAAGCTTATGACCGTTTGTAATTATTAAAAACCTTAAAGTTGCTAAGCTTATCAGTGGTTCGGTTCACTGTTTAATTTAGTTCGTTAACCAGATTCTTCATGAACCCAGATTTTGTTGCAAAACTTTACTCAACAAACATTTTTCCTGAATTTAACAATATTTTCAAATGCAAATTGTTTCGATAATCTTTCATTATCACTTGTTGCCTTGTTTACTACAAATCAATCTTTAATTTTTTGTTGCAGCGAAAATGAAAACGTGGATGCAGCTTCTGTTGTTATTTAGCTGTCTGTGCTACTTGACCCAACGCATTGAGGCCTGGCGGCCATGTCCGGAGCTCAGTCCAGCCTTACGTTTGCCATGCAGGTAAGTGAATACGTGACAGATAGACAAGCCGACAGATTGATATGTCGGACGGACGGACGGACAGATGGCGAATTTCCGCTTGCCAATGACGGACGCCATGTATTATTTTAATATCCGCCAATTGCAAAGTAATTTGTATGTTGGCACTGATTCGTTTGGCTTTGTTTGCTGTGCTTAATCATTGGACAATTGTGCGACAATAATACAAAAAACTTAACAATTACAGATGTAATGTGGTGCCTTTTGCGGCAACGGGCCAACTTGGTGCTGTGGCAATGGATTGCGATCGAGTTGTCTTTCATGGCGATGCGCCCCAGCTGCCGTATGGGGCGCCCATCGTGGCGTATACGCAACGCCACAGTGGACAACAAACAATGCCAGCTCAGGTGAGCCAACTTTAATTAGTGGCAATGACCAGTGTACTTAACTTGATTATTTCACTTTAGACATTTGGTCAACTCAAGTTGCCCATTGAGGATTTGGACATGTCCAACAATCTTATACGCCGCATACCCGAAAAGGCTTTCGATAGTCTTAAGGATTCTTTGACTGAGTTGCGTCTAGCCAACAATTTGCTGGGCGATAATCTGAACCCTATTTTCTCTACTGCGGAGCTGCATGCTTTGAAGAATCTCAGACTGCTTGATCTGTCTGGGAACAAGATCAAGTTGATTGAAGAGGGTGTCCTGAAGGGTTGCATGGATCTTAAGGAGCTATTCATTGATCGAAATAGTTTATCGGCGGTGCCTGTAAACTCATTAAATGGACCGAGTGCCCTGAAGCACTTATCGTTGCGTCAGAATCATATAGGTATGGGAACGTCAATCAAGCGTTTTAGTCTGATTTAAGAAATAATATTTTGTCTTTTTCAGCTACGCTCTATCGGGAGTCCTTTAACGCTCAATCCCAGCTGGAGATTATTGATTTGCGTTACAATATTTTACGCAGCATTGACAGTCAGGCTTTTCGTGGACTTCGCAGGATAAGGGAGATTAAACTTGCTGGCAATCGTCTAACCAATCTGAACAGCGATGTCTTTGAGCAGCTGTCAACTTTGCAAAAACTAGATCTGTCCGAGAATTTCTTTAGTCAATTTCCCACTGTGGCACTTGCCTCCATTGCTGGACTAAAAACATTGAATCTGTCGTCCAATATGCTGCCGGTAAGTTGGGTTTCAGCGCAAAAACAATCTGTTCAATAATTACTTCTGGGATACTCTTCTTTCCCTTTAGCCCTTATTATCTCTCTATCACTATGAAATTGCAATTATATTCTTCGTTAAACACTTTTAGCAACTGGACTACACTCACATGCAAGTTGTTAAATCATTGGAAACCCTGGATCTAAGTCGTAATAGTATAACCAGCATTCCACCGGGCACCTTCCGGGATCAGAACCAGCTCAAATATCTGGATATTAGTCTCAATTCATTGCGCACAGTACGTTAAGGTTATAACTTATTTAGTCATTTAGTAATGGAAAGTCTTACTTCCTTAACAGATCGAAGACGATGCGCTGGAGGGTCTGCAGAGTCTGCAAACACTTATCATCAAGGACAACAACATACTTCTAGTGCCAGGCAGTGCTCTTGGCCGTCTGCCTCAGTTAACCTCACTGCAAATGGATTATAATCGAGTGGCTGCACTCTCTGCAGAAATTTTGGGCTCAGTGCAAGCGGGAGATATCACCACACTCTCCCTGTCGCGTAATGTCATCCGAGAGTTGCCACCAGGCAGTTTCCAAATGTTTAGCAGCCTACATACACTCGATCTAGCAGGCAATTCGCTGGTAGTGGTAAATGCGGATACCTTTGCGGGATTGGAAGGCACATTGATGCAGCTAAAATTATCCCAAAATAAACTTACCGGCTTGGGCAGCACACCACTGGCTTTGTCAGAACTGAGAAGTTTGGATTTAAGCAGCAACAACTTGGCCGAGATTGTACCCATTATTTTCAGTGACTTGGAAAACTTGCAGTCACTTAATTTGAGCGGAAATCATTTGTTGCCAATGACGCCAGCCCTCTTCAAGCCACTGACTCGTCTGCAGATTATTGATCTGAGTCGCTGCAGCATTCGTCAAATAAGTGGAGATCTATTTGCTGGACTGCAGGACTTGAAGCACATTTATTTGAGTGCCAATCAGTTGCAGGAGCTACAGGATGGTAGCTTTGTGAATCTGTGGAACATAAGCTCCATTGATCTATCCGATAATCGTATTAATTCCATTCGTGCTGGTGCCTTTGTCAATGTGATGAAATTGAAGCGTTTAGATTTGCATGGCAATCAATTGTCTGCCTTTAAGGGAGAGTTCTTTAATACCGGCACTGGTATTGAGGAACTGGACATCTCACATAATCAGCTTAGCTATCTATTTCCTTCATCCTTCCGCATACATCCGCGTCTCCGTGAGATTAAAGCTAATAACAATAAGTTCTCATTCTTCCCGGCGGAGTTGATAACAACGTTGCAATATCTAGAATACATTGATCTATCCCACAATCAGCTCAAGACCGTCGAGGAATTGGACTTCGCCCGTTTGCCACGTTTACGTGCGTTGTTCCTGGCCCACAATCAACTGGACATGGTCAGTGAGATGGCATTCCACAACTCGACTCAATTACAGATCATTGATCTGTCGCACAATAGTCTGGATCGCATTGGGGAACGCACCTTTGAGGGTCTAGTGCGGCTGGAGCGGCTTAATCTGGAGGGAAATCGACTTTCGGAGCTATCCGATGGCGTCTTTGAACACTCCAAGCTGCACATGCTCGAGAATATCAATTTGGCCCACAATCGTTTCGAATATGCTCCTCTCAAGGCTCTACAGCTGCGTTATTTCTTTGTTTCCTCGGTGGATCTTAGTTACAACAGGATTCGGGAGCTGCCCAGGGATGATAGCATTATGGTGAACATCAAGCGAATTGATCTTTCTTTCAATCCACTAAGTGACCAGGCTGTCCACAATGTCCTAAACGAACCCAAGACAGTGAGGGAGCTCAACTTGGCGGGCACTGGCATCGAGGAACTGAATCTGCTGGAAACACCATTCCTGCAGTATCTGAATCTTTCACACAATAAGCTGCGTAACATCAAACCGGATGTTTTTCAAAGGGTAACGCTCCTGGAGACCCTTGATCTCTCCAGCAATGAGCTGCAGTCGCTGAGTGATCTCTCCCTGGCCTGGCCACAGCTACAGGTCCTCCAAGAGCTTGACGTGTCAAACAACAGCTTTGAGCTCATCTCCCAGACAAACTTTGCCCAGCTGGAAATGCTGCGAACGCTGCGAATGAATCACTTGCCCCTTTGCAGTCGGATCGAGAAGAATGCCTTCAAGCCACTTCCCAATCTGGCTAACTTAGAAGCCTATGATCTTCCCCTGCTGGGATATTTGGATTTACAGGGCATTATGGAGCTACTGCCGGGTTTGGAGATGCTGGACATTGAGCTCAAGGATGCGACCATTGGCAGTGAGCAGATACAGCCGCTAAAGCATCCACGCCTGAGCTCTATTGGAATACGAGGAGAGCGCCTGAAATCCATATCGTCAGGAACATTGGCTGGATTAAAGAGTAGTGATCTGACTATCAAACTGCAGAATACATCACTGAGTGCACTGCCACCAGCATTGCTCTTTCCCGTACCCCGTTCCTCACAGCTCAATCTGAATGTGGAGGGTTCTAAGCTGAGTTCACTTGTGCCGCAGTTCCTCAACGCTCTAGATGATCGTCGTGCCAGTCTGCAGCTACATGGACTCGAGAGTAATCCCATCAATTGCAATTGTGATGCACGCGCTCTGCGTCGTTGGTTGCCCAGCTCGGGCATGCAGGAGCTGACATGTCGAGAGCCGCCTTATCTTGCCGGTCGCAAGCTTATCGAGGTGGGCGATGATGAGCTCACGTGCGATACCCGACGCATGACATCCTCCTCAGCGCGTCCATCAACACCACAGCTGCTTAAGACTTCCAGTCAGCTGGTTACCCGAAGTAGCCTTGCCACCGAGGAACCACTGATCATCTGGAGCATGGAACCAACGCAGCCAACGATCATGAAGATCAAGACAAAGGCTCCACTAATGAAAGCACAAGCTCCAATCATGAGCAATGATGACACTCTGATCATCGGCATTGTTGGAGGCGTTGTGGCTTTCATAGCCATCTTGATTATTATCATATGTATAATACGGCTGCGCATGAGCAATGTGGAGTATCAGCAGAGTGCTGCTATGATGGGCATGCCACCAACACTGCAGCAGCTGAGCGCTCACAATGCTGCCTACGCTTATAAGAATGGAGGAGGTGCACCCACTGCAGCGTTGTATGCTGTGCCACCGTATCAGGCCAATTATGCCACACTGCCGCACAAGGCATCGTCTGTCCATCATCAGTCCACACAGAATCTGACACAGCGACAGCAGGTGGCACAACAGGCAGCTGCAGCAGCGGCACAACAACAACAAGCGGCAGCCGTTGCTGCCTACTCGACCATGTCGCGCATGTCGTACTTCAGTGGAGCGGGTGCGGCACAGAGTGCCGATGGTGCCGACAGCCTGACGCAACAGCATCCGCATCAGCATCAACCGTACATCATCTATTCGGACGAAAAGGCTTATAGATAGAGATTTGCTTTCACTTTTGTATGCATCTTCCCATCTAATCGTCATCTCGATGTCATTCTCTCTCTTTCAGTCAATCAGCCGCAACGCAGCTGAGGAGTTTTGAAAACAGGTTCTAACACAATTGTCATTTGTCAGCTTATGTTGTATATAGCCTTAGTACATTCTAAGTGTATCCGTATCTTAAAAAAATAAATCATTATTAAGTCGACAAATTCTAGTATAATATTAAACAACATTAACTTATCGTTTGGTTTTTCATTTTGAGCATATGTTTATTATAATTTCAGTTCACAAAATATATTTGGTTTATACAACAAGATAATTTCATAAAGGCCCTATACTCGTAAATGCAGAGATATTTATGCAAATGTTTGGTTACACACATGCCTATTTACATATATACTATATAGTTTGTATATGGTTTTCAAGATGCACACATGTAAAAATATGTGGAAGAAACTTTAGGGTAACTATTCACAGTCTTTGTTTGTCTTTGTTCATTTTTTTTTTTTTTTTTTTTCATCGTTCGACCCAACTAAACAACAAGATCAAAAATGAGCTTTGTAACTAGATGCTCAATAGTTAACACTTTGGTATAGCATCAAATTAGCAAACAACTGAGTTATTATCATAATGAATTAAATTAAAATGCTCAATTAGGTATTAATGGTTACAACTTTGAGCAATAGACGACACAAAATTAACAAAGTCTTTAAAAAAAAAAAAAACCATCCCAATTTTTTAACTGCACTCTATGCCATTGGTGCATATGATGTTGGATGCATGTTGTAATTGCGACGACGATAGTAGATCATTAGGCCATAGCTGGCAAAAAGTAGAACAGCAATGATGCAAATGAGTATGCCTGCAAAAAGATTATAAGTTGATTATTATATGACCAATTAAACTGTTGAATATGCATTACATTATAGTTAAAGATTAGTCAACACAGTCTCATATTAATTACATGCTTGAAACATAGATCATTTTTGCATTCCTTAAGGATAGCATCTATACAAAATTATATATTTGCTCTGTCAACTTGCCTGTTGCTGCACCTAAATTGGCTTCCTCATAGGTCATAGTTAGTGTCGATCGTTTACATTCATTTGCCCAATTTACTGGCAACACATCCGAATAAAGCTCAGTGAGTTTCGACAGCGGACAGGAGACACCACAATTAGGAATATTCATTGGCAGTGGTTCAGCTGTGGTGTTCTTGTAAAACACAGACACCAATGGCGTATTGTTGTCATCCACACGAAGTTCTAACATTATGCATGCCGTATAAGGTGGACTATGGGGCTGTTATATTATTTAAAACACAAAATAATGCTCTGAGTCGTTTAGTTTAAATACATTATCACCACTCACCTCGAACAATTTGAGCGTGTTCAACAAACTGGCAACTGTAGTATCATGTGCACTATATATGAACACCGAACGATCCGGATTAAGTTGTTTCTTAAGCTTGTGCTCGAAACGCGTAAGAATATCCTTGAGTAATGGGCCAGTCTTTAAACGGGCCAGCTTACGTGTATGCGTATTAATGGAGAATGCAAAATTTGAGGCCCAGGTCAATTCAGCGCCTCCGTAAACCTTTTGTGCCCACACAGGCAGTGTTTTGTTGTACAACGTCTCAATAAACAATGTATTATTTAAATATTGTGCGTCTATAAAGGACTTAACGGGTCTGCCGCAGTTTTGACTCAGATAGGTAAAGAGATCTTTATAGCGTTTCAATAATGCCTGGAACTTGGCAGTTGCTTGAAAGTTGGCAAGATAATAGTCAAATGCAGGACAAGGAGCCTTGGCAGCCAATACCTTAAAAGATAACATTTGATTATATAAACATCAAAATGGTGTATGGAGAAAAAATAATTACCGGATCATCCTTTTCTGGTATGGAATGCACAGGAATTGGTTGCCATTTAATCAGCGGATTCCACACATCCTCACCAATGGGTTCGTATAAACCAGCCAAATGTGATTGCGCACTCATCAAAGTGCGATCAACATCTGTTGATTGTACATATATTTCTTGATTACTGTACCTGCTGTTAAGCAGTGATTTGTAGCGTTTTCTCAGCCATTTGCCCAATTCGTAATGTTGTTGCTTGCCGCGCTAACAAAGAAATAAAGATTGTTGGTCATACACGTATATTTAAATCGATTTTCACTATGTACTTACATTTGTTAGCTGGCCCCAGCCCGTAGGCCAGAACTTGCGATTGTTCCAGGGGTCCGTTGGATACGGGTCTACAGGCATTCTGTCTCCATGGCGAAATATCTACAAAGTATTCGCAGAAATGAGCCATATGTTACCAAGAAATTCAATGATATTGACTTACCACATGTGCAAATTTGAGCTCACCAATCAAGCCTGCTTGTACACCTACCGCCTCCTCGACATCGGTTGGTCTAAGTGCTTTAGCGATTGTGAAACATGATATGCAAATCAAGCAAACAAAGACGATTGCCTTGACCTCACAAATTTGGTAGTAGACCATCTCAAACTAAAGAGAGCAAAGCACGTGCATGTACGTCTCTGCACGATAACTGTGGTCTTGTTAAAAATAATAAGCAGTGTGTGCGTCAAAAAATGTCAGTTACCTACCTTAAACAAACAAAGTCTCTCTTATCGTAGGCTATCTTTCACATTCAACACAAGTTCTACTCAAGCATAGACCATTGTGTTGCGATTGCTTTCGACTTTAAACATTTGAGGAAATTTTTATAATCGATAATCAAGCATCGAAAAAATTAGGGTGACCAAATAAGAGCAGTGTTTATATAATCTATCGAAATGCTCAAACTGTGGTATTTCTTGTAAAACTCGTTTCTTGCTTTAAAAATAATCTTAAAGGTTGAATTTACTTGGTTGATTATCAATTTCCATGAAAGTCACTAACAAAAATCAAAATATGTGCACAAGTCCGGACATTTCTTTGACACAAGCTATTGTTACTTACGCGCGTTATTTTGTTGGCACCAGCTGTTTTGCATAAGTTCACAATTTTTGTTTAAATTTTGTGTGACATGTTTGATTAAATTTTGATATGATTTCAAAGTAAATAAAAAATGGCAAATCGAGTGCAAGACTGTGCAGATTTATAAACATATTCAATGATCCGTCGCTGTGTTTTATGGATTGTGATGAGTCGGATGAGGAACTGTCATAAGATGTAGAGGATGCGGAGACCATGTTTTCATGGCAGGATTCTAGGCAAATAAGAGAACATCAAGCATATGTTTGCCTAACGGCGGCTTTAATGGATAACACAGTAAAAGTAAGTAAGATTACACAGTAAAACAAAATGGTACATTTATTAATAATAAATCTATGTATGTTAAGGCATAGCATCCGTAAGTAAACTGCCTGGGATTGGCAGGTGGCACCAGCAACCGATGCAGTTGCATGAAAAGGACATAGCATTTCGAGGAGATTCTTCGCTACCAACTGAAATAATGGCGCTTCAAACACCATTTCATCTATTTTGTTATTTTTTCGATGCACATCTATGAAAACAAATCGCGCAGCTCGAGCTCAAAACACCGAAAACCAATTCAATATAAATTTTGATGATATTCACCATTACATTGGAATCTTATTGTACATGTCCATTCAGCAGTTCACAGATCACTGGAAAAACGATGAGATCGCACCAATGGAAAACTGCATGACCCGAAGCAAATTCGAAATGATTGGTAAATACTTCTCAGTGCATGACGAGAGCAAGAAGATTGAAATGGGTCAACCAGGCTTAGATCCTTTGTTCCGTATGCGTGCATTATTAGACCATCTTAACCTAAGGTTTGACTCTGCCAAAGCAAGTTTGCCTCAGTGTCGACTATCAAACCTGCAACATACAAATTTCGCGTCCTTTGCACAATGTACAATCGTTATACGATCTTTCCTTTGATAGTGAGTGTATTTGCTTGCCAAGGATATCTTCAGTCTTGGTAAAGTGCAGCATAACTTTATCCCCAATTGCCAGTTGCCAAAAACTAGTTTCATCCGAAATGCACCCAGGGGCTTTACGAATGAGTAAGTCGCCAGCCAAAAGGTTAACATATTTATCTCACTTATAGGAGTGTTAGTTAAGTTAATAATTTATGTATTTGTGGTTGTAATAAATAAAAAAATTATATTTTAGCATTGTTTAAAATGGTTAGTAATTGTTGCATTCCTAAAGACAATAAACAAATATACTGTTGTTGTTGGGCTGAATGGTACTGAATAAACTTTATCGAACTTTATGCCTTAACTTAAAATATCGCGCAAAATTCGGCTACTGTGAAAGCAATCTTCATTTCGATTGCGATCTGCGTCCATGATAATAAAAATAATTGTTTTTGAAAATTTTAAAATCTTCTATTTCCGCTCGCATTCTGCGCCGGTCGAGGTCCATTGAACCTGCATTCAGAATTAGTTTAATATGTATATTTTGATGTATTTAGTTGTGAACTCACTTGTTGTAATTGCCTGGGGCACCACCTCCGCCACCGCGGCCGCTGCCACGACTGTGTCCCAGTGGAGGAAAGTCCGTTTGATATGCATTTGGTGCATTATGATGATTGTGACCATTGGCGGTTTCGTGCTTGTTAAAACCACCACCGTGACTATGCGACATGCTGTTGCTTTGTCCACTTCCGCCGCCGCCACGTCGTCCACTGAAGCCGCCGCCGCCACCACGACCACCAAAGCCGCCGCCACGACCCGGACTAAAACCACCACGACTTCCTTGCGAGTTGCTGCTGTTAAGAAATTTATTTTGGAAGTCAGATGTTTAATAAATCTGTTTTATTATCGGTCAAATAATTAATGTTTTTTACCTATTCATTCCAATATTGTTGCGATTTCGCTGATATGGGCCATTATCATGGTCTATTGGTCCACTGGCAAAGCGATTTTGTTTGGCACCAAATGACACTGGCTGCTGCTGCTGATGCTCCACAGCAGGCAGAGCAAATCCACGACGATCTTGACCAATATTATGAGATGATGAGGAGCTACTATTGCCCCGGTGATGATTGCCAGAGCTACCAGCGCCGCTATTGCCCGCATAGTAGTCACTGTGACCTGTATTACCCATACCTTGGCTAAATTTATTTCTAAAGGGCTGTGAAGATGGAGCGTCAAATTTTTGGTTATGCTGTCCGGATCCCTTGTTGTAGGGAGCACTGCGCTGCTGTCTAAAGTTGGACTCACTTCGCATTGGTCCGTAGTGACTGTCATTTGAGTTTTGAGCCCGTCCGACTCCACCTCCTCTCATATTATTTCCACCGCTGTGGCCACCACGATTAAAGTTGCCGCCTCCATGTCCTACGTGAATATTTATTCGTATTTTTTCTTTTTTTTTTCTTAAATTACTTATCGGCATATCCTTCCTTACCTTGCATGGGTCTTCGGTTACCAGCACCCCCTCCAACTGCTCCTCCACCACCTCCCCCACTCCTTCTATCTTTAGGCCTGCCCGGTTCTACGACAATTGTTTGCCCCTTAAAATCGAGACCGTTTAAGCCGGTGATGGCTGCCTCCGCCATTTTAACGGTCTCCATGTGCACGAATCCGCACCTATTCATTATATCGCACTCAACAACAGATCCATAATTGGAGAACAAGTGCCTTAGCTCCTCTGGTTTGCAGCCAGGAGGCAAACTGCCCACAAACACTTTGGCGGTCTGCAAGATGGTGGGAAACACACTTTAGACACTTTGCAACGTTTAATATGGATCAATACTTACAGACATGTATTGGAAGTTAGCTTTTTTTCACTACGTTCCCTTTTTTCCGTATTTTTCTTGATTCGGGTGTGCAAAATGCACACAAACGATTAATGCGATGAAAACAAACTCAACTGTTATCGAAAAATATCGGTAAACAAAATTATCGGAAACAGTTGATTTGTTTACTCATATTTGTTTACTGTACAAATTAATTTTAAAAGAATGTGGGCGCCAAGCACAGATGAAACCTATTTTGCTAGTATTGACTACAAAAAGAACGTCGTCAACATTGTACCCAGCATGGAAATGATGGTTACCTTTTCGGGCGACAGAGACATTCTGCGAACCCAGAAAGCTTGTTTACTGTACGCCGAAAGAATCGATTTCAAGGAGCTAATCGTAAGACACGCCAAAAAATTACTATCTCTAAAATGTCCTGTATGTACCTATATTGCCTGCAGCAACTGCGTTTGTCCGAGAAATGTGATCAGCGGCGCATGTATATCACCACAGTAGACAGTGCATGCTTTCATGAGCTCAAAAAGGATCAGTCCTTAAATGTGACATTTTCGGGATTTATGGAGAATGTGGTGCGGATGTTGAAAGACTGCCAGGCAGGAAAGTTAGAGCTGTGCCTCCTGGCTAGAGACTGCATCAGCGAGAACCAGACAGAGCGTCACGATTACCATATGCAATTTGTAGAGATACGATCCTTTAAGAATCTTGTGCATCTCTGCCTGCCCTGTCGTTCAGCGCCTCTGCATACAGTCCTCTTCTACATCAACTCCACGTTAGATGCAACGCACAAGAAGCTCTATTCGCTGGAGCAAAACACGCAACAGTTGCAAATTGAAATGAACTCGCAGAGATCACACATTGAGCACTTGGGCGCAGAAAACACCAAATTACGCGATGCACTGACAGAGAACACACGGCAGCTTGGCGAGAAACATCAACGGGAACTACAGCAAATGCAGGATAAGCTCGACAAACTTAAAGAACAACGCAACAATGATCAGGACCGCAGTCGTCGATCGATTGCAGGACTTCAATCGCAGTTGGAGCGTGCAGCTCAAGAAATAAATGATCTTAAGTCGATCCAAGAGCAAACCGAGAAACAAAATCTAAACTTAAATGAGGAGCTTGCGTGCTGCAAGTCACGAATGATCATCCTAAAAGAACAGAACGACAAATTGCACAACGAGATTACGGGAGCTAAAAAGCAAGGACGCAAACTGGAATATAAAATCGAAGATCTGAAACAGCACACAGCAGAGCTCCAGGAACACATACAAAAAGGCAACAAGGAAAAGGTAAGTTATGTTAGTCAAGTACCTTAAATTTTGTATAGCCATTCACTTTTAGGCCAACATTGCTGCCGAACTGGAAGCGGAGAAAAAGATCCTGCACACCAAAAGGCAAGCACTGGAAATGGCATCGGATGAAATTGCCAAAGCAAACCAAATAATACTTAAGCAAAATCAGGATCTGCTCAATCAAAAGAAAACAATTGCGTGGCGCACCGAAGTTGCGCTGCAGCAGGAGAAAGCCGTCAAAGAGAAGGACAAGCTGTTGTCGCTGCGCGAAAATGAACTGCGAGAATCGCGATATACAATTCAGCAGTTGCGCGAAGAGATCCCTCAGCAGCTGGAATCAATGCGTCACTTTGCCAAGGGCCTAGAAGAAAAGTATTCAAATCGTAAGTTACCACTATTAAAAAAAAAAAAAACAGCATAACTTAAATGACTTTCTCTTTCTTACAGAGATACTCACGCTTAAAGAGCATTTAGCTGGCAAAGAGAACTCTAGCCGCAAAGCCAATCGCAAATAGGTTTTTAAAATTATTTACGTTAAGTTATCAAGTACGACTGTTAGTTAATTATTCTTTCATGTTTTGTCTTAAGTTTTAATTAAATTTATTTATATTATTTGTGCGTAGTGATCTATTCATAATCCTCATCTGTAGTTTTACCCGCTTGCGCTGTGCCTACGTTAACCACCTGGCTTATGTCTTCAAATTGATTGAGTTTCAGTCGCTCTCGTATTAGTTCGGCGATTGCCTTTTGTGTCCGGCGTTCCAAGCGTTCCAACTTTTTACTAACATCACGCTTTAAATCCCAATCCGGTTTGCGTGGAGCCAACGTCGTTATATCAATCTCATCAATTACCATTGGCTGCTGCAAAAGATTTAGTTGTGACTGAACGGCGGACTCAATGTCGCCGGTGGGCTCTTGGGCCAAGACTTCACCAACTGTGTTCTCATTTTGCGGTTTGTAGCTACGAAAAACGGGCCTGGAAAAAAAATTAAAACGCTTTAAATGCATACCCAAAAAATTAAAAGCATTGTAAATTTACTTTGGCAATTTTTCTGCATTTTCTGTGGCTCCAGCAGTCTTAGATTGCAGCTGCTCGCGAAGCTTCTGTAATCGCTCCTTGCGTTTCAAAGATTCTTCTGTTAACTTTCCTAAGTTGCTTTCGTTGTTTGCCATCGTTTAGCAAAGGAATAAAACAAGTAATAAAATCCGGCAGTAGTTTTCGAGCACAACGCTGCTTTAAATACACATACAAGATATAATATCGAGCACAACCATTGCGTTTGACTAGCGTGAAATTCATTCCCACGAATTCGATAGTAAAGTATCGATATACCAAATAGATACATAAATACGTAAAGCCCAAGTTGGCAGCACACATTTTCATGAAATAAGAGTGGAGGGGTGGATAAAAACAACGCAAAATTTTACACGAAAGAAAACAAACAATTCTAATTGACTACATTATCTGTACAGTAATTATCGAACTGTAAACAGTTTTCTAATACCCATTTTTCACTTGCCCAAAAACTCAACACTTCACTTAATGGATCCGAAAGCAAAGCATAATACATTTTAATAATGTAGCAGCTGCTGTTGGCAAGCAAGTGTTTTGGAATAACAATAAATTAGCTGGTGTTGCTGTTTAGCGAGCGCTATCGCTTTGCAGGTACAAACTCTTTCGCGCCGCCGCTAGCTATTAAAATACTTCAGCGGACATGTATATTTGTGTTCGCGTTGTTTTCATTGTACCCTTACAAAGGATATTAAAGTATTGTCATGCAATTTGTAATTGAAAGAGTGTATATGATTTGAATCCACGTTTACCAAAGTTAAGGTTCGGATTTGTTTTTATTTTTTGTTTTTGTTTTAAAATAATTGAAATATAATTACCAGCCCAGTGTTTCTCAAGTGTATATTATCTTCGGCTTCCCGAAAATTTGTTGTTTTGTTTGTGCTTATTTGAGTTATTTCTTGCTTTAAGGGAGCCGTTGCCGCCGACAATAGAACGCACGATCGACAACTAACTGCAGCGCGCACAGATCACATATATCACATATATAGAACTCGCCTCGTCGAGCTCATTGTTTTGCGAATTGTGACTGTGACACCGTTTAGGCATTTTGCCCGGCTGTAGCTAAAAATGGAGTGGACCAGAGAGAAGACATTGTTGTTGATCAGCGAGTACCGACAGCGACGCGGACTGTGGGACATGACATGCGACGAGTATCGCAAGAAGGATGTCAAACAGCGTCTGTTAAACGAAGTTAGTGACGTACTAGGCGGCAATATACCCATACCGGAGCTGGAGAAAAAGTTTCACACGCTGCGCACACAATATCATCGCGAGATAAATCGTATGAAGCGCAAGGAACCATACAATTCAAAGTGGTTTGGTTTTAAGAATCTCAACTTTTTAAGTTCACCCTTTGCGTGTCGCTCGACCAAAGGACGCTTGAAAGTGGGACTGCAAGCGCAAGAGAATTCAACCGTACAGAAATACTCATTGGGCGAGGTGAACACTAGTGCCACAGAAAGCAATACAATGAATGATGAATATATAATTGCGCCGCGTAAGTCGCATGCGAGCAGTGCACAAGAGCTGGAGAAGCTTATTGAGGAGACGACCAAAGATGCGGATGATATTGAAGAGGAGGAGCCGGGCGTTGAGGAGGATATGGAAACCAAGCCAAAACTAAGAAAAGACCTCGTAGGTGGAACATATGTGCATCTTAACGATGAAGACAGTGAACCCCTCAAGACACAAACACACCACCAGCAACAGCAGCAGCACCAATCACAATACGTTATGGAGTTGCATCACACGTCGAATGCCGTCGAAGCTGTCAGCTTTCAGGCCAACGAGAGCGGCGAGCTGCATTATCAATCGGCGTCCTCTGCCGCCGGCAATGCCAGTGGCGGTAACAATTCATCCGTGCATGTGGTGCCCACGCGCATTATAAAGATCCAGCGACGCGATACATCTTGCCAGGAGAATGGTTATTTCGATGATCCACCCACGCCGCATCAGCATCAGCTTCATCCGCCTCCACCCAAGCGTCTTTATTGTGATCCCAATGGCAACCACAGCACAACCATACTCTCCGCTTCTACCCTGGCAGCGGCAACACAAAATGGCAATGCTAGCAATCTACTGACAAGCTCCGGCTCTACCATAACAACGGGCACATTGCGTCTGCCACGTGCCAATACCATAGTCAACTCAACATTGTCGCCGCCAAAGCCGGCAAGTTCTCCGATACCTCCGCCCGCATTCGCTACCACATTGCGCGATGAGTTCTCCACGTACGGCGAGTATGTAGCCAATGAGATGCGTGCTATTGGCAGTAGGGAGGTACTTATTGCACTTAAGCACAAAATAAATACGGCTATCTTTGAGGCGAATATGGCCGAGTTGCAAAAATGAAAATATTTTAAATGTTCCCAATGACAAAATGATTAATATACATATGTATATAAAAAAAGTTTTTAGCCACAATTTAATCATAAGTTTCGAAACAAATTGTCTTGACGATTTTAATTGGAACCACCCAGTTATTGTAAAGATTTGGTGTTTCAAATTTTAAACTAACATAAATTCATAAATACGTACACATAATTATATCGATTTGATTAAATAAGCCAAATATAACGATTAGTAGAATCCGATTATACATAAATACTATGTAAATGAAACTTTCTTTTTAATTGCCCGTCTTTAAGTAGGCGGCGTCACGCTTACTTTGTCACTAAACGTTATAAATTGTTTATCATCTATCTGTTTTAGAAAAATTCTCGTGTTTTTTGTGGAATATAAAATTTTTGGCAAAATGATTATTAATCCCATTTGCGAACCATTTACAAATTTTCCAGTTAGAGTTACTATTGAGAAACTTGCTGAGGAGTTTAAGCCTGAACAAAAGGAGAAAGATAAAGAAAAGTCGAAAAGTCCACGGGATTTCCTTAACGTCCCCGATAACAAATGGGTTGTATTGCCCATGTTCAAGCATCATTTGGAGCATTTGAAGCCATTTCTATCTTGTCGCACTAATCCATACATGCGTTGCCGCTATAGAAAATTTTTGGACAATGTACCTACAGATTATGTCAAAATTTCTGTATATGGAACAAACGTTAACAAGTTGCTTTTATCCAAAAATAGCCACGCAAAATACTAATATCAATTCTTTGCAGTCAACCAAAACCAAGACGGAAATCTTTAAATGGTCAGTTTTATGGTGTTGACTATAAATTGGCACCCATACCTAAACTCGGCAGGTCCGCGTAAATCGTATTTGGGTGATCCTAATCGTACTACAAAAAATTTATAAACCTATGCAAACTGCAATATTGTGTCTATAATTTGAATTTTAAATTGACCGCGCTATCAATTATTGTAGTCGACTTTAAGTGCTATCGAACAGATACAGACTGAAGTCTTTCGCAAGAGATGGGCAACCCTAAAAGTATAAGCAAATTGGCATTTAGCAACACTGCTCGATCAATTGAGATGAAAAATGTTTACAAAATGCATTAATTGTTGTGTTTCAATAATTATTTGTGTAATTTTCACATGCATTTTGGTCGAAAAGAGTGGCAAGTATCGAATAATGTACTCTGCTAACGCAGCGCACTAAAATAACTTTATATTTTCCTCTCAGTTGCTCTAAAACGGACTCTGCGCCACTACGAAGTTTTCCACAGAGATGATGTTGTACATCGGATTGTCAAGAGGGGCGTTAAGCAAAGCAATAATCCATACAACACAATTAAGGAGCTCGAGTTCAAAACATTGGGCAAAAATTTCCGCGTGATTTTACATCCCCATCGCGATGTGCTGCACAGCAAATTTCGAGCTTACGCCGTTGATGCGGACGGAAATGAGACTGTGGTGCACTTAGGTAAGCTCCAAAATAGATATATTCATAAAGCCTAATATATTAACCCCATCCAGACCATGACAATTTTTATACGGGTCGCTTGTTTGGTGAACTGGACTCATCGGTACGCGCACACATCGAGGATGGCACCCTGACCATGTCCATAGAACTGCCCGATGAAACCTATCACATAGAGCCTTCCTGGCGCCATTTGCCCACAGCCAAGAAACACACAATGGTTGCCTATAAATCATCCGATGTCAAGCTTAATAATAAAGAGCAAGGCTCGGTACCCAAGACTTGTGGTTATATCAAAGAGGGGCTGGAGCTGGAGCACAATGAGAATGAAGTCTACTCACTCCGCGAGAAGCGGCAATCAGATCAATATGAATATACGCCCACTAAAACGCGATGTCCGCTGCTTCTGGTAGCCGATTATCGTTTCTTTCAAGAGATGGGCGGTGGCAACACCAAGACAACCATAAATTACTTGGTAAGTGATCTACTTTTAATCCAGTCTGCCTATACTGACTTTTTGATTGCTTGCAGATAAGCCTTATTGATCGAGTGCATAAAATCTATAATGATACCGTGTGGCAGGATCGCTCCGATCAGGAGGGCTTCAAAGGCATGGGTTTTGTTATTAAAAAGATCGTTGTTCACTCGGAGCCAACGCGTTTGAGAGGTGGTGAAGCTCACTACAATATGATACGCGAAAAATGGGATGTGCGAAATCTGCTTGAGGTAAGTTGAAGTGGATATTGTAGTTAACACCAAGCGATTTTGCATCGAACGTATATGTATAGCTAAAAAAAATCTGTATATCTTGTTCTATTATTCTATCTATTCCCATCAACAACAAACTGTTTATTGCTCACATAATTATGTAGGTCTTCTCACGGGAATACAGTCATAAAGACTTTTGTTTAGCTCATCTCTTTACCGATCTCAAATTCGAAGGTGGCATTTTAGGCTTGGCTTATGTTGGCTCCCCACGCCGCAATTCTGTCGGTGGTATCTGTACACCAGGTTGCTAATCCCCAAAAAAACAAAACACAATATTCTCATTATCATTTGGCTTATCGTTATGTTTCCTATCTCGTTGATTTTTTTTCAGTATCAAACCGTTGTGGTTTCTTTTATTTAATTTATTTTTGTAATGAACTTTCTTATATGGAAATAACTAATAATGGAATTTGTCATCTTACCTTATCAAGAATATTTCAAGAACGGCTATACACTCTACCTAAACTCGGGCTTGAGCAGTTCACGCAATCATTACGGCCAGCGTGTTATAACACGTGAGGCTGATTTGGTTACGGCGCATGAGTTTGGACACAATTGGGGTTCCGAGCATGATCCCGATATACCTGAGTGCTCGCCTAGTGCCTCGCAAGGTGGCAGTTTTCTTATGTACACATACTCCGTCAGTGGTTACGATGTGAACAACAAGGTAAACAAAAAATATTCTTCCCAATAGTTTTACAAATAACTTATTTCAAAATCGATTTAGAAATTTTCACCATGCTCGCTGCGATCCATACGCAAAGTGTTGCAGGCCAAGAGTGGCCGTTGCTTTTCAGAGCCAGAGGAGTCATTCTGTGGCAATTTACGTGTTGAGGGCGATGAGCAGTGCGATGCCGGCCTCCTGGGCACCGAGGACAATGACTCCTGCTGTGACAAAAACTGCAAGCTGCGCCGCAATCAGGGCGCCATGTGTAGCGACAAGAATTCGCCTTGCTGCCAGAACTGTCAGTTCATGCCGGCAGCCATGAAGTGCCGGGAAGCACAATATGCCACCTGTGAGCAGGAGGCGCGCTGCACTGGCTCCCACGCTGAATGCCCAAAATCGCCGGCAATGGCCGATGGCACCATTTGCCAGGAGCGCGGTCAGTGTCGCAATGGCAAATGCGTACCTTACTGCGAGACGCAGGGCCTGCAGAGCTGTATGTGCGACATCATTGTGGATGCGTGCAAACGCTGCTGTCGCATGAGCATTAATGAGACATGCTTCCCCGTGGAGCCGCCAGATGTGCTACCGGATGGCACGCCGTGCATAACGGGCTTTTGCAATAAGGTTGCGTCTTTGATATTGTTTATAACAGCAACAAAACCATTAATAAATCTTTGTTAATAGGGTGTGTGCGAGAAGACCATACAGGATGTGGTCGAGCGCTTTTGGGACATTATTGAGGAGATAAATGTAGCCAAAACACTGCGCTTTCTTAAGGACAACATAGTCAGTAAGTGAACGAGTCAAATGTATTTTATATGAAGAAGATAAATTGATGGTTTTGCTTGTAATAGTGGCCGTTGTGATGGTGACCGCTGTTTTCTGGATACCCGTCAGCTGTGCGATCTCGTATTTCGATCGCAAGAAGCTACGCCATGAAATGAAACAAATTGAATGGAGTCGCAAACTAGATCTCATACATCCCAGTGACGACAGGCGTCGTGTTATACACATACGGTATAATTTAGTTCATATACTTATTATTTGTACCTATAATAATGCTTTTTATGTATATATTTACAGCGTACCACGGCAGAAGATCTCAGTGGCGCGAGCTTGTAACTAACATAGAACGCTGTGGCGGCCATTGTTTTATCTTCCGTGAGCATTCTTCTCAAAACTGCCACAATTATTTTATATTAAGTATAATATTTAAAATACATAACATAATGAATAAAATTCCCGATAATATAGACCAATTCCCCAAAATATATTGGCTGTCACAAACAGGACTAATTATAAAGCACTCAAAATCCTGGCTAAACGTACGATTTAATGGGAGGAAAAGAGTCATTTAGTAATTTTAAAGTATTGAATAGTGTTTTTTTTTTTTTTTGTTTATTCATACTTTAGCAAAAATATGTTTTGTTACTCAAAGTTCTACTGTGCATACTGTTTAACATTTGTGATTGAATTTTTTTGCTTCTATCTTACAATTACTGGGGTGTTTTTTATATTGTGGTGTTACTTCTTTTTTGCGCTTTTGCCATTTGTCTGGGGCGAACTCTCGTCATCGAGTTCATCGCTGTCATCATCCTCGTCCGAATACTCCTCATACATCTGTCCATCGTCATACTCACCAAAGTTCATCTCCGCCTAAAAAAATATTCAAGCAATAAGTAAGAGGTTTGCGACTTACAACAAAAATAGAAAAGAGAGATGAATGACTTACCTTGCCACAAACATAGACCGGCCCTGTGCCCTGGACCAGTTTGAATGTGACTGAGCCATTGGGGAATTCGACATTTGGTCTCAAACTGCGAGTTTCGCCAACTTTTAAGACTGCAATGGGAATTTTAACTGTCTTTTTCTCGCCGTCATCGTTAATGTTTGTTTCCGCCTGTAAGTGTGCGAATAATACAAGTGTTATGCGATACGAAACTAATGGACGGCCACTCCCCCTCCTAAGCCTTCACCCGACGTATAATTAAAAGTATTCGACAGTGATTTTCCACTCGCAGTTGTCTACATACCTGAACGACGTTAAATTCGCCTGTTTTCGCCTCTGGCCCCAGAGAGATCTGTTTAATGATCAGCTTGTGTGAGTGCACTATATATTCCTCTGGGATTTCTGGTACATCAAATTGTGCAATTGGCTCTTTTTCGCTCAGCGTAACACCTGGAAGGGGTACAATGTTTAATGATAGGCGTTCTTAATTCACATATGCATTATGGGTTTGTGTGTGTGCGTGTGCAATTTGCCGGTAATGCCCTAATAGCACCGCGTACACAAGCCCCCAAGAATATTGGATACAACTCACCATAAAACGACTCGGACTCCATTTCTATGCTGCAAGAAATGCTTGTGTACTGTACAATTAAAGAGTTTAGGAAAACTTGTACTTTTCACACGTGCCCCGTTCAATGGCGATAGCTAAAGAGACAAATGTGGTTAAAAAGATGCTTGGGACTCATCGATAGTGACGATAGTTTTTAAGCCACCGACAAATTGCGAAAAGAAAATTAAAGAAAAGTAAAAATATTTCAAATAACATACACAAAATCCACATGTATATAAAAAAATACCATATAAATCTAAAATGTTTTCAAATTCAGATTAACATCTGCAATAAATATTCAGCGATTAATTTTGTATGGTCAGCTTATCTGGTAACGCCAGGCGTAAATTGCGCACACATCACTAGCGTTTTTTTGTATCCCTAGTTGGTAGCTACCATTTTGCAAAAGTTTTTGCTCAACACGTGCTCGGCGCTCATATTTTAAAGCTAGACATAAAGCAAATCAGTATAATGGCAGAGGAATCATTCTATGGTAAATATAAATTAACAACATATCAATTTGGTAATGAATAAACGGCAATAAATGGATTTATGTGCAATGCGCTGGCAACGTTGCCGGCTGCCGGCATTTTTGTTCAAGGTTGTGTCTCTGCTGAAATGTGTGTGTGTGCGCATGTACGCAGACACATTTATTTAGTCTGTAAACTCGTATACATATGCGTTTTATTTGTTAATCTACAAGTAAACCCATTTTATTTTCAGGTGTAACCCTATCCGCAGAAAATAACAGCGTCACCTGGGACGTTGTAGCCGATGAGGATTATGCACGCGGTCAAAAGCTCGTGATCAAGCAGATACTTCTGGGCGCCGAGGCAAAGGACAATGAATTCAACGTGGTCGAGGTAAGTGCGCCAAGCTTAAGTATAAATGTGTGTGTGTGGTGTCTAGCTTTTTGTTATGTGTGAGTGCGTGTGCGTGCTTCTCTTAGTGTGGACCGGTTTGTATTCGACAAGCACACGCAACATTTGTTTTGAGTAGGGGTAATTTTGTCTGTATCTGCAATACGCGCCCTTTGTCTGCTACGATTATCGCCGGCGTTTTTGTTGCTGCTGCTGTTTTGTTACCAAATCTATGACGTCAGAAATAAACGACTTACTGATAATGATAAGTTCAAAAGATACCCTCTAAATATGTGTGTAGGAAAATGGAGTCACGCGTTATGATAAGAAATATTTATTTTAGTAACCTTAGAACAGATTTATATATATATATGCATTGATAAGACTTTTTCTATTTACAAGTACAATTTATAAAAGATGATCCCTAAGACGAACATTTTAACACTTATTGTTTAACTTCACTAAAGCAAAACGTATTTATTTTAGCATTATTATTTTTGACCTAAGTCGCATACAATTTGATCTAGTTGATTGCTGTCTGCATTGTGTTCTTCACCGCCATTTGCAGCTACAATTTCGATAAGCTCCGTAAAGCTTTTTGTGAACTTAAACATGCTGCGTGCCGGCTTTTGCAGACGGCAAACAACGCCCGCTGCCGCCATGTTCCAATTCCAACAGATGAGCTCGCACTGCAACAGCTTTAAGTCTTCTCTGAGTGATATTAAGTTCTATGTAGGAAAAAATCGAAAGCAAATTGATATGAATTGTTGATTATGTTGTGTCTATTGACTTACCAGCGCCACTGTGGCATCAATTGATCTAATCTCTGTGCCCTTTATGATCACTAGAGCGGTAGCACCCGTCTGCTCCTCGGTCACGTGAGCAACAGTTTTTATTTTTAAATATTCGGCAGCCGTATAATCCACATTGCCCTTCAACTCTGCCAAACACAGCTTGATGCCGTTGTGCTACAACAAAAAAGTTTAAAAGCAATGAAACCATGTGCTTTTTACTTAATACTCAATTTGTTTTTGTCTTACCTTTTGAGTTTCAAGTTGAAACTGTGGCGTCATGCTCTTCCCTAGAATGAACAACGAATTAACCAATACACCCACCAGAATCCCATACTCCAATGACCAGAATAAGCAGCTCACCGCTGTGATCACAAGTAGCCCCATGTCGCGCTCTAGAGAGTCGGGATGGAATTAATTACGATTGAAAGTTCAAAAGTCTTTTTTGTTAACACTAACTTTTAGCACGCCAGACCTCTGCAATTGTTTCATACTCCACCATGAACAACACGGCTGATATAATAATGGCTGCCAAAGTTGCTTTGGGTATGTAAGAGAAAAAGGAGGTGAGGAAAGCGAGCGTCATTAGCACCAGGATGCCAGTAAAGGCACCACCCAGAGGCGTCTTAACACCACTTGATTTATTAATGGCCGAACGGGCAAAAGAGCCGGCAATGGGCATAGAGGAAAAGAAACTACTAAAGATATTGCAGAAACCCAATGCAACCATTTCCTGTGATGCATCTATAATCTTGCCCTTGGCTAGAAACATAAAATGATGCTTAATTTAAATAAAATCATTGGATTTAATGGAACTTACAGACTGCCTTGGCAATTGACAGAGTTTCAAGTATGCTCAGCAACGGAACGGTTGCCACAGCTGCACCCAAATGAGAGATCATGCTGCCAAAGCTTATTGGCTGTCCCATAACATCTTCCGTTTTAAAAGGCGGGAGGCGAAACGGTGGCAGTCCTGGTGTAATATCTCCAGTTATCCTAAACGGCATCTCATTAGTGTTGCGACTAAGCAAAAAGCACAAAAGAATGCCCACAAATACGGCCAAAACATTGCGACACAGCGACAAATATTTCCACAGATGACGGTTACCAAATTTCAAAGAAGGCAATTTCTGCAAGGGAGATGAATTTAAGTGGGAAAATGTAGTGTAAAAATTTTAAGACTTACCCTCATAAGCAGCAGCAATGTAAGCGTACAGCAACCCAAAAGCGCATCATTGCGACGCGTCTCATGAATGTGACCAAAAAAATGTAACAAAGGTTCGAGAAAACCATCTGAGTTGTCTTGTATGCCAACTAGATTGTTAATCTGACCGGCGCTGATAGTTAAAGCAGCTGCTAGGGTAAATCCCGCTGTCACTGGTGTTGAAATGAAGCGTGTCAATACGCCCATATTAAACAAACCCAACACCAATGCAATGCAGCCGGAAAGAAAACACATAAGGACCGCGTAGTCTGGATTACCATCCAAATGAGAAGAGATCAACATGGACATTATGGCAGTTGGACCTGTTTGAGTAGATTTGGGTGTTAAAGTTAATGGATTGAATCGAAGTAAATCTTAAAACTTACCAACTGTGATTTCCTTGCAAGTTCCAAAAAGTATGTACATAAACCCACCCATAAATGCCGAGTATAAACCATAAACGGGCGGCAAACCAGCAATAACACCATAAGCTAGCCCCTGCGTTACAGCGGTTAAACCCACCGACAAGCCGGCCACAATGTCCCCAATAAGAAATTTTGCTTTATACTTTGGCAGCCAGGTGCAAATTGGTAGCTTACGCTTAACGGTCTGTGTGCTGCAACAGTTGCGCGCCTTGGCGCCCATAGCGCCACATACATTGGGCAGACGTTCGTGATAGAGTTCATCTGAAAATGCCGGATAGGAAATGTACTTGAGTTTGATTAGAAGTACGCATGTTTTAATATACAACGTCTTATCTAGTTGACAATGTTTAAAAATTGTTTATTGCTTTTCACTTGAGTTGATTTGAAGTGGTGGGGCAGGCTAACGGCACAGTCGGCTGTCGCATTAATTAAAATCATCGAAACGAGATTAAAAAAAAAAACACTCAGCTCTTTACTTGTGTTTTATCAAAAATTTTTGGTTGATGATAATCTATAAATTTCCATTGTTTGATGTCTATAAATCATATCACATGGCTGGTATAAATATTTTTATATTAGACTAGGATTTGTTTATTTCGGAAATTCCCATTGCTTGAATCGAGATAAAAACAATTTCGTTTTTAGGAAGGTATTTTGTATGTAGGTTTCTTTAAAATTGATCTTTAAAAAAATAGTTATAAGATAAAGTATTGTATCTTATTAATGTTATTATCTTTTAACAAGAATCTTTCGTTAATTTGATTTATTGTATTTTTGACGTTTGCGTAATTATAAAAAAAGAAGGAATTAACCGGCGAAATCTGGTTTTAGAAAGCGAATTGCAAAAATAACTCGTAATTTTGATTTCGAATTGCTTCCGAGATTCACTTATCATTTTTTATTGGAACGCACCATCGTTAAAGTCACACATATTCGCCAATATTTGTGTTTAAGTACTTTGGGGGGGCAATTAACAGGCTTGAGCGCTAAGTGGCCTTTCTTTTTTACTTATATATTGCGTATAAGTAAATGTATTAGACACCTCCCCGCCAAGTTGTTAAATGTAACACGCGCACACGCTTCACACTCCACGTATTGGAAATGGAGAATTTAATTCAATAGTTTCTTCACTACGAAGGTAATTTCTGATAAAGTTGAAGCGATTGATGTTGTTTCTGCGACTGCAGACCGTTGAATGGCACGGCTTTGGGGCTTTAGTAACGTTAAGTAGTATCTTCACAGCATTTTTTAGCTATCGCTTTTTCGAATTTCGTTGTTTAATAACTTTCGGGCTGTTTGCCGATTCTGATCAGTTAGTCAGCCATAGGAGAGGTATTATGAATAGCGCAACTTTGTGATAGATGTTTGATAGCCCAGATAAACCATTTGTTTTTACGTAGGTAACCAGTCACCAATCAGCTTAATGTTACTACGTCAGTTGAATACTCTTTGCGCAAACGATTGTAGAAAAACTGCAACTGCTGCTTGAACATTGTTTCTATAAAATGTATAAGCTATAAAGTTCCTAACCGTTTCCGTTTAGTTTAGTTGGTTTGACAATTGTATTGTTCATAGTCTATTGGCTAAGAAAAATAATACTTCGAACCCCCTTCTTAGACTAATGCGAGTAATTAAATTAACACATTAAATATCTGTTTCTAATGTATTTTGCCTGGCACTTTCTCCGCACCTTGCAGGTGACCACATTGAAGGACTCGGTGCAGATACCCATTGCTGTCCTGAAAGCTGGTGAGACGCGTGCCGTTAATCCCGATGTGGAGTTCTACGAGTCGAAGGTGACGTTCAAGCTGATTAAGGGCAGCGGACCGGTTTATATTCACGGTCAGAATATTAAGGATGATGTTGAGGTGGTCGACATGGAGGAGGAAGATGAGGAGGACGATGGTGAAGATGATGAGATTGAGCACCCAAAGAAGCGGGCCAAAATTGAGCCCAATGCTGATGTCAAAAACAATGCCAAGAACCAGAAGAAGAAGTAAATAAAGTTTTTCAAAAATAACAACGAAAGAATTCTAAGCTAAATCTGTAGGTTTTAAAAGTTTTTTAGGCCCTTAAACAATACAATTATATAAACACTAACAACAAGAAAACAAGCACACACATATACAGATGCATGCGGTGTAAAACTTGAACATACTGTTAGTTCCTTTCTCTAAGATGATCCTTTAAGATTCAATTTCAAAAACATCATGAAACTTCAACTTACAACAATATTGATGATATACTACTAACAAATAAGTAAAAAGTCAGTTCAACAACAGCAACAATATAAGCATGCATTTGCCAACGTATATATATAATTATTTGTATATAATGTATACTTTGGGTTCCTGAAATTGTTGCTGTCTTTAAGCAACATCCTTTTTGTGCCCAGCCAGGCCTTCAAATTTTTTTCCCCTCTTCATATTTGTACTATGAAAACAACAATAAAATTGTCATCAATATTAAAAATAATGATTTCTTAACATTTTGGTTTTTTTAATGATTCATTAAAGTTCGTTAAAGTTACAGATCTACAATGAATGCCAGAGGTCCAATAAAAAATTGGAAATTATTGCCGAAATGCTTTTACAAAAATTTCTAAATCGTATCTGGCATTTTAATTTTTTTCTGCTTTCTACTAAGTCCTCAAATTGGATTGTGGGTTGCTTTAGTTCAGTTGGGAGATGGCATGACTTTGAGACGCTCGCATGCGGCCTTCTCTAGCGCTTCACGGTGCTTAGGATCAGCGATTTGGATCAGTTCGTACATGCGTTGGCGCGTATTCTTGCCAAACAGCGAAGCGATGCCGTGCTCCGTGACCACATAGTGTACATGAGCCCGGGAGGTGACGACACCGGCGCCTGTTAAACGTTAAAAATGTATTAGTTGGAAGGATAACATATCTTTGCAATGCGATTTTCACCTGGCTTTAGCATCGGCACAATCTTGCTCTCTCCTTTGCTGGTGGTAGATGGCATGGCAATGATGGGCACACCCAAGCCATCGGTACCCTCGGCAGCGCCACGAATAAAGTCCACTTGGCCACCAAAGCCAGAATAGAAACGTGTGCCAATCGAATCGGAGCAGACCTGGCCGGTCAGATCTACTTCGATGCAGCTGTTGATGGCCGTCATGCGAGGCTGCTGTTTCACAATTCCAGTATTGTTAACATAGTCAATGGCCAGCATCTCTATAAATATTAGTTAATGTTAGGATTCGTTTATGTTTACAATATATATAGGCGATTGACCTACCAATGAAGGGATTATCGTGGACAAAGTCGTACAGTGGCTGATCACCAATCAAGAAGGAACCGACAATGCGGCCTTGGTGCATTTTTTTGCGGCTGTTTGTGATGCAACCTTTTTTAACCAGGTTGACAACACCATTGGCAAACATCTCGGAGTGAATGCCCAGGTCTTTGTGATTATACAGAGCCTGGAGGACAGCATCAGGAATGCTACCAATGCCCATTTGCAGTGTTGCTCCATCTTTTACCAAATTCTCAGCAATCAGTTGGCCAATCTTCTTCTCCACAGCCGAAATTTCACCAGTTCCATGCTGAGGCAATTTGTCATTTACCTCAATGGCGAAATCAAAGTGCGACTTGTGAATAATCGAATCGCCAAAGGTGCGTGGCATGTGAGGATTGATTTGAGCTGCAAGAAATTTAGGTCATACTTTTAAACGTTTCAATCTTTATAACTTTCTTACCAACAATCTTCTTAGAGTTGACCAGAGCAGCACGAACGCAGTCCACACTGGTGCCAAGTGAGCAGAATCCATGATTGTCTGGCGGCGACACATGAATTAAGGCCACATCGGGCTTAACAATCTTTTTGTAGAACAACTGAGGTATTTCATGTAGAAAGATGGGTACATTATCGCCACGTCCCTCGGCCACAGCCTTGCGCACATTGCCGCCCATGAAGAACGAGTTGGAGCGAAATATGCCTTCATACTCTGGCTTGCAGTACTCGGCCGGTCCCTCGGTGTGCATGTGGCAAACAGTTATATTCTCCAACTTGTTGCATTTGCCATGCAGCGACATCGTATTCAGCAGCGTTACCGGAGTCGCCGCGGCGCCCTGAGCAAAAACCGTGTCGCCTGGAAAAATAAAAAAAAATTTATAATCATTATTCATATTTGTATTTCAAAACCTTATCAATACTTTTATGAAATGAAAAAACGTGGAACAAACCATCAGCACTTTTTATTTAAAAGATCTATAAATGGTCTTTAGATAAAATTTCCCTAAGCTGTTTTAAAAACTAAAAACAGCTGAATACACATTCTGACAACAATAATTGTATAATTTTTAATGTTTGTACATAGGTATATGTTTGTATGTATTTACACAAACATTGTAAAATTCACGTGCTGCTGATTTTTTTCTTGCAACATTCTGTGAGATATTTAGCATTACTTAGCCAAGAAATTGTACGCGAATAGAATTGTTTGACAATAAGCACACGCACACATAAAAAGCTTGTTTAAATATATGTACATATGTAAGTAGCTGTGTCATGCATTCGGAACTGATCTGCGATTATTTGTTGTAGTTGATATGACACGTTTACGCTGCGAGAAAGCGAACTTATTTACATTGATAACACATGTTAAATGTTTGATAAGCATGTCAATATTATTAGTTGATATGCTTGGCAGTATTTTGTTTATATTGCTGTCAAGATGCTTCTATACGTTTCTTAGTGATCTGTAATAATCTGTTTGTTTACATGCAAATATCTGTACGAACTAAGAATCAGTAACAAGTTCATGATAAGACTATTAACAATTCTAATTATAATCAGGAGTTTATCAACATAATTTGCTAAAATAACTTAATTAGATTAGATTATTTAGAAACAGAAACTAAAACTTTGCATAAAAAATGACGCTGCCGGGTATTCGCGCGGTGAGTGCTATGCGAATTGATCTAAATTTAGATCGCCAACGCTAACAGTGTATGTATGTATGTACATATGTAAAATATGCGTATTTGTCTGTATGAGGTATGAGATGAGAGAAAAAGAAGCTCGATAAATGCGACAACTTGGGATGTAAATAAACATGTATATTAAACTAGTTTTATTAATCGCGAGCAAAGCATGTCTATTTGACGATACATTCTTTTGGCTGATTATTGCGCAACGTGTCGATTGAAATTAATTAAATCAATGTTGAATTAGCACCAACAATTTAGCAATTTATTTTTGTCGCCAAATGTTATCAAAGCACCCTGTTGCTCTACCCAGCCCCGCCCATTTGCAAGCAGCCATAAAATTCTAATTCACTGTACAGTCTGACTACTATTATTATTGCATAATGGTACTAGTTAATGAATATGTGTACATAAACAATTTTTTAGTCTATTATATACAAATGTATATACATGTAGATAAGTTGCCCTTATCAGCAAACAAGTCAGCTGTCAACAGAGGCCGGTTCTATGGCTGAACTCATCTGTAACTGTGTGCGATGACATCTTGTTTGTGTGTGTGCTTGTGTTTATTAATGCAAAGCTAAGCTTTCGTCGGGAACAGCTGGGCAGAGTACAAAGTACAATTAATATTGAGAACACTCGTATGCTGGTCAGTAAATACATATAAACATGTATGTATGTAGCTGCACCTGCAAACACGATAGACAGAAACACTTGCGAACCAGAATGGAACTTTAAAATACAACTTTGAATACAATTGAATTTAAACTAAAACTTTAAACTATGCACTTTTATGCATAATATTTACATGTGTATGCATATACTGTGGACTTTCAATAAAAGTACGGCAATATAAACAAATTACGTTTACATATTGTCAGTTTATCGACATTATAATTTATGCATATTTTTATGGCTTTGTTTAACTATCGAGCGTTCACTGCATCTGTATGTTTGTGTGTAGATAAGTTAAATGAGCGAATAACTTGTCTGCATATGCGTGCTGCGCACTTAAATAACTGATAAATTGAATTGTCCACTTCTAATCACGGTCAATTGACTTAAATACTAAAGCACCCTGTAATTAGATACGGGATATATGTTAGCGTGTACATTTGTTTATGTACAAGCACATGTGTGCAAATAGTTTTAATCACGAACGCTTTCAACACACACAAACGCACGAACGCGATTATAATTTGCATGACTTGTTCTATTGCCCCCCGCACTTTATGTCTGTTTTTCTAAGTAGTCAAATAATAGGGCAGAGACAGCGACGGACGCGAAAGGGCGCTGCTTTCTTTTGGTGCAAAAATTACATAACATAGAATTTTTTGCACAACTGCATTGCCAACGCACACTTGATTGTGAAGAATGTGAGACATTGCTTCCAGCGCAGATTTGGTTCCTTTGGATAACTCACCAGACTTAATGCAGGCGACGGCTTCTTCGGGTGACACGATTGGCGGCTCGCGGGGCAACGGATGCGACAGCTCATTGACATAGGTAAAGTAATTGTTGTGGGTGGAAGCAGCATTCGCCGACGCAATGGCCAGGAATTTGTTGATGTTTCTAGTTCGACGCGCCAGTTGCATGCTCATGATTGCAGTTAAGATTTTTTGATTTCAAAAGAATTCAGAGGTTATTGTCTTCAAATAAAATTAAAGTCGTTTTGAATATTTAAAGTTGAAGGGGATAAATGCAGCAAAACCAATCGCTGTTTTTTTATCCGCTTATGCTCAGCCTGACACGGTACAATACTCTTCACTCCAGCGGCGCGATTACAACTAGCTTTGACAAAAAGCTTTACCACATTGCGAAAGCTTTTCAAATACTGCTACCACTTAACTAGGGCGTCACTATAAGTCAGATGTTACATGTTATACATTCTAAATTTTGTTTAACAAACGGTTTAAATTATCATATTTTTTTTGTATTTTAATGTGAATGCTTTTTGTAAATATTAATATTTTGTGGACGGACACTTTGTTTTGTGAATCAAGGCCTACTTTTAAGTATTGTACAGCACTACTAATGCAATCGCCCTGATTCAAAAAGCCCGCTAATATTTAAAATCATCAAAAAAAATGCATTATTTTCAAAGTGCATTAAAAAACAAAACAGGCACTGGTTGCTTGAATATAAATAGCCAAAATTGCATGTCATGATAGATAAGTTAGTAAATCTATACAAATCTGACTAGAGGATTTTTATAAGTTATTTAAAAAAAAAAAAAAACAATTGGTTTTGTTTTATTGCTTTCAAAATTCTATGTTTCCAAGCTCTCCTTAAGAATGTGTGTTAAGTAAACGAACCCGTGGAATTTTCGCATTTCCCCTGCTGAAATCTTGCTTAACAACTGCTCCTTGCTTAGTTTCCCGCCCTAAGCCATTCACTTATCGAGTAGACGCCAATCGACTATTTTGGGTGCCAGCACGACTCTCCAGCCCTCGTTTTACGTCCCCCACCACATATAGTCCGATAAACGCTGATGTATTTTCCTCCCTACTGCCGACCATAACAAAACTTTTATTTGGCCATATCGATGCTCACCTTGTCTCTATTTTATGAACAATTCGCGTGCTTTTTTGGATCGTTGTCGTCAACGTCATCGTCATGTCATCATTTATATTTTCTGTATGCAATGCATGCAGGCAAGTATGCCAAGTCTGTACATATCGGTGAAGTCAATTAAATTTTCATACCAAGTTGCAAGTAACAAATGGAACAACAATGCACAATGAGCTCAGTGATGACAGAGGATTTTTGTCTCTCGAACGATTATGTCAGCCTGTTCGTTAAAGGTGATCATGCCAAGACTTTTGTATATGTTTTATTTTGGAAACCGGATTTAATGTAATCAGTCGTGGAAAGGGTCGCAAAAAATTAAACTTGTCTGATGAAGAGCGCCAATTACGTAAAAAGGAACAATCCAAGAAAGCTGCTGAGAAACGACAATTTAGCAAAAAACTATTACGCAAAAACTTAAGCGCCGAAGATCTTGAAGAACAGCGAAGAAGGGAAAGAGTTCAGAACTTAACACAAGAACAAATGGAGAGTAAACGAAGAAGGCAAAGAGTTGAGAACTTAACACAAGAACGAGTGGAAAATAGACGAAAAAGGGAAAGAGTTGAGAACGCTCTTTTGACGCCCGATAGCTCAGGTAAGCTTGCATTAAATTATATCTTTACAGATTTTAGTAAATAAAACTAATTCTGA
Organism: Scaptomyza flava; assembly: GCA_030179655.1. Classification (NCBI taxonomy): domain Eukaryota; kingdom Metazoa; phylum Arthropoda; class Insecta; order Diptera; family Drosophilidae; genus Scaptomyza; species Scaptomyza flava. The sequence continues at coordinate 7,963,980 of JARNME010000012.1, forward strand.
TTTCAGATGAGCCAATCTGTAAGATTGATGCAAATGTTGAGGATGATCATTGTGAAGATCTTTCAGACCCACCTTCTATATATGAGCCGATCTTGCAGATTAAAGTAGTTGATGATAAACGTCAGGATAAAAACCCTTTGGAGCTGAACTTTAAGACTGAACCTGATGATGGTGCAGGTCAGGATCAAATTCATTGGTGTACTCCATCAGTAGATGAGCCGTTTTGTAAGATTGAAACAGATAATAATGATGGTCTAAGTGAAAACCCTTTGATTACATCTCCAGTATATAAGACAAACTATATAAATGAAACAGAAACATATTGTTCGGAAAAACCTTTAGTTGAAGAGCCGATCTGTAAGATCGAAACAGAAGATAATGATAGTCTAAACGAACAGCGTTTGAATACATCTGCAGTATATGAGATAAACTATATAAATGAAACAGATAAAAATACTTTGGACCCACCTTCACTTGAAGAGCCGATCTGTAAGATTGAAACAGTTAATAATACAACTGTGAAGCAATCATTTCATGAAGATTGCATTACAAAAACGGACTCAAAACCAAAAAGAAGAGCTCGATTTACAGACAACATTAGAAAACAACAGTTAAAAGAGGCACTCGTAAAATACCGATCTGGAGAAAAGTATCGAGCTGCAGTAGCAAAAAATCAGGCCAAGAATCCTGAAGTTCATCGTGCTGCAGCTAGAAAATATCAAGCCAAAAATCCTGAGGCACATCGAGCTGCTGTCGCTAGATATCAGGCTAAAAAACGAGAAGCCCGTCGAGCTGCAGCAGCTAATAAGGATCAGGTCAATAATTTTGAAAAGCACCAAGCTGCAGCCAGTTTTGAAGTCAACCAAGCTGCACTTGATATAATTGCGCGTATGGAAATTAAATTCAGAAATGGATCCAATCTTTAATATCGAGACATTTGATAAAAATGGTTGGAATGAACTTGCTGTCGATACACTGTTCAAATCCTTAGAAAACTAACTGGACTATAAAATAAAAGAGTAACAATCTGTGTCTAAATTAAATATATAAAAACCCAAATTACATTGCAATGATAGATATAATAAGCCGCTTATAACTGTGATTTTAATTGATTTCCGTTTAGTTCATTTGAGACATTCACTTTACCCCATAGTACCTCATTACTATTATATAGTGATGATGATTAATTAGTTGTTAATTCTCATCTCATTTAAATAGCATTTATTACTTTGTAAGTATATTTTAATTTTCGTCCAAATATAATTGAAAATCCTATAAGATAAAAGCGCCTTGGACTAACAATTAAAAATAACAAATTACGTACATAAATGTAATACTTATATATATTATAAAGAGAACTTATGTCAAATCTATACAACAAAGAGACTCAACTATATACATGCGTATATCCCTATATTTAAGGGTTAATTAGTTATTGAGTTTTCTACATTTATTTCTGCGTATTCCTTGGGTACAATACTTTTATCAAGCCATCTGTATTTTATATATATTATCATTTATATATGACTAGTTGATGCGTTTATGTTCTTGACTTACGAATGCTTTCGGCACAATCTGGGGTTTGTTTTTCAAAATACTGCTATATCAATATGTAAACTACTTGTACGAGTACATGGCTAAATGATTATTACAGAGTATATTAGTTAAACTGATCTCATGTTAGTGACATGTGTTTTAATTAGAAAGCCGCCATGAATTGATGACCGTTTTAAATTGCGATAATACGGCCTGAAATTTTTGGACGGAACCTAAACAATAAATGATTTTAATGTATAATGAGTGAAAAACGGCACAATGTAAGATTTTTGTTTTTTACTAAAATGGCTTTTTGCCTATACAAATCTGACTAGAGGATTTTTATTAGTTATTTTATAAGAAAAACAAAAATAATTGTGCTGCATTTTTTATAGTTATAAACCTTTTACTATAAAATCTGATTATGCTGGTGCATATTATGCACAACTTTGCGTTGATTGAGTAGTTTTTTTTTCACTTATACGGCTAATTTTTTGGGAATTTCCTTTGACATATTTATATATCAGACTGACTATTTTAAAAGACGATCTACTTACTATAAGCTATAAGCTATAAACTAAGTAATCCCTTTTTTTAATTTTTGGCTTTCTTGCTACTTTTAATGTTTGGTTATCTCCTTTTTATCTCGTTGGCAGCGTCATGTTCAGGCATAGCTCGTGATCCCTGAGATCGCCCCAACCGCCATTGCCCTTGCGTAGCTTTGATTTCTTTATCAAACTGGGTACGGTCATCATAAGTGTGCGTGGAAACAGCTGTTGGGCTGACTTTGCTAAGCGCAGCACATGCTGCACCTTTGAGATGACCTGATTGGATTCGCAATTCTTGTTCTTGTGATGAACGCCACTGAAACGAGAAACATTCAATAAATGGTTGAAATATGCGTTTGATATCTCACTCACCATTCGCCAATGTGAAAGACACGCGGTCCTTTGACTATCATGGCGTGCAGCTTACGCTGCAAACACTGTTGGGATACATGCTGCAGCGACCAGTCCCAATTGTAATCATCGTAGGTGCAAAAGTGTTTAGCACACCTGTGAATGCTCATCCAAGTGGTGCGATTAAAGGCAAAGCCCATATTGTGCTTGCTGCTTATCCAGGGCATGGACTCCACCTGGCAGAGCAAATAAAATGGTCATCAGTTATTTGCTGTTAAGATTAAGGCATGTTTTTGATGTTTGGGAAACACAGCGAACATTGGGAGTCAAACGGGGTGGGCATGCAAATTTCCATTTAAGTTTAAATTCAAAAAACGAGCTAAAGTTGTGTTTAAGGGAATCATAAAACAAATTGAATACCAGATTGCATGAATTATATTATCGATATCATTTGGGTTAATCGCAGCGCTGCCAGCTATTTGACAAATGTTGGATGTTGTACGGACCTCTAATGCCTGCACGTACAATGCAGTCAAGTGCATTGGGCGTTTTGCATAACGGTTCTAGTTTTAAGGGTTTGTTAACGCACTAATAACGTATACCTTGCGATAGTCATGGCCGATGCTGCGCCCATCGATCTTGGCGACGCTTACGCGGGTGCGCAACTGTATGTGTTTGCATGCGTGGGAACATGTTTATCAAATTATCGACATGCCAATAGACCAACACGCACACACAGACAGATTTGTACATATCATAAAGAGAGACATTAACCATTAACACATTAAAAGTACACACACATGCGAATTGCCAAAGCAGTTGGATTGGATTTGCGGGTTGGCTAACATGCAAACAGGAATGTACTACAGAAGCATGAATATACAACAAAGCAAATTAAACAAATAGTATAAATCATAAAAAAAAAGTTTAAATCAAATTGTGCGCTACGACTGCAATGATCGAAAGTGCTGGATTTTCTTGAGGACTATAACGGTTTTTATTATTATGTTTGGTTATTGCTGTCGATGGTGCTACCTTCTGATAGACGGAATACAATGACGGCAGGACATGATAGTTCCATGTTTGTGCAGCATTTTTATTGTTAGTATTGTAATTGTTATTGCTATTATCATTATAAATATTATTGTGGTTATTATTATTATTATTATTGGTGTTGGATGTAACTGCAGTGACAGTGTTGATGTGGCTAGTTTTTTTATTGCTGGTTTTTTGGTTTCTGATGTTGTTCTTGTTCTGGCTGTTATCGTTATCGACATCAACGGTGTCGCCCACATAGACTTTAACATTCGCATTCTTAAATGATGTGCCAGATGATGATTGCGCTGTTAATGATGATGCAGTTAACTGCTTTCTATTGTTATTATTATTATTATTATTCTTATTGTTGTTATAATAATTGTTCCTATTCGATCCTAATAGACTGTTTGACGAGATCAGCGAGGAAGCATACGATTTTTTGTTTGTCTGTCACGAAGTAGAATAGAACGCAGAAAGATATGGATATTTAGAAAACGATATATGAATTGTGAGTGTGTTCGTGTGTACAAAAAACAAAGCAAAACAAATTATTAGAAACATACATTTATGTACAAAAGACATCTTTTCTTTTCTTTCGGTTGTAAAAGAGACAAATTATGTACGAGTATGTTTTTGTATCTGAGTGTGTGTGCACTAGGCTTATGGTTGATCCTTCCTAGTGCTTGAAATGATATAGTACATTAGATACGTTCAGGAGATGTGTTAGTTAATAACAGTAATACTGGCATAAGCGTTGACATTTGCTCTTGTTTAAAACATAAATTAAATATATTTTTTGTTTGTTTTTCATTTTCATATAGCCAAGCTGTTTAAAAACTCACCTTGTGGTAGGTATAATAGTTGAATGTCTTCAGATAGGTGCCGAGGGAGAGGATATTGCATTGCGGGCACAAGTCTTTGGTGCGTTGCTGCATCATGGCCAGCAAGTAAAGGAAATCCTCAGCCACATAATGATCCTCCTCTAGGAACAAAACGAGACCTACCAAAGGGAATACCAATCTTAAGAGATGTTCTTTTTAGGTAGGGATAGAACTTTTTACCAGTGTGAAACCTGGTAACTTCAAGCTCGTCAAAAACGCGATTTGCCTTCCACCACCAATGGTTTTTGGTCTGCGTAAATTTGGCCTCACGATAATGGCCATAGAGATCAGGATATAAAGCATTATTACAGTTGCTTATGATAGCTCTGAAAGCAAAATAAATTTAAAAACAAAGTTTTTCTTTAATTAAATTCTTAGCTTACTGCTCCTTCTTAATGTTCCTGGGACAATCATTGGGATCAACGCCGGGAAACTCGGCCGGATGCGTTTGTATGGAATACGGATAGAAGATCTGCATCACTTTACAGAAATCAATCTGCTGCACCAAATCATTGATATCATCATCGTAGAAATCGTGCGAGAATATCAGCAAGGACTTGGATATATCCCGTGCCTGCGCCAAGCTAACAATCAAATGGCGCAAATATTTGATGCGCGTGTGCACCTGCGAGAAGGAAATGTTTCTAGCGTATGAAAGCACACAAACAATGTTCCAACTCACTTGTATGACAATTATCACAGAATCGTTTTGTAGCGGCCCGAAAACCTCTTCATTTAGCACCAGCTGCAATTCGTTGTATCTTAATATCTGACGCTTGATCTCCGTTATATTTGGCGGATGATAAACATCAAAGCTGATTGTGTTCGCTGCCGCAATGCCAGCAAGCACAGCACCGGTGCTATTCAATTGAAGAGCTGTTAAAGATAAAATAAATGCTGTTATATATGCTTTTGTGGGTATAATTTGAACCCACCTGCTGTGAACGTGCTGTGGTTACGTGTGTGTGGTGTCAGATATTTGTGTAATGTGGCCGGCACCATGGACATTATGGCATCCACAGAGTCATTGGTCACCGAATCACCATTAATCGTTGCATCACGGCTATCCACTAACCAAAAAAAGGCATATAAAGAGATTAAAAATTAATATATATTTTTGTTAAAAGTCTTATGGAACACTTACAGTAGTTAAAGTTGTGATATTGCAGCAGGCCAAAGATGCAGAGGGCCAGAATGAAAATGCTGCGCATATAAAAATTGTTGCGTTTGCGGCCCATGGCACCCGTATTGGGCAAGGGTATCATTATACGACCTTATAAAAAAGTATTTGGATTGTAAGTTATTGTGTTTTGTTTGAGAATTAAGTAAAGTATTATTGTTGAATTTCCCGTTAACTTCATAATTTTTTGTCTTTCAGATTTATATAATATTTGATTTTAATTTCAATTTTTAATTTTATTTAAATTTAAATGAATTTGGATTTTATGTCAGCTGATCTTAGTTAACAATAAACTATAAATAAAATCAACAAAAATATTCGTGTAAGTAGTTGTTGTTGTTGTTGTCATGTACCTCTCATTTTGGACATCTTATCGGCGTCGTTGTTTTTTGTGAGTGGCTAGCAAATGCCTACTTGGCAAGCGCTTTTATTGCGCCATCTGCAAGATGTTTGAAAAAGAGTTCTTGATAAAAATTTGTGTAGCTATCGGGAGAGCAAATAAGATTTCACTACACGGTTCAGCAGTTTGAACACAACTGAAGAAATGTGGCGAAAATAACTGCTTTAAATATGTGTTAGTTCCACTTTTTGATTTCGCATAATCCGCAGGGAATTGATTCGATCCCAAGCGTTTTTGCTGTTCTACATTTCGATTTCGAATAAAAATGGATCGTTTTAAAAGCGCTTGGCTATTTGTAAGGCTTGCATATACAAGTTATATGTTATATTCAATTAAGTTTTTTACTTGTGATAATTTTTACAACTTTCCTCTACATTTTGCAATAAAATGTAATTACCTATTGCTTGGCTTGTAAGTTTTACGAGTGCAAGCTTATTGCTGAAATGTTTTGCATTTTAAATGAATCGTTTTTCAAATTGAAATTGAAGTGTGCTTTAAATGTAATCTGCTATAGTATATGCATATCGTCAAGTAGTATTATGCAAGAGACTTTTAATATTTGTTTTAAAGAACGGTTTCCAGCTGCATTGCAATCGCAATGCAAATCAGCAAATCTCTTCCCTCTTTCTGCTGCGATAAAACTGAACCTTAAATCACGTAAATGTGCACACAATGAGCTGGAAGCTCTCTCTCTCTCTCTCTCTCTCTCTCTCTCTTAATATGCTTTAGGCACTTGGAATTCGGTCTGAGGCGATTAACGATAAGCTTAAGTTGCTTTGACTCAGACAACAATAACAAAACAGTCGCTGGTTAGGGCGGTGCGGTGGGTGGACGAACTGCTTTGGCCTCCTCACGGCACGTAACAATTGCGTGCGTTGTTTTTTTTATCTTTCAGCATTGGGGCCGGCGAATACTGCCTTTGACCGGCACCCACCAACTACTTGCCCACGGAACTGTAGGGGGCTTGTAAAGTGGGCGAGATCTCGCGGTTTCGCGGCCTCGCGTCAATTGGCATTATAAATAGAATCGTAGATTTTGCGAATGCCACAATTTGACGAAACATTTCATTTTCTTAGTAGTTGTCGAGTAAACAAGAATGAAATTAAGTTTTTACTTGGTGTTTGTCGGGGAATATTACCATAGCTTTGATTCATAAATATTTTATATCAGAATCGTTAAAGAAAAATAAATGTTCACACACAGTCGAACAGCCATATAACAAATCTCAAGGGGACAAGAAAAAGCTTTGATACAGATTTAATTTGTGGTGTAGAATGGGGCTTTGATTGAACCAACGTTCTCGAAAGGAATTCGTTATGCAGAAAACTTCTGTAGGGAAGTTCCTTATAAATTCGACTGTACATTAAAATATCAAACTTGATAATTTATACACTTTTCATCCTAGCACAATATAACGCCTATTCTTCTTTATTGAAGATTTTTCCATTACTTAACTCGACAAATAATTCTCTTATATACAATATACTATATTTAACAACACCTTAACTTGTACTTAACGTTCTACTTTTTATGATAATGTGCTAAAAACCTAACAATTATTTTAATGCATTCACCATAAACCAAGCTTAAGTACCATCGAATTATAGATAAAATAGTTTATTCAATACCATCCTCGATGAAAGTCATTAATTCTCGGTAGTAAAAATGAAACTGCTCATAAAGCACAAACAAACTATAGTTGATTTCAGTTTCAATACGCCCATAAATGCCATGGAAACATTAGTTTCTAACAACATTTCACGACGATATAACGAAATCAACGATTTTCCATTAACATCATAAATATATAGAGCAAAGTTCAAGTGGCTAGAGAAAAAGCACTATGAATTAATGGGGGGCGTTGTCGATGACTATGAAGCCTTGGTCTGCTCGCAGGCCTCCCCCCGGAAAATAGCCTAACATTTGACTTTGAATTTGAACTTTAGACATCGATTAAAAGATTAAAAGAAAACACTCGCAGAGAAATGCGAAAGTACAATGCCTTCAAGTGCACGCGTACTTGACAGATATCAGATATGTGTAGCACTAGAGGGCCGGATGCATGGAGGTTTTTGAGTGGGGGTTAGGGGTGGTATGCGTCAAATCTGTGGATAAGATATTCATGCAAAACAGGTATGTGCGTCAGTATTTATTTACTGTTTGCTTTTGTTACGAAATGCGCAAACCACACATAACAGAGAAAAACAGTCCCACAAAAGCAAAACAAAAGCACCAAGAGTTAATAAATAAAGAATGCTCGACTAACGGATTACCTTTACTTCGATCAAAATTGGATGATGCTAAACGATCTATCGATGTCGAAAAGAATTCACAAAAGAAACTGCCAAATGATGTTTTGCGAGTTCGAAAGGAATTCGTAAAAGAAAAAGCGAATCTTATTAAGGTTTTCTTTCATGATCACAATAAGACTTATTTAAAAAACAAGATCGAAATCCTACAAACAAAGACTTGTCTCAGAACATTTTCTGTGATCATAAAAATATGTGCTACGATCGTTTGTAATAACTTTCGGAATAAATTCAATGAATTCAAATTCAAAAACTTTTAATGGATATTGCAGGGTATTTGCTGTTTGCTTTGCATTTGTTTGATGTTGTTGTAAATTGAAATGTTGTGCTAATTTATTATGCACTGGTCAAAATTTATTTATTTATTTGGAGATTCATTTTTTTATTCTGTTACCTTTGGCTAAATTTGCAAGTGCGCAATGTTTTCGTTTCTGGCTCCGTCTCGTCTGTCGGCATCGTCGCTGTTCAATCGATTTTTCAGACGCCCCAGGTCCAAATTCAGTTCGTATCGTAACGCCTGCATTTAAATTGTTGCTGTTGTTGTTGTCGCATCGCAGTTGCTTTGAATTGAAGTTCGAGCATTTTGCAAAAACGTTTCTTTATAATGGTATTTGCTCAATTGACTAATTACTTAAATGTGTTGTTTGTTGTCGTTGTTGTTGTTGTTATAGCTCTTATTGTTGTTGTCGTTGCTCTGGTTTTTGTTGTTGTTACTGGTGGTGCGCGCCTTGCGACTGAGATTCATGCAATTTCTATACAGATACATGCTGGCAGCTGCTGTTGCTGCCGCAACACACACACTTAAACACAGCACACAGGGCATCTCGAGAAATAGATACGTATTTTATTGCTACATTTAACTAGCACATTAGATTTTTGATTATATTTGCTGCCTAATGATTTATGTAAATTATGTATTCACTTTTCGCTTTCTTTGAAAACGCACACCAACAAAAACTCAACAAGCTGTTTGTCGTCCGCTACACGAAATGTATCTTAACGCAGCGCTCTTTCAACTGAAAATCAAAACGAATCAGCTGGGGCTGTTCGTTAAAAGTATGCAGCTCGTTACTAAAAGGAGGACCGTATTTTATGCATTAAATCGATTATCGCTTTTTAATAGTTATCGGCTCCACAGCAAATTCCAGTGCAGCTAATTATGTAGAGTTAATAAATTGCCAATATCGTAGATTTATTCTACAAAAATATTGGTCGGACATTTGGTGCGACATCGTATCAAGCAGTCAGCATAAACAGTTGTGTCAGCTGAATTTGTATTTTGATTACTTTACAAAGTCACACTGTTAAAAATTCAAACATTTTTACGTCGATTCTTACACGGAATTGTTGTGTGCATAATCGCGTTTTGAGTTTGTAAGCTTTTACCCGCTCAAATGTTACGAAGCCCTGGACAACTATCGCTAACTAATATATCAGTATATCGGTGCCCACTAATCGATAGCAATATAAGTTCACTTTGGATTTGGAATTGCAGCCTTGGTGTCTGTTGCTTAGTACCGAAACACGGCCAAGTATTTTTTTATTCCAAAAATATACAACGTACGGGCGTGAATCATTCGCGACGTCCCGCATTAAAACAAGTGTACACATCATAATATACGAAGAAATTCATTTTTAAATTTTTGTATTACACGTATACACCGCTTTTATTCGCCTGATATTATTTATTAAATATCGCTGTCGTTGTTGCCGTCGTTGTTGCCGTCGTTGTAGTACTTGTGCCCCCGCCCCCCTCGCATCGTCCCATCGTTTGTCTGTGCGTGTTACTACATTTGTATTAATAGTTGTGTTCTCAAAAAAAAATTTATAAAATAAACACCAAATATGTTCAGTTTCCTGAAGCGCGAGACTAAAAACCAAGAGGTGGTCGAAAATGTAATCGGTGAGCTGAAAAAGATTTATCGCAGCAAACTGTTGCCATTGGAGGAGCACTATCAGTTCCACGACTTTCACTCGCCCAAACTCGAGGATCCCGATTTCGATGCGAAGCCCATGATACTGCTGGTTGGACAGTATTCCACGGGCAAGACAACGTTCATTCGCTACCTGTTGGAACGTGATTTTCCCGGAATTCGCATCGGTCCGGAGCCAACAACAGATCGCTTTATCGCTGTCATGTACGATGATAAGGAGGGCGTTATACCCGGCAATGCTCTTGTTGTCGATCCCAAGAAACAGTTCCGCCCCCTGTCCAAGTACGGCAACGCTTTCCTCAATCGTTTCCAGTGCTCGACTGTATCGTCCCCGGTGCTAAATGCCATCTCCATTGTCGATACGCCCGGCATTCTGTCCGGCGAGAAGCAGCGCATTGATCGTGGCTACGATTTCACAGGAGTGCTCGAATGGTTTGCGGAGCGTGTGGATCGCATCATCCTGCTCTTTGACGCACACAAACTGGACATCTCGGATGAGTTTAGGCGATCGATTGAGGCGCTCAAGGGACACGACGACAAGATCCGCATCATACTCAACAAAGCGGACATGATCGATCATCAGCAGCTGATGCGTGTGTATGGTGCGTTGATGTGGTCTCTGGGCAAGGTGCTGCAGACGCCGGAGGTGGCACGTGTTTATATTGGCAGCTTCTGGGATCAGCCATTGCGTTTCGATGCTAATCGCCGGCTGTTCGAGGATGAGGAGCAGGATCTGTTCCGAGATCTGCAATCGCTGCCACGCAATGCCGCATTGCGCAAGCTCAATGATCTGATCAAGCGGGCGCGTCTAGCCAAGGTGCATGCTTTTATTATTGCCGAGCTGCGCAAGGATATGCCATCGATGTTTGGCAAGGATAGTAAAAAGAAGGATCTAATCAAGAATCTGGGTCAGGTGTATGATCGCATTCAGCGCGAACACTCCATATCCCCCGGCGACTTCCCGGACATTAAGAAAATGCAGGACGCTCTCCAGCATCAGGACTTTAGCAAGTTCCATACACTAAAGCCACATCTGTTGGACATTGTGGATAACATGCTGGCCAAGGATATTGCGAGACTTATGGAAATGATACCGCAGGAAGAAATGGCTCTTGTCCAAGATCCTACTGTAAAGGGTGAGTCTTTTAACTTTTATCTTATTTTCTTAAATTAATAGCTACACCATACAACTGTCACTTGTGGTCGTCGTTTCGTCCTCGTTCAGCAATCGACTCTAAATTATCTCCAAATCAATTGGTCACCTTGTAATATTTTGCATTCGATTGATATAAATAATCGATTGATAACACCTGCTTTGCACTTTGAACGGTAAAACAGCTGGGGAAATTTAAATTACTAGAAGAGGACATTTTTATTAAGGGAAATATTCATGCGTTATTCGGCTTGAAAATTATTGATAAATTGACTAAGTTGTTGTTTGTTTGGTCAATAATTTTCCACCAACTTTCCTCAGACATGTTTTCCATAATCAAAGAGCGTGCGGCTGCGCACAATGTTGCAAAAAATAAAAATCTTACGCTTAAAACAAACGTCAGGTTGACCCAGTTAACAAATAGTAATGCCAAATTGTAGCAAACAAGTTTTCAAGCACACTCACACACACAAACACACAATCAAAACGCTAGTGTGAGCGAGAGATATCTAATGAAGGCAGCAATTACAATTTAACTGTTTAGCAGCGCATGGAGGTAGCAGTACTATAATGAAAGCTACAGGAGCTGTACTTGGGCATTTCCACTCACTTTCATATCAACTAATGCATCATATATACATACATATGTATTTTTATGTACATAATCTCTCGTGTCTGGATCATCTGCCTTATTGAGCAAATTTCCTCTTTCACTTATTTACTTTTGTTTTACAGCTTCCACTTTTATTCTTTTCGCACTTATGTAATGTGCTGATATGTACAATATATAGAATACATAAACTTATATAGTATAGTACTCTAGCGATAAGAACGCGTCGCTGATAAGCGGTAAAGGCTATGCTAGTTTTATTTTTAAGCAAAAAATTATTTTGCAATCTAAAAAGTTTTTTTCTTTTTTGGTAAATAAACCAAAAGATGTGCCAGTTCTAAGGTATTATAAGTATTTTTAAGCTTTCATATCTAGCGCAAATATTGTAAATGTTCATGATAAGCGCCAAAAATATGTACTCGTAAATAGGTAAACATGCCTTCCGTTTGAGGCGTGGCCAGGCATACACATACACTCAGCAAAAAAGTTATAGTTTGTGTAATGAAATCAAGGCACCTTATATAGGGAAGGTTCTATTCCAAATTGAGAACAACTTTTTTCTTTGTGTGTTAATTTGAGGGCAGGCATTTTTTTTTATCAAACGTGGCAAGCGCTGTCGTCATGTTAAAAGTGATAAAACAAAATATCGAACCGCATTGTTTGCCATGATGTAAGCAGTGAAAAAATAAATACCGTCAATTCTTACCCAGTGGCACATTCAGTAGTGACTCATTGCAAAGGGAAATGCGGGTGAGAGCTTCCTTCCCCCCTTGTGCTGTTAGTAGTGTACAGTCAGTACAAATATTTCACACATCAGCGCCCAGCAGAAACTATGTATGTGAACAACAGACTGACCATAGACGCATCCAGATTCAATCAGCCAACCATGACGTCGAACACGCATTGAAAACATTAAAGTCAAAAAACTTAAAACAAATAAATACGGGACAAAAACCATGTTAATGTTTTTGCTTTTTAACTGACTATGAGATACCCAGTAGTAAAGTTTTCAAGATAAGCTACTCTATATAGCTTCAGATAATCATCATGTGAAGTTTTACTAAAACAAGGTTAAGAACAAACAAACAATGTGCTTCCAATACCAAAGTTTTTAATAAATGCCAAGTAATTGCTTTAGCTGTAAATAACACAAATTCTTAATATTATTTAATATTCACTGTTGTGTGCAAACTCTTCCGCTCGCCTTGAGGTCATTCGTAATTGTCGACTGCTCATAATAAAACAGATTCTAATTGTCATCGTGTAAAGTGTATTTATACACTATACCAATATGTCAGTTAATGCTTCGACTTTGCTTGATTGGTAATGTGGAAAGGTCAAGGTCTCTGCTATTACCCCAGATACACGCAGTACATTTACTTTATCACCTGCTTGTTTTCACTCAATAAATTGTTAATTAAAGCAGCTGAGTAGGCAAAGTCAATTTACTTTTATGTTTGTTATGGCTATCTTGGGGAAGGCTATCGTGTTGCCAGGCTCCACCTTAGATAGAACAAAGCTAGATAAAAATCAATGCAACAAGCAGCACTCTTATCAAAAGTTTACCCTGGACTCACTTTAAAATTCACACTCCGCCATATAAAGAAGAAGTGGAAACTAATATGTGGTGCAGAGGCGTTCAATGTTCAGTTGCCGCCTCTGTTTAGCGTTGCTCTAATTTTCAGCAACAAAGAACTTGCTCTGTTATCTATAGAAAGAAAGAGAGCTGCAAAATAAACATATGAGCGAAAAGTAAACACAATATTATTAACTAATACATATATTTGCGTCACATGACGCTGTGACCAGCTGTTTTTACAAATACATGTTACAAACATGTATTCCATGCATGATGAAAGTATACACATACAAACATGTATGAATAAAAATAATTATTATCTAATAAGTGAATAGCCAAAAAAAAGCAAAAAGAGGAGCGATTAAAAATGCAAAAAGATTACCTCAAAATGCTAAGCAGTAGAAATAACAAAATTTGCATATTATTTTAATCTTAGAGATCATTCACTGATAAAAGATTAGTAAAGGTACTATTTGTACTTAAATTTCAATCAAATCAACCAATTATCTTTCTTAACTTTTATAACCACTCAGCTTTAGTATCAGTTTAAACAAAGTTATTGCAGTTAAGATTCTTTATACTACAATGAATGGGTATGATTAAGCTACAATATGCTTTTAAATTTGCAAAAATACAATTTGCTTACGTAGAATAAAAACATTTTCCCCACACCCTTCACTCGTCTCAATACTTTTGCTTAAGTCTTAAAGCTAAGCTTTCAGAGGCGCGCTTTTAAGTTGGGGCCAAGCCCCAATGCAACCCATTCAATTATACTGTTGCACACACAAACACACACTCAATTAAGTAGTTGCTGCCAGACCGGGCAACCTGAGGCCGCGTATCAATTTATGTGCTGCTTTAGATGCTGCACGGCGCCGACTTGTCGCGTGTGCCACATTAAGTGGCCCCATCCTATGCAGTGAAATTGGAATTGAAATTGAGAAAGACAGAAAGGGAAAGAGAGAGGGAGAGACAACTCAGGGCGAGAGTCTTTTTAAAAATGGACTTGCTCTAATCGCAGGAAGAAAGCATTTTACATATTTGATGATTTACGCGTCTATACATATTTCTCAAATGATTCCACAATAAGGCCATTTAAGTGTATTCTAAGGCTGAGGCTGATTCTGAGGCCCACTTGACTGATCTTCTAATTAAACGATTAGCGAATTTCGCAAGACCTTGCGAAAGCAAATTCTTTGCATAAACATTTTTTAGGCAAAACAAAAAGTATGAAAATCCATGCCAAAAAACCGATTAAAACTGATGTCATCCGATCACTTTTCAAACAATGCGTCATGATTGGTAATAAAAGCATCCAACAACTGATTCCCCTGTATGTGTGTGTGGCGACTGACCAGTCAATTAAATTACGTTTACCTTGCAGTTTTGTAAAATCTGATACGATACAACATTAAAATGCCAAATCAGCTTTTGAATAAAAAGTACCACAGTTTAAATACACTTGCTGTTCAAGTAAGAGATTTCATATAAAGACTTTGAGGTATTTCAAAGCTTCTTTTAAATGAAATGAAAAACTATAGTTATGATGCTTATAATGCTTTTAAACCAACCTAACGTACAACCCAACGAAATATATTCACAGAAATTATTATATTCATTTTAACTTTCATTGAAATTGGGAGTAAATCGAATTAATTGCGAATTTAAAATCACCTTAGCGATCTGTTATAATATTCTAAACTCGAAAAAAAACGATTATAGTACAACACCCTTTGGATACTCTAACCGAAAAGAAACTCCAAACGTCTGTTGGGGCTACTCAACTGCATTCGCTCAACAAGTGAATGAACTTGAAGAGGGAGATGTAATGCCAAACGATATGTATATATATATATCCCCATGCCGCCAAGAATGCGCTGATAAAGTGAATAAATGACGGCAAAAGCAGCGGAAAATCAAAGTCAAGAACGCGTGAACGTCGATCACGACGCTAATTTTGTGTGTCGAATGTGAGAAGCGAGCAGAGAGAAGAGACGTTTTTCTATTTAGTTGTCATTGTGTTTGGATGTTATTTTCTTTTATTTGTTCTTTGATTTTCCGCTTTGCTATTACTTTGTCTCAGTGCATTTCCGTTGCATTCGGGCAATTGACCTTAGAACGAAATAAACATTTGTTTTGCATGAGATTGTTCTATCGTTAGAAGATAGATATTGAGTGTGACCATATAGAGGATCTTTGATTTCTTTGAACTTGAATGAGAATCAAATAAAGTAGAAAACAATCTTTATAAGAAAGTAAGCCCCCGAATCCTCCTTGGAGTTAAGGGTAAACCTGAGTCTCAATAATATCTAATAAACTCTGCTTGGACTTTTTACTATCTGTACTTCAATAAATACATCTCTGCAATCTTAGATTGTTTTGTTATAAATACTTGCTCATCACAAGAACTTTGCACTGAATGTGCTTAGTAGCAGAAGCATTAGCAATATTTCACAACTAGTTTTGTTATTTCTTCAGTTAACTCGTTTGCTTATCTATTTGTATCATAGCAAACACATACAAATGTACACGAGCATACATATGTATGTTTTGTTATCAACACATGCGCAATATCACAATGTTTAGCAATATGTCGCTAAAAAGCTTCAACCCACTCTTGGCATTACCTAAATCTGCGATTTGAGTACTTCTTCTTCTTAAGTTCTTCTTTATTTTGACAATGGCACACTAATTTTTATTTTTTTTCGCTGTATATTTCGCAATGTGTGCGTCAGAAGATAAAAAATAAGTTTTGTTGAACGCTTTGTCACGCTTTTCTCGCACCAGAAGCAAGAACTCTTCCTTTGTTTTCTCTGTCGCTCTCTCGCTCACTCTATGTGTGTTTTACTTAATTTCTTTTTATGCATTTGTGTATCGCAGAAGAGGAGGTCGATATGTCCGAGGAGCCACAGGTTCTAACCCCGGTCACACAGAGTGCTCAGTTCGTGGAGCGCTTCGATCGCTGGCTGCAGAATCTTCGACAGCAGCAGCTTCGATTGTTCAGCAGCTGTACAAGTAGGGTAGACAATGTCGAGAACGATGTCGAAACAGTTAAAGACATCGAAATCGATCCAGCTGGCGTTGTCGATGCAGCTGCTGCAGTCACTCCCGATACCTCAGATCTCGTTAACCCAGAACCAGATCCAGAACCACAGCCACAGCCAGAGCCAGCTACTGATGTAAGCAATGCATAAATATATCTGTCGAACGCGTCGTCTTAAATAATCACACTGCTTTAACGTTCCGCCTATCAATTGATGCAAAAAGAGGGCAACTAAATACAACCGAGAAGAGCGAATTGCTATCTTCGGTACGCCGAAGTTTATATACTCTTATAGACTGAGATTGTGGGATTTTTATTATAATTGCTTTTTGGCCGATAGTTCCTAGCGATGTAAAACAAGTTTTTTTTATGGATGCTGACAAAATGTTTTTAGGAAAATATCTCCAACAATTCTCTCACACACTCTGCAAGAGTATTCGAAATGAGGGCACTTGCAACATGCGGCACCATTCTTTTGTACTCGCTTATTGTTGCACTTTCAAGTAGCCAGTCAAAGTACGTACTTAAGTCTATGGCCCGATGTCGGCCTAGTTGGCCCATGGCCGTCGCCTGATCACGCTGCGCTTGCTGACAGGCAGGCAGGCTGGCTGGCTGGCGTGCGGTGGCGACATCGTCAATTGGAGTCTAAACGATCTGAAGGTTTTTAATTGCGCCTAATTGAATGCGTGTGTGCTCACGGCGACGCACCGAAGCATGCTTTAATTACACATACTTAATTAATACTAGTACATATTTGTGTTAAGTGTGACACACAATAAACTCAAATCGATACGTAATCAATATAACTGAACTGATTCTTATTCTCTGCTTTATTTTTTGGCAGGAGGTGCCTTCGAGGGCGTCATCGACGACAATGTCTCACCATTCGGTTACATGAAGGGCGAGGGTATCGATGCTGGATTTGGTGAGCACGAATGGATATGCAACAAGGATAAGACACGCACAGATGCCATCTTCAACGGGCTGGGACCGGTCGATGGCAAAATATCCGGCTCAAGTAAGTTCAACAACAAATAAAATCAAACTCAAAGAACAACCAATTAATTCGTTTGCTTCTTTCTAAACCACTTGTAGCTGCCAAGCAGGAGCTCATTAAATCGAAACTGCCCAACTCAGTGCTTAGCAAAATCTGGAAACTGTCCGACATTGATTGCGATGGTTTTCTGGACATTGATGAATTCGCGCTGGCAATGCACTTAATCAATGTCAAAGTGGAAGGTTGTGAGCTCCCAAATGTGCTGCCGGAGCATTTAGTACCACCGTCAAAGCGTTTTGCCTAGTGTTGTATCCATCCGTTTAATAAAAAAACATACACACAAAATCACACAAGACGGAAAATGCCGGCGACGACTCCTATGCAATAATGCTGCACTCTGTTTATTTGGTTTCTTTTGTTCAATGGCAACAGACAACAGAAAAAAGAAATTGTCTTTTTATATGTACTTTATTTGTCTATAATATTGCTAATTTGGGTATTAAAACTCACCAATGCAAGCATTGTAGCATCAAAATATCAGCAAGCATAAACATAAATTCATAGAATTTACACAAGTTCTAATATTTTTGGATAACACTCAATTTAAAATTGTAAAACAAAAGGAATTAACAATAATATACATACATATATAAATATAACTAGCTAGTGGAATTATACAAAAAGAAAAATAACGTTACAGTCCTGTATATGCGCCGCCTAGACATCCAACGTCAATGTTGGTTTAAGAGAGAAAAAACACAATTAACACTTGTTCTGTTATAATGAAAAAACGAAGGCACGAAATAAGAAAAGATATACATGTATAAGCTAAAATATGTTAATGTCCTTTGAAGTTTGCCTAAAACTGAGCCACTTTTGATATACATATTTTATATATATACATACAATGTATAGATATACAAACACATATTTATATGCAATGCATTGAAGTTGGTCTGAAGTGAAATATTTATTTGCAATCTTGTTTAATTTATCAAAATGCTCCACGCATCCAATCAAAATTGTGCAATTGATTTAGTAAAGCAAATTATTACCTTTGCTTCTTATTTAGTGAATTCTTGAAAATTAATAATGTGAAATGAAAAATTACTTTAAAAAATGTGTAAATTACAAATAAAAGTGAACAATTTTTAAAATGTGTTTCTGTTTAAATTTTTTTATTAGTGATGTCAAGTTTCCTTTTATAAGACGTTAAAATGAACAATGTGTGGACACACTGTTTTTTATTATTATTTTTCGTAGGTTGGCAGCCTTCGATGTTGAAGGCGCCTATCGATAACATATTATAGCAAACATTCCTATTGGCAATTATTTATTAGTCATTAATTTTTTAATATCAAAGCATAATTTAGTTTATTTTGGTCAATTTAAAAAATGGCAACCTACGAAGAAGTTAAAGAAATTCCCAACGAACCCTCAAAATACTTGTTCGATGTGCGCAACAAGTCAGAGCTAGAAGAGACCGGCGAGTTACCGGCTAGCATTAACATACCGCGTAAGTAGTTAAGATCCCTAGATAAACTAAATGAACTAATTATGTCATGCTTTGCTATCTACATGCGAACATTAATTAGTGCCTGATTTGGAAAAGGCGTTCAACTTACCTGATGAGGAATTTAAGAAATCGTATGGTCGAGCAAAGCCGGCTTCTGACGCTGTGATGATATTCTCCTGCAAAGCTGGAGGACGTGCAGCACGTGCTACAAACATGGCCAAGACTCTAGGATTCCGCAAGTAAGAGACATAAACACACACACACTTACAAATACATTTAAATGTATATTTATCATAAATAAATACTCAATTGCAGCGCCAAAGCCTATGCCGGCTCTTGGACTGAATGGGAACAAAAACAGGGTCAATAAACCAATAAAATACAACTAAATAAAATTGAAACTTTGTAAAATTTGACAAGCTATCTATCTGTACATTATTATAAGCCCTAGACTTTAACCTCCTGCAGCTCACCCCAGCTGCGACCTATTCTCAGCTTCACCCTAAGCGGCACACTTAATTTAACACAATTTTCCATCGTAAGACTCAAGACTTTGGCGACTTTCTTGGCTTTATCGGTGGGCACCTCAAAGATAAGTTCATCGTGCAGATGCAACACCAAATTGACTCCGTTTTCTGCCAACCCCAGCTTCTCCCGATAGCGTCCAATATTTTTTTCCATGCGTAAAATTGCACTTTTCGCTATATCAGCAGCAGAGCCTTGAACAGTTGAATTGATGGCTTGACGCTCGGCTTGACCTGAAAAAGAATGTGATTAAAAGGTTGTTAACAGTGAGAGTAAATAGAGTACACACTCTTTAACTGCGGCTCGCCACTGTTTATGTGATCAAGATAACGTCGTCGACCAGTTATAGTCTCCACGTAGCCATTGTTCCGAGCAAACTTTACCACTTTCATTTCATAAGCTCTGCAAAAAGATTACAAATATAATTAACAATTGAATCTCTTGTAAAAACCAAAAGTACCCACTTGATGCCGGTATATGCCAAATGAAACTGCTCTGATATCATCTGTGCTTCCTGCTCGGTGCACTTTAGGGACTCTGACAAGCTGCGCATGCCCATGCCATAGACAATGCCGTAGCAAATCTGTTTGGTGCCGTTACGCAGTTGCTCCGATACCTCAGTTTCAGGTATTTTATTCCAATGCGCTGCAATGGCCGTAAATAGATCCTGCTGTGAATTCATAACCTTCAACAACGCCGGATCCTGTGACAAGTGCGCTAAAATCCGCATCTCAAGCTGACAAAAATCAGCAGAAAGAAGACAGCGTTTGTCATTGATTGGTACAAAGGCGCTGCGACACGATATGTGAATTTTCTCTGGACCCAATTCGATGTCAAAGTCTTTGGCAACATTTTGTAAATTCGGTTCCGACATGGAGATGCGGCCAGTGGCTGTATAGGTGATGCTTTGCCCGTGCACTCGATTGGCCTGACAGCTTTTTAACAACGGTTGCATGTTTTTAGAGAGTAGCATACTCAGCTTGCGATAACTGAGTATAAGCTGCGATATGGGTGACTCCAGTTTCTCCAGAATCTGGCGCGATGTGCTGATGCGTCCGTTTGCTTTGCGATGCAAGCCTAGAACTTTGGCCACGGCCTGCGTAGAGCCCAAGTTGAATCGATTGCCATGTAACTCATAGATTTTAGCCTCTAGTTTTTTCATGGTGGCAAGCATCTTCTGGAAGAGACTATGCAATCGCTGTTCCTTAGCTGGAAAGCCAACGGACTCCATGTGATACAACGACTTCTGAATGGGCATCTCGAGCTCTGCAAGGAGTTAAGTTCTTAGTGATTAGTGCTCAGAGAATCTAAGTTTAAGATTACCTCTAAAGAACTTGAGTAACTGTCCCGTGCCAATACGCTCCAGATTCTCGATCTGGCCGTTGAGTATGTGCACTGTAACGCATGCCTCAATGGAAGCACGCACCTTTGGCACAATGGCACTGCTCGCATCCAGACCATAGCTACTATAGCCACGTCCACTGCCGCAAAGATTTGATAACGCTGTGCACTCCGGTGCAAATTGTTGACACTACAAAAATAATTGATTATATAAACGAGGATTCCTATTATATCTTAAACCTGTTTACCATATTTTGAAAGCTTAGCGTCTTATCAGGCTGCAGTAGCCAGTTGCCCACCTTAGGATCCTCGAGCTGAACATCCATTCTGTGCAACTGCGGCAGAACTTGACGCAACTTTTTCAACTGTTCCTTGCCATCGTGCATCAACAGGGTGAGCTCCTGCCGCTTCATCAAACTGCACAATTGCTCTACTTTCAAGTTACAGTTGACCAGTTGGGACTCGTCGGATTGCATGTTCATCCAGTACACGACATTATCTTTTAGACAGAAGGCAACTCCCGCCACATAGCTGCTGTCATCCACCTCAAACATTATCTGCGCGCCTGTAGCTGCTTCACGTTGCGCTGCCGCCGCCATTTGGTTGATCAGCAAATTACCGCCGATCAGTGGCTTGCGTTTGCCCGCCTGCGCCTGTATTCCAACACTAAAGCCACAGCGTGTTGCCTTGTGTAGCTCTTCAAAAGCCAACTGAAACAACTCCTTGCTGCCACATATATCAATGATGTCGATGCTACTAAAACTGGACGCATTCTCATCTGCCTTGGAGCAGCTGAGAATATGTGATGCATTCAGCTGCTGTGGATTCTTTATCAGTGAGTTCTCCAATGATAGATTTGACAGCTCCATGGAGGAGGCAATATTCGACACAGTCTCGGGCTTTGGTTGCGGCAACGGTTTGGGACTTTGCCGACGCTGCGAACGTAGCTGATAGGAACGCATCAAACGCGAGGCATGTGGGGTTAGAGATGTGCATCTATCGGGTGATTCTTTTGGCTGCGAACTGGGTATCTCATCGGCATCTGCTTGGAACTTGTTCTCTGCTGCAGTGAGTGCTGCCGTTAGACCAGTGTTTAGCATAAACGAATCCTCGCCAGCAAAGAGATCTTGTTCAACAGGTTTTGCTTGGGTTGGTTCTAGGATTGACTTAGTGTTTAAATGATTACGTGGACTGCGACGTGGCAGCTGCGTTGGTATGCACTTTGTATCATCTTTGCCTATTTCTTTATTGGGCGTTTGTTTTTTGAATTCCTTTGGTATATTATTTGTATTCATATTCTCCTTTATACTACTCGTTTGTCTTTTCAAATCCTTTGGTGTTGCTGGCGAGCCGCCGGCTAGAGCCTCTACTCCAACATTGCCGGTCAGTCCTTGCTGTATATTTTCCATTTCAGCACGTCTTTTGTTTATTTTCATCAAGGCAATATGACGACGCTCCTCCATCTCTTTTTTGAGCAAATCCCTGCGACAGGCTGCACTTGTGCTGGGCTTCTCCTCTGCCTGGAAAACTGGTGAAGTGCTGGCAGTGTTTTGGTTATGTTCAGTGAGTGGTCTGGAACGCGCTGTCGTCTTTGGCTTCTCTTCTACTGGTTGATTTATTAGAGGTTTAGGTTGTGAAGCATCTGCTTTTATTAACTGCTTGGACTCTTGACATTTTTGATCAATCTTGCGCACTTTAGACTGGGACACAGGATCCTCTGTTCTTTCCATACTCTCTGAAGATTTGCGCTTTCGATGTGAGCCTAACAGCGTGGCTGGAGGCTGCTGCTGAGGATGCTCTTCCTCTAGTGACATATGCAGCTCATTTACTTTTAAATTGTTATCGCTTGTTATTGCCTTGGAGCTGGCTTCTGTTGTTGCAACTTGGCTCCACTGAATGTTGCCTACACCAATCTCATATTGCACAAACTGTCTCGCTTCTTGGATGAGCAGCTTGGCCGCCTCGGCAACTGTCATGCCTGACTTTCCAGTGATGAAGAAGTTTCTTGCAGAGTTGCGCTTTGCTGCTTCAATGGCATCTTCATTGTCATGCTGTTTGGCCGAATCAAAGCTTATAGAATTAAATAGCAGCTTTTCCAGAGCAAGAACATTGGCACCAGCCAGCTCCACGAGGCTCTTGATGCCCGCATCATGTAGCAAACGTGCACGCTTGTGACTCAGATCGGGCAGACGCATCAAATCAATGAGATCGCGATGTATGCCAAAGTAAAGGCGATCCTTAAACTGCGAGACGACCAGAGAGAGTGTTGACCACTGCAAAGAATTACAAAATGCGGTCACAATGCCAGCAAAGGTGGATGCCATCTGTTGCAGACTTTGAAGCATGCCGCGACCACATTTGAATTTGTGCGCCACCACATTGATGGGTGTCTCGTTGACTAGCTCCTGCAGTGCCAGAGCTGTATAGAAACTGTAAAAAAGAAGATGAAAGTTACTATAGGTAATGCTTGAGAAAACTTTTTCACCTACCGCTTGTGTATCTGCATTAGTTTATAATCCAGTTTGGCTTGGCCACGCATGGCGCGCACTAGGAATGCCTCCTTGACGCCCACCAGCTCGCCCACCTTTTTCATAGCCGGATTAAGTTTCTCCCACATGTCCAGGTAAAGCAACCAATCCACATCCTGTAGTTGATAGCACACGGAATATGGCGTGACCAAATACACAGCATGCAAATCCGATTCCAGAACAAAACAACGTCGTGATTTCTGCAGCTCAGCAAATAGAATCAGGCCATCTGTGGGAGGCATTGATGAGGCTAGACAGGCAGCTCCCAAGCGCGTGGCCACATAATGTTGGGTATCAGCCTCCTCATCCGTTTGCAGTCGTATAAATTCGTACTCGATGAGAAAATCCAGTGCTTCAGCTATGTGGTGCGTTTCATCCTCTTCTTCGTTCTCATTCTCCTCTTGTGGACCGAACGTTTTTTGGGCACTTAGCAAAGTACAATTGAAGAAGCTATCAACGTCCTGCCTGCTGCAAGCCACTCCGGATGAGATAACCTCGAGCAGCGCACGTTTCAAATGAGTCTGCAAATTGATGAGCATGAAAAATGAATTGTACAAGAGTTATTGCTGCTTACGCTTCCATCCAGATCCAAGCAGGATTTAATGGGTTTCAGCTGTGCCGTGACCAGATCTCGACCAATGCGCGCATTGGCCTCCGTGCATATGAGTATGGACTCGCCCAATGTGTCCCTGCCAGTGCGTCCAGCGCGTCCGATCATCTGTCTGTAGGTCAAGGAGCTCATTTGTTTGCCACCAAACAGTGGAGATCTAATGAGCACGCGACGTGCCGGCAGATTAACACCCGAGCTTAAAGTGCTAGTTGCAACAATAACCTTTAAAGCGCCTGCCTTGAAGCTAGTCTCAACAATATCTCGCTCCTCCGTTGTGAGTCCAGCATGATGAAAGGCACAGGCGTATGTTATCGCTTTGGACATAACAGCATCCAGACCTGATAAGGGTATAGCGAGTGAACAAGTAATTTGAATGAAAGTCTACTGTTGTTTCTTACCTGTGGGTATATCACGAAGCTGCTGCTTCACATCCTCAATGGCTTCAGTGTTGAGCTGTTGTCGCAGTTTTTTCGACAAGTTGCTATCAGATTTGATGAGCGCATGCATGGCTGTGGCAAGCTGCACTGCAAGATTCTCACACCAATCCTTGGAGGGGCAGAAGACAACGACGGAGCAGCCTTCGAGCAGCGTTTCAATGCACAGCTGGGCCACATGATCGGGATCGTTGCCGAGTGGTGGTACATCGGACGTGGTAGTTATATCGCGCAAGAAACGTAGCTGATTGTCATAAATCTTGTTGCCCACCTTAATCATCTCCTGCAGCGCCACTGGACGGTAGTCCGTGATGTACAGTTCTGCGTTAAGCCACTGCTGAAGCAGCTGCACATTGGCCAACGTGGCTGACATGGTTATGATCTGGATTTGCAGCGCGTTCTTGCGAGACATGTAGAGGACCTTGGCGAGGAGTAGCTCTAGGATATAGCCACGACCTGAATCCGATATGAGATGTACCTCATCAACAACGATCG
Source organism: Scaptomyza flava (assembly GCA_030179655.1). NCBI lineage: Eukaryota > Metazoa > Arthropoda > Insecta > Diptera > Drosophilidae > Scaptomyza > Scaptomyza flava. Next base: position 7,988,988 of record JARNME010000012.1, read on the forward strand.
TACCAATCTCGTCCAGTTTGCCCTGCTCGAGCAACTTATTGACTATCGAGTTGGCTTTCTCAATGGTGCAGATGGCCACGTGAATGCTCTCGAATCCACCAGGAGGTGTGTAGCCACCAAAGAAACCTTCCACGCGATAGCCGGCTGGCGTCAGAAGATCCTGCAGATAAAACATCTTTTCTCGCACCACCGAAATGAAAGGCAGGATGACTAATACCTTCTTGTCTCGCTCCAGAACTGTTTTGAGAAGCAGTATTTCACTGACAAGCGTTTTGCCGGCGGATGTGGGCGCAGAATAAACTAGATTTGAATGCTCAAAAAGAACTTTGGGTTTGCTGAGGCACTCAACTTGCCAGTCAAACATTTGGACGACACCCTTCTTCTTGTACTCTCCGAGGACACTGTGCGGCAGGTTCCAAGCAGAGATTAGCTTGAGAGCGTTCAAATCGATAGGATTGTGGCTAATGGCCGGTGGATCTTTTGGAGCAGGACTGCTGGGTGAAAGGCGCAACTGACTGGGTGACATGCTGCTCAAGTTCTGAGTCGATTTCTGACACTGGGTAAAACTCTGCTTGGCCATCTCGCAGCGACTGCGCATCAAGTCCTTTTGCAGTTGCTCCGACGCCTGCGCATTCTTTGCGGGTCCTAGAAAACTGCTCTCATCAAGATTGGACAGCTCAATGGGTGAACTGGTTCTGCTTTCTACTGGTACACTTTCGGCTTCAGTATCTGCACCAAAAACATCTTCCGTGCAAATTTGTGCCTCAAAAACGGATGTGGTGTTGACATTTTCAGAATTGTTTTCTAACACTTCATCTTTTGCGTCTAAGTTTGATATAATTTGGGATACACGCATTAAGGATGCGTCTTTCTTTTTGTTCTTTGTATTGTCCTGATTCCTCGTAAGCGAAAAATCATCCTCAAAGAATTGCGAGTATTGTTCACAGCTGGCGTTAGTTGATGTAGTCCGTCCCAGCTTGGAGTCGGATTTACTGCGTCGAAATTTCTGACGCTGTGATACATTTGATCTATTTACTGTCGACTGAGTATATATGCGATGCGGTTTTGATTTAAACTTTGGCGGGGACTCTTGGATTATTTCCAAACCACTTGTTAGTTGATTGTTGTTGTTATTCCTAAGTTTTTCTGTTTGTGGCCCTTTGAATTCGCTCTCCAGTTTCATAAACGTACTGTCGCCAAACTCAAAGGATTGTGAAAACGCCATGACTGTTAGTTAAAATAACTATTTTATTATAATACAATTTATTAAACATATACTAAGAAAACAAAACAAAAATAAAAAAAATGCAGCGGTTTGCGAAATGAGAGCTGCCAACATTCTTCAAAGTACTTAAGTACCGATATCAAAAAAATTGTGTGCCAGAAGTATCGTAAAATACAGTGTTGAACAAAAAAACTTTCATCAATGTATATCGATATTTGTATCAACAGTCTTCACTCAGCTGCCAAGATATCTTGAAAACAGAAAACAATAGTAAATAAAAGTAAAATCCAGCTATATCTATTAAGTTAAGTTGATAATTATATAGGAAAATGGAGGAATTTAAAGTACCAGGATTGCCAGTCACTCCAATATACAAATGCCAAGAGCCTATTATTCTAGTAGAAAAACCTGCAGAACCTCCGCCGCTGCCGCCGCCAAAAACCAATCCAAGTGTTGGTTGCCCCTACAAAGTGCCAAAATGGTCCCGGCCACCCGGTGATAATGTGTTCTATAGATTCGAAGTGCTCAAGTCTGGACAAATAATTGACGAAGTCAAGGACCTGCAGCAGCAAGCCATCTGGACATTTGGACGCCTCCCCGAAAATGACATTGCTATGGCGCATCCGACAATATCGCGCTTTCATGCGGTGCTCCAGTATAAGCCGAAACCAACATTTTACGAGGATATAGATGAAGAAGAAGGGAACTCTGACAGTATGCTAAAGTCAGATCAGCCCGAGGGCTGGTACATCTACGATTTAGGAAGCACACACGGCACCTTCCTAAACAAACAACGTTTGCCGCCACGTGTATATATACGCATTCGGGTTGGTCATATGTTGAAGCTAGGCAGCAGCACACGTGTGTTCATAATGCAGGGTCCGCCTGAGGATGAGGAGCCCGAATCAAAGCTATCGGTTACTGAACTACGTGAACAGCGGGAACAAGCAGTAGCTTTGGCTGAGTCAGAAAAGATGCGCAAAACATTCGAGGCAGAGGAAAGAGAACGTAATGAAGGCACCAACTGGGGCATGGCGGAGGATGCTGATGAGGAAACCGATCTATCTCACAACCCGTATGCTAGCACAAACAACGAGGAGCTTTTCTTTGATGATCCCAAGCGTACGTTGCGTGGCTTCTTTGAGCGCGAAGGTCTCCATCTAGAGTACAAATGCGATGAGCTGTCCCAGGGCTCGTTCGTATGCCGTGTAGAGCTGCCAATAGACGATACAAATGGCAGACCCATTGTTGTGGAGGTCACACACAAAGGACGCAAAAAAGACTGCGTGGTGCAATGTGCGCTGGAGGCGTGTCGTACTCTTGATCGTCATGGTGTGCTGCGGCAGGCTAATCAGGAGTCACAAAAACGCAAGCATGTTAAAGCTGGCGATTCTGATGATGAAGATGAATTTTTGGATCGCACCGGCGATGTAGAAAGAAAGAAACAACGAAAGGCAAATAATTCTGCGAGCCTTACACTCACTTATGATGATTTGGTAAGCTAGCAATCCACATAAATGCAAAACGATATTAATTCGAAACTTTTTATACAGCTTAAGCAGGAATTCGAACTTAATATAGAACAGCTGAAAGTAGAGCGAGAGATTTTAGCTTACCAGAAAAAAGAAAAGCGATTAAAGGAGCTGGCTGTCAGACAGCAAAGAGCCAGCGATGATCTGGATAATTTCATGGATACGCTTAGTGGGAATATTCCCCAAGTGGATAAAACTGAGATAAAAAAATTACGGGTTAGTCTTAAAACTTAAATATTAAATGTTGTAAACTAAAATATTTATTTTAAAGCTTGAGGAGCAACGTATTAAAAGTGAACAGCAAAGGTTGGAGCGACTTATCAGACTAGCAAAGCCAACGGCATTTTCCACATCAACTGGCTTAATGAACATTAACAAGACGCAGGACAGTAATGCTTTGAAAAAGCAGTTGCCAATGATTGGCAAGCGGAATCAGTTTAGTAAATTCAAGGTAGTTAAACCACTTCCCAGCGCCCGACCTAAAGTCCAGACAAATGTATTTGCATCCGATGACGAGGAAGTCGAGGAGGAGGAAGAAGAGGCGGCTGCTACGGCAACGACGACGACGACGACAAACTTGCCAGCGGAAACAGTTACAAAGCCATCAACAAGTGAGGATTTACAGGAAGTAAAGCCGACGGCTGAGTCGGAAGTGGTCACGAACAAGTCACTCGCACAGCCGGATGTGACAAACAAAAGTAATGTGACGCACACAATTGAGTCGACAGCGGAAGTACCAACAGCGACAGCAGTGAAGGAATCAACAGACACCACTTTAAGCATAGACACCACAGCACTCACAGACGCTGCCAATGACAGTGCTGAGGAGCAGAGTGCCGAGGAGGCGGCTGCACACAAGAAACGAAGACAACGTGCTCGACAACGCAACAACAAACAACGCCAGGATGTAGACATGGATCTAAATGAGCTGGCCGAGCATGAAGATGTCGAAAAGTATGCCAAATGGGTGCCACCGGCTGACCAAAGAGGCGATGGTTTCACACACTTGAACGACAAATTCGGCTACTAAGCGGATTATTTGCATAGGACTAAAAAAAGATTATCATATATTATTGATATATTTAATGATAAGCTCATTATTGTATTTACTATTCCTACGCTTTGTATCAACGCATGTAGAAAGGCTGATAATTGGTCATGCCTAAGGACTTGTTTGTACAGTAGTCATTGTTGAATTCAGGAAAAATAATCTTCTAAATAATGTTTTACGTAAAAAAAGAAACAGAAATTGTTTTCTTGAAATAGTTAAAGCTACTTTAATATAACTAATAAAATGTTTTATAAGACTCATTGTATTTGTTACGAGCAATCACTGTACAAAACTTCCTGTCTATTTAACTTTGTTTGCTCAGCTTAGTTCGTTTATGTGTATGTTCTGTGTAATATATATAAATAAAACATGTGAATCGAAAGTTCAAAAACTATTAAGCTTGAAGATTAAGCGTGCGTGGGGGATTAAAAGGCTGCATGTAGCTTTTCACCACACTCGAAGCAAACAACTGAAACTTCCCCAGCGTTGAGAGAGAGGGAGATAGACAGAAAAAAGTGGTATCAGTGAGTATTCCTACCCCTGTTGACTTCCACTAGAATTGTCTTGGAATGAGGGGCACTAGTGAACGCATTACAAAATAAATTCCTGCGCACGTAAAGAGAATGAACTCGGGTGTCGTGTGTGTTCGTGGCTAAGTTTGATTGCCGCTGTTAAGGCTCCAGCACTTGAACTTCCAATTCAGTTATAATTTTGCTACTCTTTTCGTCGGTACGGCGAACGGTTGAGCGTGGGACGTGTTTTGTTAGTCGAATTCTTAATTGTTTATAATCAAGTGCCGTTAAAATTAGCCGACTTAACAAATTTATTTAATCGATTCGATTTCGTTAAGATTTCAAACTAAATGGATTGTCAATAGAAGCAACTAACGATTTTATTTCAATGTCACAGAGTGTTATATAAATTTACAAAAAACCAAAGAGAAAAGGGAATTGAACTTGTTTGATAATTTTGATAAAGTTTTGTTTTAATGCGGTCACCACGTTATTTCTCAATAGCCGGAGCACATGTGTGGGTTACATTTTAAAACGCGTAACAGTCCGTCTCAAAAGACGTCCCTGCGTTGGGGCGACTGCTGCTGCTATCCAACAAATCCTTGAACGTGTTCCATGCCAGACTCTGTATCCTAACTAAATGATAACTGTTATTGTTGTTAACAAAATAAGTAGACGCACCAAAAAGAACAATTGCTCAGTAAATGTTGCATAAGCCAAGGCGCATTTGATTGGCGCGCACGTTTTGCCGTCGTTAAAAACAGAGACGCGAGACTCGTCGCATAACTTAACGCCTTGCTTTGAACTTGGCGTAAAAGCTTACACACACACACACACACACCCACCCACATACACTGGACTAGCAAAGGTGAGTGAGTGACTTCGATTGCCCGCAAATGCACTGGGACATGCGCAGAGATTGCGCGCCTACTCTCTGCTTGCCTTTGGGAGCAGCAGTGCGACACTTGTGTTTCTTTTATTTCTATCTTTTTTTTAAAACCGCTTACAGCTCGATTGTAAGTGTTATTGTTTTTATACCCTGTACGCAATTGAAGTGCGTGTAGGTATCAGATAAAGTAAGGCAGTTTACACATCATGAGGTACTGGAAGGTTTGATAAACGACAAAAGACATGTAGATTTATTAGCGCTGTTTGTAAAACAAATTTAATTTTATGTCGATAGCTTAACGGTCAAAATTTGCAGGATTTTAAAATACTAATCGATTTTCGTTCGAAGTTTACTAAGCATAAATTCAAGGTCAAAGCAATTGGTTTGTTCTTTATCATTGATAAATCAAGAATATGTTTTCTTTCAAGGACATTTCCTGCAAAGGAGAATAAAGTCGTTTTTATATTAAGTTTAAATCATCATTTTGATTTCTAGTTAGAGTATTAACCACTAGTAGGAAGACAAGACCTCAATATATATTTGTTTATCTGTTATTTTGATTATTCTAACGCCGATATACAGCGTATCTCTTAGTCGACCATCTTTAACTGGAGCACTCTTACACGTTGTCGTTAATTAATTGTCAAACTATTTTGTTAATGAGGCGTACACGTTGTTCGATTTACCAGATTATTGCTCTCACGCTTGTGGTCATATGAATGCTCTTTAAGCTAATTGACTACGTGCGACATACAAAAACATATGGGTATGTATGTATTACCTGTCTATCTAACGCTTTTATTTTGACGCATCCTGTTGTATAGAAGGTTCGACTTATCGCCGCTGTCTTTAGGCATTATTAAATGCAACGCAGACTGCACGGCGCTAGCTGTTTAAGTACGTCGCATTCGTTCCTAGGTAATTGAAAGCATTAACAAGGACAGCGAGTGACCAAAGGTCAATAGCGAATGTCATATTGCTATCGGGGATATCCTTGCGTAAAGGTCACAAGGGTGGGTGATTGTCCTTGGTTATAATGCGAGTGCGTGAGGGTGAAGGGGGTTGGGCTGTTGGAAGGTCTTTGGTAATTTTGCTTACTGCACTAGCTTCATATTTAATGAAGCGTGCGGTGCAGCTACTTAATTGGGCTAAACATGTCGATGCAGCTGCGTTGTGGGCTTGTAACAGGGCGCCTAAAAGCATACAACATTATTTATAATAATGCTGCTATTTCTCTCTCTTTCAGTTACTTGCCACACGAAAAGTATTAGTTTACAACAAGAAATTATTGCTTTTGCAGGCAAAAAACCTAAACACCCATTATTAAGTATATATATATATATCAAGGACAGCATCGCAGCATAGCAGCAGAAAAGAGAAGCAAGCAACAATGATCAACGTTGCTGGTGTGGTGAGCATTGTGCTCTTTTACCTACTTATTCTGGGAGTTGGCATTTGGGCGGGTCGCAAGAAGCAAGCGGGCAATGATTCCGAAGAGGAGGTCATGTTGGCTGGCCGTTCCATTGGACTTTTCGTTGGCATATTTACCATGACAGGTGAGTCCTAGGTTGCTTAAATATTCTATATATACAGTATGGCTTAAATTTGATGTCTGTCTTTTTGACATTAGCCACCTGGGTGGGTGGTGGTTACATTAATGGTACGGCGGAAGCAATTTACACCTCAGGCTTGGTCTGGTGTCAGGCGCCATTTGGTTATGCCCTGAGCTTGGTCTTTGGTAAGTAAATCCCTGAAATCTACTTTATTACCTTTTTTCACACATGTTTTTTGTATTCTTTATTTTAAGGTGGCATCTTCTTTGCCAATCCCATGAGAAAGCAGGGCTATGTAACCATGTTGGATCCGCTGCAGGATTCGTTTGGTGAACGCATGGGTGGATTGTTGTTTTTGCCCGCTCTCTGTGGTGAGGTCTTTTGGGCAGCAGGTATTCTAGCTGCCCTGGGCGCCACATTGTCTGTCATCATCGACATGGATCATCGCACCTCGGTCATATTGTCGTCGGGCATTGCCATATTCTATACACTTTTTGGCGGCCTTTATTCGGTGGCCTATACAGATGTCATTCAGCTGTTTTGCATCTTTATTGGACTGTGGATGTGCATACCCTTTGCCTGGACCAATGAGCACGTGCGTAGCTTGAGCGACATGGAAGTTGATTGGATTGGGCATGTGGAGCCGAAGCAGCGCTGGTTCTACATAGACTACGGCTTGCTGCTCGTCTTTGGCGGCATTCCCTGGCAGGTGTACTTTCAACGTGTGCTCTCCAGCAAGACGGCGGGTCGGGCACAACTACTCTCCTATGTGGCTGCTGCCGGTTGCATACTGATGGCCATTCCTCCAGTACTCATTGGTGCCATTGCCAAGGCAACGCGTGAGTATAATCAGAAAATGCTTCTATACCTTTAATCCTAAACTAATCTATCTATTCTTTTGACAGCTTGGAATGAAACAGCGTACAAGGGTCCTTACCCACTCACTGTGAATGAGACGAGCATGATATTGCCCATGGTACTGCAATATTTGACACCCGATTTCGTTTCCTTCTTTGGACTGGGCGCTGTCTCAGCTGCTGTCATGTCCTCGGCGGACTCCTCAGTGCTGTCGGCTGCCTCGATGTTTGCCCGCAATGTTTATAAATTGATTTTCCGTCAGAAGGCTTCCGAAATGGAAATCATTTGGGTAATGCGTGTCGCTATCATTATTGTGGGCATTCTGGCGACCATTATGGCCCTCACCATACCGTCCATCTACGGATTGTGGTAAGTGCAGGTCACATTCACTTGGGAAAACAGAATTTTGAAAGATATACATTATTTTTGTCTATATTTTTTCTGAGTGTAGCTTAGACTGATTGACAAACTCATTTACATAAGTATCTTATATTTTCTATCCGCTGTGCAGGTCCATGTGCTCGGATCTGGTGTACTGTATTCTGTTCCCACAGCTCTTGATGGTTGTACACTTTAAGAAGCATTGTAATACATATGGCAGCCTGGCGGCTTACATTATTGCTCTCTGTTTCCGTTTGTCTGGTGGCGAGGCCATCCTAGGACTACCTGCTCTCATCAAGTATCCTGGTTATGATGCGGAAACGAATACGCAGCTGTTTCCCTTCCGCACAATGGCCATGCTTATAAGCCTGATCACCTTAGTGTTTGTCTCCTGGTGGACCAAGTAAGGAAAAACAATTCTTTCTGTAATTTTTGATAGTTGATCTAATCCTTTCACCCTTAGAATGATGTTCGAATCGGGTAAGCTGCCGCCCAGCTATGATTACTTCCGATGTGTGGTCAATATACCCGAGGATGTTGTGCGCGTTGGCGATCCAGCCGAGTCCGGCGAGCAGCTGTCTGTGATGGCAGGTCCATTGGCTCGGTCGTACGGTGCGGCCACAATGGCCGGCAAGGATGAGCGCAATGGACGCATCAATCCGGCACTGGAGCCTGATGATGATCTGCCCGTCGCCGAGGCACGACGCATGAATCAACAGACGGCCCAGGCACAGGTCCAAAAGATGCTCGATACGGCCACAGGCAAGTCGGGTGGTGGTGGCGGGCAAAATCAGGGCATGGCCATGCCGACACCTGAACAGGATAACACTGCGTTTTGAGCGGTTTATTCGGTGATGATGTTTAGGATTAGGTTCTCAGTCCCACTGTTTGCTACGTTTTGTTTATTGAGCTTTTTAGATTGTTATATACACTACATATATGATGTATTTTCAGCGTACGTTAAACACACAAGTGCTCAGGTATAAAGTGCAGAATGTTGCGTTTAAAGTTTATATTTTGTATTAATTTTGCCATAATGTTGTGTATAGTTTCTAATAGAGAAGATTTATATGCATGCTTAAACCTTATCCGGTAATTTTATTTTTTTTGTGAATTAGTATGGCTTTGAGTATAGTCAAATTAAATATAAATATATAGTTCAATTGACACATATCAAATGTATAAATGTTATATAGCGATAACTTAAATGTGAAACGAAAAACCAATCGAGCGATCGATAAATCGATAAACATATCAATGTCAAAACTGAAAGTAACTTAAAACATATCAATTGCATTTTCCCATTGCACGAGAAATGCATCTTAATGTTTGAAATACGCATTAATTTAAAATGAAAAGTTTGAAAGCGATCTATGCTAACGAATATACACTACATATATTGGGTCCTACTCACTTTCATTAGCTGATGATATATGTGTACTTTCACAAAGGCAAGGTTAATTAAAATCACCAACAAAGTATGTATTCGTCCTTAAATATTTATAGGTTCATACAATGTAAATCATGTGTCCTTCCACAACAAAAGAAACTAAAACAATTAAATCAAAGCTGACTAAACGTACAGGAAGAGCATTCACAGAAATACATATCATCTATGCAAATGAAAAAAAAAGAATAAATAAATATTATATAAACGAAATATTTATACGTATATAAGTTAATGGAACGTTATATAGGCAAAAGAATTTTAGCTGCTCTCAAAGAGCAACACAAAACACAAAAGTAAGAAACGTAACACAAAAACATATGAAGCTAACATATTGGAAAATGTTGCGTCATGGTACCTAATACGTGTATAATTATCATATATACATTGTTATACATATACACACACCTATTTATATGAAAAAATATATAAAAAGGGGGATGATACACTGAATTTAGAAAAGATATATACCAAATGAAATAAACAACTATTATATGATTCCCTGCGGTAATGGATATTGGCAAACCAAGTTGCTTGGAAACACGCGCTGCCTCTAAAATTAATCCAAAATACAACAAACTAAAAATTAATTAAATAATGGAAATTTAATCCAACAAATTATTTATTCCGATAAATTCCATAAGTATTTTTATGTATTTTATTGAGAGATGTGCATGTGTTCGTTTCGTCAAAAAAGAATTCTCTTGGCTCGTTTGTTAAAGTTTGTTCCCGTTGATAATATGAAACATTTAAATACTTTAAATGGATAAATACTTAATACTTAATATGATTATGACATCTAAGTGAAAACTACTTTAAACGTAATAAGTACTTAAATGATGACTGCTTTTTGAATTGAGCCTCGTATATTTGTTCCATATACTCTTTGGGCCCTAACGTTTTTTAAACCTTTATATAAGCGAATTTTAAACCGTAATATCAAGATTGGATATATCAAAATGTCCACATAATATACATACTCAATTTACATACAAAAGAGATACACATATATACTTACATATATCTGTTTTTGCTGTTGTTACTTAATGTTGATTGTTGAAATTTATCTATGTTTATAGTTTTTGCATAAAAATCTGAGTGTGTATATCTTTCACTAAATAGGTTAAGCTCATAGATAGAATAAGTTTTTGTTTGAAAAACTTTTTAAAGACTTCTGAATTTCCATTTAATATTTTTCGTTTGTATTTGCAGCAACGCAAACTATATCTGTATATAACAAGAGATAATTGAATTGCTTAAGCAACTTACTAACTAACAAAACCACCAAATATTTTATGTATTACAATTATTACAGGATGATTGAAGCGGATGAGCAATGAACGAACTACTAAAGTACTCTAAATAGAAAAATTGATAGTAATCATATTATGTTAAATTGTTAGTTGTGTTACAAAATGGAGTTTTACTTTCGTTCACCTATTGTTGTCTAATCAATTGATGTAAACTTAATTACTTACTAGCGGCATATTACAAACTATGTTATTTTATAATTGAGGCGAGATTACGATATACAATATACGATCAAATTACACCAAAAACAAAAATAAAATAACAAACGAAAATACATATCAATGTTTAAAGCATAGCAAAATAATAGAAACGAAGATTAAAAACGAGAGAACAAAAAACAAAGTATTTAATAAATAACAAATATATATATATATTAAAATGGTTTCTTTAAGATGTATAACAAGTGTAATTTTTTATTCTATTTCGCAAGCTGAATGTATTTATTTATTTGGCCAGCTTGTGTAAAAACACATTACAACAAACAAAAGCAGTCTAATGACAATTTGAAAACAATGGCATCTGCATAATCTTAAGCGGAAATTTCCCATCATAAAAATTCAGTTGCAAAGGTAGTCTCTAAGTTAAAGAGCAAATGGAAATTGAAACTACTGCCTGCTGCTGCTGAACAATGAGCAAAAGAAGATCACATCAAGATCATCTAATCTTGTAGAGTTAGTTGTTTGCGATACTTATGGGAAATACTTCTGCTGCTGGCTGTTAGAAGTAAATTAGTTTGTTAAAGTGCTAAAGCTGAGATTCGTTATGTTGCTGCTGTTGCACTTGTGCAATTAAATTGTTTTCTTAATTAGCTACAAGTCGTATAATGCCTCTCTCATCACAAGTTCATATCTGACGTCGCACACAAGAATTGCCCTCTAATTGATGTTTTTGTTGTTGTTGTTGTTGTTGTGGATGTTGCTGTCGTGTATGTGGTTGCTGATGTTGTTGTTACTGGCAGCTGAATATCCGGTATTTTTCGAGAAATTTGCATAGCATTCGCCAAAGCTGTTTGGATTTGGATAAAATACCTTCAACTGTCAATTAGGCGACTAGCAAAGTTTAAGAATTTTACGAATGTCATGTGAATGTAATCTTAAGATCTCCCTTGAGCAGAGGTTCTTCAAAAGACTCAAAGAAATCATTTTCACGTCATCTTTATTAAGCAATTCATAAAGTATTAAATCTAATGCATTTTACACTAAAACACAATGGGTTGCACATCGGGGTCGAAATTTTTGAATAATTTAAAGAGTTTTTTTTTGTTTTTTTTTTTTGAGATGAAACGAAACTGTGCGGGATGAGGACACGAGTATTTTAAGGCACTTGAGTGTATGTTGAGGCTTCCGTTACTCAAGCTCACTTCCTGCGGTAGGTGTAGCCGCCATTGGAGCTATAGCCCTGCTGAATGGTATCCGGCACTTGGCTGGGTGGTGGGTATGAGTACCCAGAATCTTGGGAGGGTGCACCGTAAGATGAGGATGGTCCACTGGGAATGCTGTCACCGTTGGGCGCTCTATAGCTGTTAGAGGGTGCAGCAGGTGCATTATATGAAGATGAGGGTCCTGTGGAGTAACCACCGCCTCCAGAGGATGAGGAAGATGATGATGATGATGATGATCCGAACGATGAGCTGCCGGAGCTCGAGGGTGCATTATATGAGCTGCTGCCGCTACCACTAGGTATTGAGTAGGGGGTGGATGGTGGGGCTCCATATGAGCTGGATGGAGCTGCAGGTGCTGGTGCCGAGTAGGAGTTGGAAGGTCCTGTACTTGGTGCACCATATGAGCTGGAAGGTGCAGATGGGTACGAACCACCACTATTTGTTACTTGGCTGGGTGCGGTGTAAGAACTGGAAGGGCCTGCACTTGTTGCACCAGCAGATGGGTAGGGTCCTCCGCTGTTAGCACCGGTACTGGGAGCCGAGTACGAGCTGGATGGGGCCTCTTTTGGCGCACCATATGAACTGGATGGAGCAGCTGGATAAGGTCCACCACTATTTGTTCCTTGGCTAGGGGCAGAGTAGGAGCTCGATGGTGCCTGTTTCGGGGCACCATATGAACTGGATGGAGCAGCTGGATAAGGTCCACCACTATTTGTTCCTTGGCTAGGCGCAGAGTAGGAGCTCGATGGTGCCTGTTTCGGGGCACCATATGAACTGGATGGAGCAGCTGGATAAGGTCCACCACTATTTGTTCCTTGGCTGGGGGCAGAGTAGGAGCTGGAAGGGGCAGAGCTAGGTGCACCATACGATTGTGAAGGAGCTGCTGGGTAAGGTCCACCACTGTTCGATCCTTGACTGGGTGCAGAGTATGAGTTTGATGGAGCTGAGCTGGGAGCACCATATGATTGAGCGGGAGCTGCAGGGTAGGGGCCACCACTGTTTGATCCTTGACTGGGTGCAGAGTAGGAGCTGGATGGTGAAGAGCTGGGTGCACCATATGATTGAGAGGGAGCTGCAGGGTAGGGTCCACCACTATTTGATCCTTGACTCGGTGCAGAGTACGAGCTGGAAGGAGCTGAGCTGGGAGCACCATATGATTGTGAGGGACTAGCTGGGTAGGGTCCACCGCTGTTTGCGCCAGGACTGGGTGCGGAATATGAGTGGGAGGGTCCAGAGCTTGGTGCACCGTATGATTGAGAGGGAGCTGCCGGGTAGGGTCCACCACTGTTCGATCCTTGGCTGGGTGCTGAGTATGAGCTTGATGGTTTGGTGCTGGGAGTGCCATATGATTGCGAAGGAGCAGCTGGGTAAGGTCCACCACTGTTTGATCCTTGGCTCGGTGCCGAGTAAGAGCTGGAAGGAGCAGCTGGATAAGATCCACCACTGTTTGCGCTAGGGCTGGGCGCAGAGTATGAACTGGAAGGTCCCGAACTTGGTGCACCGTATGAGCTGGAAGGAGCAGCTGGGTAAGGTCCACCACTGTTTGATCCTTGACTGGGTGCAGAGTATGAGTTGGATGGTGCAGAGCTGGGAGCACCATATGATTGAGATGGAGCTGCAGGGTAGGGGCCACCATTATTTGATCCCTGACTGGGTGCTGAGTAGGAACTAGATGGAGGAGAGCTGGGAGCACCGTATGATTGCGAGGGCGCTGCAGGATAGGGTCCACCACTATTTGATCCTTGGCTGGGTGCAGAGTACGAGTTGGATGGAGCTGACCTGGGTGCACCATATGATTGTGAGGGAGTTGCTGGATAAGGTCCACCACTGTTTGCACCAGGACTGGGTGCGGAAAATGAGTTGGAGGGTCCTGAGCTTGGTGCACCGTATGATTGAGAAGGAGCTGCTGGGTAGGGTCCACCACTTTTTGATCCCTGACTGGGCGCAGAATAGGAGCTGGAGGGTCCTGAGCTTGGTGCACCGTATGATTGAGAAGGAGCTGCAGGGTAGGGTCCACCACTTTTTGATCCCTGACTGGGCGCAGAATAAGAGCTGGATGGTGCAGAGCTGGGTGCACCGTATGATTGCGAGGGAGCTGCAGGGTAGGGTCCACCACTATTTGATCCTTGGCTAGGTGCAGAGTAGGAGTTAGATGGAGCTGAGCTGGGAGCACCGTATGATTGAGAAGGAGCTGCAGGGTAGGGTCCACCACTTTTTGATCCCTGACTTGGCGCAGAATAGGAGCTGGAGGGTGCAGAGCTGGGTGCACCATATGATTGCGAGGGAGCTGCAGGGTAGGGTCCTCCACTATTTGATCCTTGGCTAGGTGCAGAGTAGGAGTTAGATGGAGCTGAGCTGGGAGCACCATATGATTGAGAAGGAGCAGCTGGATAAGATCCACCGCTGTTGGCGCTAGGGCTTGGTGCGGAGTATGAGCTGGAAGGTCCTGGATTCGGAGCTCCGTATGAGCTGGAAGGAGCAGCTGGATAGGATCCACCGCTGTTTGCTCCTGGGCTTGGTGCGGAGTACGAGGAGGAGGGTGCACTTTTCGATGAGGAGTGGCTGTTGCTGCCACCACTTGGAGCACCATAGTTGGAAGAAGGTGGTGCTATAGGATTGAATGAAGCACCTGGTCCTGAGGTATATCCGTTGGCGCCGAGGGTCTGCGTTTTTGAGGGAGCGCCATAGTTCGTCGATGGAGCCGAAGGCAATGGAAGGAAGCTGCTCACGCTGGGAGAACCAAAGACGGAGGATGGATGAGATGGAGCACCATAGCTGCTCGATGGTGGTGATGACTTGGGTGGTCCGTACTGGCTTGATGGTGGTGCACCATAGCTTGATGAAGGTTGAGACGGTTTTGGTGGTCCATACCTGGATGCTGGACGACGTGGTGATTGATGTTTCCTGGGAGGTGGTGGTGGTGGTCCATACGTTTTGCTGGGTTGTCTTGGTGGTGCACCATAGCTCGAAGATGGTGGTCCTGGACGTGAAGGTGCTCCATATGAACTCGACGGTTTGTGATGGGAAGAACCACCTGGAGCCGAGTAGCTATTAGATGGACCAGGTCGTGAGTTAAACGATGGCGCCGGACCCGATGCGGGTGGCAAATAAGAGCTGGCAGGCGGTGCACCATACTTGGATGCTGGTCTGTGGCCCGAAGGCGGCGGCAAATAAGCATTGTTAAGCGGCGCCTCACGTTTTGCGGCAGCCACATCGTACGGCGAGACAATAACGACGAAGACAACGGCAACGGCACCAAAAAGCTACAGTTAAATAAAACAAAACATAAGAAAACAAAACAAGGAAATTAGTTTTCTATGTCGATCCGGATAATGTGATGTGTGTGGCATCAATACAATAAACTTAAACTTACCACAGCGAACGACGAGCTCATCTTGGCGCGATGCGTCTTAATAGCAAATTGGCCAAGCTAAAACGAGATAGAGAGATAGAGAGAGAGGGAGCAAAAGAAAGTAGGTAAGTCCAAAGTCAGAGAAATAAATTACGCTAATGTTGCATAAGTATTTATTTAATGCGCATCACCATGTGTCTGTGACCGAGAAATGTGAGGTCAACCTTCAATCATTGGCCACAAAAAACAAAAAACGCTCATCAATCTCGCTAGTTGGACAGCTGTAAAGCTACTCATACTCAATGTCAAGAACTCTGCACATTTAGCCAACAGTTGAACCGTGTCGCCTAGTTTTTAAAATACATTTTTAGCTCCTCTCGGTGTATTTTTGGCATAAACTTAACTAAGCTCTAAAGAAAAGCCACATGCCACATGCCAAAAGCGATATAAAGTGAAACTTCTTTTATGCCAAAAATTGAATAAAATGCCACAGCTAAGGGCTTTTATATGCCTAAAGTCTTAGATTGTGGCCGCGCAAATTTGATGATATGCAATAAACTACTCCTACTCCCACTCACCCTGCTGTCATACTATAACATCCCTAGTTGTTGCCACAATGCCAAAGCATGCGGCACAATATTTTTCTCTAGTGCTGTTTGCCAATTATTGTTGGCATTTTTTCTTGTTTGTCGCACTCTCCTTGTTATGGTGTGTGCCGTTTTTAACTTTCAATTATTGTTTATGTCGCGTGTCTGTTGTCGTCTTGATTGCAAAGAAAAAAGAAAAAAAAAAACCTAAGATTATAATTACAAATTTGAGCCCACATAAGTGCTGACACTTCTGACCCATTCACCGAGGCAATAACATATTTGTGTGTGTGTGTTTTTTTTTTCTTTTATGAGCAGTGCGTAAACATTTCTAATTGGCCATGGTGTTGTGATGTAACTTTAAACTCAATAGGGTTAAGAAGCTGCAGTCAAAGTATGGAAGAAAAGGTTATAGGCCTAAAATACTTGTTAACAAGATATTTTGCCAAATCCGAATTATAAAACTTTTGTTAGTGCTGAACTTTATAGATATTGATCATTCATCATCAATCTTTAACACTTAACAGGAGCTCGAATTTAGTTTTGTTTGAAACACTGTTACACAAGCTGCTATCCTTGTTGCATTCACACGCACACACACACACACACACACTAACCGTTCAAAGGCAACAGCAGTTTGTTTGATGATGTGCAGATGGGTTGTTTTTTTTGTTGTTGCTGAAGATGTTATGCTGCTAAGCCGAATGTTGAATGCAAACTACTCTGTTGTCGGTTTCGACGCATGCACTTTTATACGAAAGCCGCCATGGTGTCTCAGCCAAGCTCAACGAATATCATAACTGGGCAAAAAGGCAAAGAAGCCAGCGTCGCTGCCGGCGTCAAAGCCAAAAAAATTAAAGCTTCCACAGCTGAGAAAAAAATACAATGAGCGGCAACATGTTTTCAATTTTGGTCTTCTTTTTTATGTAACTCCAAATGCACTCTTCAAAAGCGATTCACTCAGCCAACATCTCTACCACAACAATTACAATAACAAAAGCTGTGGCGCTTACACGACTGCGCAGTCGACGTCAACGTCAGCGTTTGCTATGCCAGGGGCAGGGGCATTCATAAAGCGGCTGTTGAAGCTTTTGCGGCTTGCTTTTTGCATTGATAAAAACATACAGCAAAGCAAACTTGACTCAGGCCGCCCACCAGCTGGGTGTATGTGAGTTTGTGTATTTGTGTGAGTGTGGCAAGTTCAGTGGCGGCATTAATCACAAATGGAAATACCTAACGGCAAGCGTTGTATAATTGTGCGCCAATTGTGCGTATACTTTATGTGTATATAAAGCATACGCCTGAGGCCAGCTGCGGGAACTCTTTCTTCTATTAAAATACACGCTGCTGGTTTACTTTGTAACCAAAATTGAATGCATTTTATGAAGTTTTTTTTTTAGTAAACAGTTAGAGGCATCTCGAGTTTCTTCCAGATATAACTGGCCCATGGGATGCACTCCTTGTGCAAATGCATATAGGCTAGTCCCTTGGGGCAGTCGATCTCAGTGGCTGGAATGCCCAGAGTCTCGCAATACCAATACTTGGCCGGATCAAAGTGATGGGGATATGTCTGTCCAATCCCTGACTCATCTTGGCAGGCCGAGTGACCAGCCTCAGCATTTATCACAAAAAAAATAGCAGCAATAGCAGAGCAAAGACTAAAACCAGACAACATTCATGAATAGAATAAACTTGTTTTTTTGAAGACTTCCATGGTTATATAACACCCACCGGCTTTCATTGCTAAGTTCATTGAAAGTTTCTATCAAGTGTGCTCTTTTCAGTCAGAAGACGATATTTATATAGTTCTCATTCTTCTAGGAGATAATAAAAGTAAAATGTATAAAAAACACAATTGAAAAAACTTCGCATCCGTTGATATTTATCTGTGAGCGACATCAGATTGATAAGGAAGAAAAGATGCTCGAGAGAGAGAACGAGAGAAAGAGAACGAGATGAAGTTTTGGGATGCCTTTTTGTTGCTACTGATAAAGAAAACAGGATGGTAAAAATTATAGCATTTATCTAAAATTAAAATATATTATTATTAGCTAATGCAATTAGAACTGTTTGAATATTCAGATATTCCACATTCAACGCATTATTAGCTCATTATTGTAACTAGGCTAATCGATAAATATAAATTCGTTTCGTTTGTTTGCTTGGGGTAATAATCACTTATGATTAATGAGCTGTTAACTGTATCCAAATATTGATTCATTGATATAGCAGTAATGCAATTAGCATAGCGCCAGGTTTTTTCAAATTTCGAACCCATAAAAACCAAATAGTCAACATTGAAATGGCTACCTTTAAATTCATGCTGTGTAAATTCAATTTAACTGCAAAATAAATTTGATTTTTTGGCAAATTACAAATATAAATGATTGTGTTACATCTTTTGTTAACTGTTTAATCGCATTTTGTGTGCGAATTTTGTCTTTTGTTTCTTTTATGGCTCCTAAAGCGTTTCGTGCCGCTCTGTGGCATAACAAACACTTGACCAACTTAAATGCTTAAGTGTGGATGCAAAAACAAAAATATCACGAATTAAGCAAAGACAAAAAAACACACAGTTGATGAAAACTCACAAAATAAAAAACCTACAAAATCTATTACAAAATGTTTAAAAAGTAATTACAGTTTCCGCATTCAACTGGCGGGTAAAAAGGGGCAGTGGAAGAGGTGTCGCCAAGCAGCAAGTGCCTTTTGATAGAGAGAAAGAGGGTGATTGAGGCAGTGACAATGACTTGAAAGATAGACAAACAGCCGCCTGGGGGCAGTTAATTTGGGTTGTGTTTAACATTTCGGGTAGAGTTTGTAGATAGAGAGAGAGACTAAATATTAAATGCTGTGACTGAATTTTGAGCTTTTCGTTAAAGACGAATTTGTGCCACACAGCATAGAGGCAGATAGCTTTTGAGTAAATCCAATTATTGAGTTTGCAGTGAAATGCGACGAGCCGCCGATTGTTGCACAAGTCCCAAATACGTGTGTACCATTTCTATCATTGATGAAGTGCTCTAAAAATAACCAACTAATATGCACAAAGTGCTTTTGCTTGTGGAGCATTTTAATTTTTATATTGCCAAAAAATTGTTAAATGCAAAAAGAGAGCTGATAAGAATCCAACCCAAAGCATAGAGGATGTGTGGTAACATACTATAAATGCCAGCGATTGCAACATTTCCAGTTCAGTCACTCAATAAAATGCATCAAGGTTTGAGTTAGTTTCGTCTTTATGAATACTTCATCTCTATAGAATTATATTCTTTGCAGCTATGATTATAAGTTTTCTGCTCTTGGGCATCTTTGTGAGCCTCGCAACAGCCTATAATGGTCAGGATATCTACGCGGAGCCCAACTGCACCAGTGTTGAGGATCATGCTCGCAAGTTCCGTGACATCTCCGATCCCACTCACTACTGGGTGTGCCCCGAGGGACAAGAGAAGGCTGACTATATCCGGTGCCCGGATAACTATGCCTTCTTGGAGCAAAAACAGGAATGCGTTGTCTGGGAGGAGTGGAAGTGGCTTGAGCCCTTTACCAAATAAACAACGTTAACGTTGAAAAACTTTAGCATTTCTCTCGTTAAACAGCGCACAGAATATAACGTAAATATTAATGACATCACAACCTGTCGTATTATATGTCTGCTCGCGCTCTGTTGCCAATTAGTTTAGCCAAGATTTGATTGGATTCGATGGAATTTGAGTATAAACGAGATTGTACGTTTCTGTTTGCTGCGGTGGTGTTATCGATTTGGTGTCAAATAAATTAATTAAACTCAATACTCTAACTTTTGCAAGCGTTGCCATGTTTGCATTGCTCCAAAAAAATAGAAAAAAAATCCCTCATATAACCACAAATGTATTTTCTAGTGTGAAGTGAATCGGATTTCCTTTTAAAGAGTTCCAAGCTGAGTTTAAAGAAATCTGCAAAAAATGCGATACTCTAGTTTTAAGTAAGGCAAGCAAGCTCGATTATCGAGAATGTTAACAAGTCGTCACATAACTTTTGTAATGTTTAAAATAATGATAGCATAAGCACGTTTAACCTTCTGTGTTATCAATGAAATACGTTGAACTTGAGACAAATACTAAAAAATATAGCTATAAAGTAAATATACTGATTAAACATTAACTTTCATAGCCCCAACCAATCTGACCCGTTAACCAAGTAAACTAATTGTATTTGATTTTGAAAAAAAAAACAAGAGATTTATTTTATTACAAGAAATGAAAATCGACGCCGAGTTATGTCAATAACGATGTGAACATTATTTTGGTATTTTTTTTTCGTGTTTGTTAGGCAGGTTGATAGATATGTATGTATGTATGTTCGTCTGTATGCATGTGTGGTATATATTCGAAATACGAGTATGTCTGATAAACGATAATTAGGCAGTGCGTGTCTGTTGTTGCGCTTGTAATGTTATCTAACACCTTCGATTGCCAATCAAAGCTGATGCCGTCCAACGTCGATGTAGCTGCTACTACTGCAATCAATCAAGTTGGCTATGGCAGACATAGTATTTTTGTATTTGGAAAAGAGCAGCAACCAACCCACAAACTGTGATGATGACAAACGATGCTCCAATTTGTAGTGGTGGGGGTGGGAGGGCTTAACAAAATATAAATCGTATTTTTTTGTTGGTGTTTTTTTTTACAAGTAAAAGTCATAAATATCAAACAAAGCAAAGGCCTCGATAAACTTTACGCGCGCTCACATTAAAAGTGAAAAGTACTTCAATAAATTTTTGATAGAAATCATTGCCGCAATGCAAACAAGCCGAGAGACACTGTCACTGATTTTTGTGGCTCACTGCGATGGCTCACTGAAGTGGTGCACTGGTTTTCAGTTTGGTTTTTTGGTGCCGATGGCCTACAGTGTACAAAAGTACGGTGAAGTGTTGTTCATCATCAATGGCATCATATAATAATAATAATGATAAATTTTATTCATGTTTGCTTTATGCTTTACTCAGAGCTGAAAGCCATGCCCCAATTAGTGGCTTGAGCTGTTTGCTACTCTTTAATCTGAAGAAAGTTTCAATGGCCTTGACAAGCACACCCTCTCTCCCCTGCCCACTCAAACACACTAATCAAAATTACGTAGCTGGTTGCATCTAACCAGCATGAGTTTCAGCCATGACAATGACAACAGCAACAGCACTTGCTTCATTTGGTAATGCATAACTTGCCACATCAGTAAATGATCTCCCAGCTGGTAGTAAGTTGTATTTGAAATGTTGCTGCGTGGGTATCGCATGTTTATCAGCTGCTCGCATCAACAATTGCCTCTGGCTCATATTTCTGGGTTAAGTTGCTGCACGGGCAAAAAACAAACATAAAACACAACAATAATATATTTCGCAATTAAACGGCTCATAATTGTTAACATTATTGTAAGTTGACGGCTACTTATTGCCAACACTTCGATTCGAGATTGTGCAAATGCTACAGATGATTAACAATTGCAAAGGGAGGCGATGAGCAGCTGCAACATGTACGCAATTTTCTGGTTAATGTGTACCTCAATCATTATATACCTAAACAGCAAATCGTGATTCCTTGTCCCCAAAATGTACCACAACACGATTACAAGTCAAGTTTGTAGAATAAGTCGGATAAGTGTTCTTCACTCTATTTGTCGACTCATATTTGATTGCTCTTAGTATTTCTTAAGGACGGCAAGGCTAAGTGAGCTGTCAAAAAGCGTACAAGTAGATTAATGAAAGCTTAAATCTGTAAATGGGCATAATACATTCTTGTTTAGATAATTTAAATAGGAGTTTAATTTATTTATTGTATGTTAAGATCCTAGTACATTACTCTGAATTAATTTTCTAAATACTTTTCGGCATTCATTATTCATTCATTTTCAATAAAATTCTTATCAATCTTAATCAATCTTTATTCAGCAATATTCAATGAAAAATTTGCCAATTTCGTTTCGATTGATGTATTCACTGATTAGACTTTCTTCCAATGAAATACGAACTTTGTATTTTTCGCCAGACTGTCTGTCACTTGAGAGACAAATTGACATGTCGCAAAAATGATAAATCTCAAACTTGAGAGACAGGTGGTCCGACAGACAACCTGAACAAAGATAGAAGCAATCAATGCCAAATGAGCTTTCATCAAAATGACAAATAAATAAGCAAGAGCTGTGAAGTTGAAGGCCCAAAGTCGATCTAGTTAATCAGCGACACTCGACTGGCGAGCATTAAGTTAGCATAGGTCATAGTTCACAGCAACATACTGTGTGGGTGCTCCACCTGAAAGCCTCCCCAACTTTGTTTCAGTTCAAGTTCGTTGCTGACGTCATTTGGTGGACAGCTTTCACGTCATATCCGAATAATGCCATTGGAGCATCAAATCGGACTTCACATTTGAACGGCTAATGACTTGAATAAATCATAATACTATTTTTTAAAGATACATCAATAATTCAACATGCTGCGAATGAGCAATTTATGTGCATTGAAACAAAATTCTACTAAATGTCAACCCGCATTAGAAGCAATTATTTTTCACAGTTGGTTTCGTGCTGCAATTAGAATATAAGATAGAGATGAAAAATCATCGATTTGGAAGGCTTTAACTATTATTCCTTTTTAGCTGCGCTGTCAAAATATATGTAAATTGATTTAAAATCAGCACTAGAAAAATATATTAAATTAAATATTATTCAAAGCAATTTAAACTTATGGTTGATAAAAAAAGTAATAAAATCATTAAACAAAAAATCTTAGGTTGATTTATTTTAAGCTTAAAAAAAACATTGTCTCTTAGTAAAAACTAGCTGTCATTAAATCGACTGTCAAATCTTATATTGCTGTCAAATAAAGTTGAGATTGCTTTTAAATGAACTTTTTTATGTGCTCAGCTATAAAAACAAAAAAAAACTTAGCAAATGTTTGTATATTAACTGATAGCCATTGTAAAACCCCTGAGGATAAGCTTTCACCACTGCTATTTACCCCTCTATCAACAGCTGATGAACAGCTGGAAAGAGCAGATGACTGGCAATAGACTGGAAGGCAGCTTTGGCATATCCTACATTTGGAAGGCGATTCATTTTGACAGGCCAACAATTAGCAATAAAGAAAGCTCCGCCTACTCGCGCTCTCTTTCTATGTGTGTGTCTGAGTGTGTGTGTATATATGAAAGTGTTTGTTACAAGGCCACACCCACGCGGCCATGTTTGAATGAAATGACAGGCTGACTGCGTCGTTGGAGGCGCCATCAGCAGCAGCAGCAGCAGCAGCTGAAACGAGAAAGTTGCTCACCATCTCATACGATACAATTAAATAAGGAAGAGAGAGCATGATTAGTGGAACAAAATGGCATATGGAACATGCAACGCTTTGCCAAACTCACGCACACAAAAAATTCTACACAGTAGCATGAACATGAACCCAGTATTGAGAACTTAGGTTACACATTTTTCACAGGGCAGCTGTTGTTGTTGTTGTTGTTGCCAACTTAAGTAAGGTCATCGAAATGTCAAAAGTTGCATTTTTCGATACGACAGCGTCACACACATGAACATGTGCATATGTGCAAGTATACACATACACAGATAGAAAGAGAGCGAGCTACACGCATTCGGCATTCACAAGTTTCATGTAACAAAGTGTTTGTCACGTTGACAATGTTTTTGTTAACACAAACACATGCTACACCTCCCACACAAATACACACACACACACACACACATGTGAGTAGTTGTCACCGACAAACTGCAATTAATTTGCAAGCTTTGTCTGCGTCACCATCGTAGGCGTCGTCGCTATGACGAAAATAATTGTACGAAAACTTATTGACCGTACTGTTCTCTTCTCCTCTGACGTTTTCGAGGGCCTCTTTTTGGATCCCCTTTCGTCCTTTGTTCTCTGTTCTTTCATGCTTCAACACTTTCGGCGGCCATTTTGGAAGCGGTGTTCCCGGTGGGCGCCCTAAAAATTCCACCACTCATATGGCACACACTAACACACACACACACACACATTGGTACTTGTATTGAAACGGGAATCTCTCAATAAATATTTGTTGTTGTTTCATTTCCTGCCTTGTTACTTTGTATTATTTGATTTTAGTTTCTATGTATCTCCCTTACTTTCTCTCTATCTCTCTCTCTCTCACTTGCCTATGTTTTTCTCTCCCTCATCTCCAATCCCTCTCCCTCTCCCTTTCCCTCTCACTTTCATGCTTGACACTTGGTTGGCTGCGCCAAGCGTCAACACTAATTTATTTATTTTCTTTTTATTGATATTATTCTGTTTGCGCAGATTCCATTATAATAGTACTTACTTATATTCTTATTCCAAGCATTGTCCACACTTTGTGCCTTGTATTTGGCACTTAAGTGTTGTAAAATTCAATTAGATTTTCTTTCTATTAAACCGCTTTTTACTTAATTCGCACCGTGGGTTTCTTGGAAAGCTCGTAATAGGCTTTATCAAATTCCCTGTATAGCTAAATTTGTTTCAGTCTCATTTTATTAGCACTTCAAAGAATGATTTCATATCAAGAATTATAAACTTGTTGTAGTTACTTACAATAACATTTAAATTCGTTTCTAAAGTCTGCTTTTAAAATAACATATTTTAAATGATCTAATGCAGAAAAATCGATAAGATTAATTACTCTTTATTTTACATCTTGCAACAACTTTAAATAGTGTTTATTTTAAGCAAAGTAACATACAATTTTTTCTGTGTGCTTTATTCTATATTCTCTTTTAAGTGTGCCACTCTGTTAGATAAAAGCGAGTAAAATTGGCGATTAACGTTAATGCCTTTTGACCTTTGGCTTATACAACTTTAATCAATTTATGGTAACTTAATATATATATTCTCTCTGTGCGCTTTCAAGGCTTAATGCGTACCACGCATCCCACGCATTTCTGTTGGCGGAATTCAATTTCCCATCGCAAATTGCTGCTACCCGTCGAACCCTTCTCGGCCTTTATCTTTGTGAGTCGGGCTAGATAAATGCTAACGAGCCGTAGCTCGTGTTACCCTTGCGAAATCATAATGGCAGCGGCAGGTGCCACCAACACTGACTTACCAAATGTAGATCTGCCACTAAGAGCGCGACATGAAATGCCAAACGAACAAATAATGAATGCTAAAAACAAAAGCTTACTTTTACTCAAATGCTCAAACTATATATCTGGGAAATATGCCTTTAAAGTTCTACCCTTATACTATCCAGAAAAAGGCTAGTTTTTTTCTCAAAAAAGATTTTATGTAAGGTAAACTCAAACTTACTTTTCAAAAAGGAAACTTATGATTATTTTATTTTAATAATTTTCAAACTAAATCGATTTTCTCTCAGTGAAGCATATCAAAATTTTAAGCTGTCCTCATTAGGGGTCTGCTATTTGGAGGTACACCAAATTTTTTTTTCTTTACACGGTTTTTTCTGGAACCAATCTACCGTGTAAAAACAGAATTAGGTGTATCCAATTAAGTAAGTATAAATCAAGTCAGCAAATTAAAAAATAATTTGCAAAAAAAGTTTTGTCTGATACTATCAAATTTTGCACTCTACTAGTGGTGTCACACGCCAGACGAGGGATGTGCGCGTTCGTCCTGCTGTCTATCCAGCTGTCAATTTGAGAAGACAGCCAGGACAGGATCAACATCCACATCAACATCAACATCAACATGAAGCCATCAAGCCTTGATGCCAACAGCAGTGCAAATATTTTATGGAAATTAAAATTTAAACCACCTTTCAGGTACAGCGAGCCACGTTTCAGCTTCAGTTACGGTTTCACGTTCATGTCTGAAAACAGCGGCCGGAGCAATCCAATTAAGCCAGTAATTCACTCGCTCACGGGAAGTTCGGATGCGTGTTTGAATGTCTTTTCGAGCTACGCGGCTAGTTTATATTTGTAAACCAAAGGCAGCTCAAGTAAATATCGTATGTGGACATTAGACAAACAAACTCGTATACATACATAGACACACACACACACCTACACATGCATGTGTATATCAAAGGTATAAAAATCGATAGATGGTAGGCAATAACGAGAAGGCGAAGGCGGTTTTTACCTTGGCCACATCAACTCAGTCCCAAGGCCCAAAGGCATAGGAAGCACAGCGTGATATTTTATAAGTGTTGATTTTGTTGTTGTTGTCGTTGTTGTTGTTGTTGTTGTTATTGTTGTTTGCTGGTGGTGTTTGTGGGGTGTAGCTGTGATGTTTGGGAGTGTGGGCGGCTTTGCACTCAATAGGGGATGGTTTGGTGGTGTCTGTTTTTACGGTTCGCTAACGTTCGAACAGATGCCCTGAACCCGTCATCTAATTACACAAAAAAGGCGTGCTTTGCCTCTTAACAGTTAAATATCCTTGCGTTTAATCTCGTTAGCTAACTTGAAAGATTTGCAACTCGTTTGGCAATATTTTTCATATTTGATTATGTTTTGAATATGTTATCTAGTATATTTGAATGTTGCAAAGCTTTTAAAAAGTTGTTAAATCCAACTTTGCTGTTGTGAGTTCGCCTTTTTTTATTTTACCACACCTTACCTTAAGTTCCGACATAAATTTCAATAGGCTTAAGTTAAAAAAAAATTTAAAAAGTTCAGGTACAGCTCTCATCAGTAATAGTTAATATAAGGAGTTTAACTTTTTTAAAGAAGGGTATTTTACGTTCGTTGAAGTCATAATTGATGGTTGTTGGGCTTCGCCACAATCGCCACTAATAAATTCATAATTGAAAACAAACATTGACACATTCCAAGTAAATTAGAATTGTATAACAGAACATTTGTTAAGTTTTATTTGCTTATTCATGTCGGACAGACACACCTACATATATGTACATATATCTTGTGTTTACATAAAGGTTTTTCAGATACATATTTTACTTGAACAGCGACAGTCTTAGTCTTAATATCTGTTTTATGTCATGTCATACTTTTGACACTTTAATTGCGCCGTAATCGCATCGTTGACTTTCCTTTCTGCTATATTAAGTGTCAATATTCTGTGATAGCAGGATTTTTAAATGTCAAATCTTTCAACCATATTCACTTAGGTAATTGTTGTAGCTTAACAATTAGCAGGGAATTAAAGTGGAATTAAGTTTAAGTGCTCTGAATATGCAGGAATGCCATCAGCTTTATTTATAAATATGGATTAAAAGGTTGAAAAGCTGATATGCTTAAGAAATTAACTAAAGTACACATTTATAATCTATACAGAGAACAAAAATAAAATATTTAAAGCTTAAGGTTTACTCTATAAATGCTTATTGATAAAGAAGTCATAGTAGGAATCTAAGTAGAAAAATGAAATTTTTTTTATTATTTGATAACGAATGAAATATTATACAAAGTTTGCTTTACTGAAACTACAAATACTTGCTTTGAGGTCATTCACACTTAAGTTTAATCCTCAAATTTTTAGGTTCAGTGTAGATTTGTTCAATTGTTTGTACAACTAAGGAGCTTGCCGTTGTTTGCATTCCCATTTCAGTTGCGTGTCTTTTATCCATTTTTCTGTGGCCGCGTTTTGGCAAATGCTGCGGGCCGGTACGCCCACGCGTCTTTCTTAGCCACTGGCAAAATAACCTTGTTTTCAACCACTTTTCGACACACAACTCAAAGTACGTTACTGCACGACTCTGACGACGTTGTTCTATATAGTTTTCTGTTTATATACGGCTTATATATGTACATATATGTATTAAGTCTATAGGGCCATGTGCTTTATATTTATGTCGTGGCTTCAAGCCACACACACACACACACACAAGACATTAACTAACGCATACCTGCTGTGGCACACCTTGCTTTGCCCTCATGTTCGCCCATAAGGGGGAGAAGCGAGGGGGTGGCAGGCGTGGTAGCTGAGCAGTCCTGCTCCTTCGCTGCCTTCCTTATCGATCGCCGCCCGTGGAACGCACTGCATGATACATTTATTTTTTTTTTTTTTTTTTTTTTTTCAATGCATTTTTTCACACTAACCAAAAATGTAGTAAGGAAATAATAGTTGCAGTTAGATTTGGAGCACGTAATTGCATTTACGTGGCCAAAATTTTAAGTTTTGCTATCAGATTTCGTGGCTTATGTGGTTGTTGTGCTTTTGAGTACAACTTTTGGAAAATTGCTCACGAACCTTCGATCTCATGGGGCACTTCATTGTCGCAACTTGTGCTGGGATGTATTTCAAATAATTGTTATTTGCACAAAATGTATAAAAACATCAGACAGTCAGAAAGATATTCAATGTTTGAGCTAATAGTGCGCTTTACCCTTGATTTGACTTTTCGTAAAAGTTGTGGCAAGTTCTTAATGTACTACACATACTATGAAACTGCTGTTGACAAACAAAAAAAAAGCGTGTAAGTTTTCTTGAATTACTTATATGGCATATAAAATATTTATTGATGGCTTTAGGGGTTTTTCTTTCATTGATTATTTAAACGTGTTTTAACTTTCAGTGTTAACCAAACTCGTTAAGCTACTTTGGTTAACGTTTTTAAGTATTATAAGTATTATTTTAAGCATTATAATTACTTATGATCTTTAGAGTAAAGTCAAGCTTAAGGGTTGATATGAGGAATATCCTTAGTAATTCATAATTTGCCAACCAACTTCAATTAATTTGAAGGCCAGCATTTTGTCAACGCACTTTGGTTCAGTTTACCTCGTTAGATTTGTGACAAATCAAATTACAATAGCTTTATTAAGCTGATAAGATCAAAGCTAAATCTTGATAAATTACAAAAAGTGCCCTTCAAGTGATAAATGACAAAGAAATTGCCAAATTTGTGCCACACTATCAATTTAGCTGCCAAAAATACATTCATATAACAATAGATCAACAACAACGAACAAAGTGAGATAATGTCCACATGTGCCAAATTTCTGGACATAAGCTCAGGGGGTTCGATTGCGATTGCATCTGTCTGCAGTACAAAATGACCGAAGATATTAATCAGAACACAATTGTGTGTCCAGAGGGATTGAAAAAAGAGAAAACAGATTAAACACACAATTGTTTGCTTGTGGAAATTAAAAGAAAATTGCTGTGTGCTCTTGTCAAATTATTCCATTATGCAAATTGATAAGGCGAAAAACAAAGAAAAACTGAAGAAGGAAACTAAATGTTCTAAAAATACTACTGAAACGACCAACGACATGCTTGTGCCGAGTGCCTTACATAAGGCCACCTAAAAAAGTATGCTACACGGAATCAAGACCAAAAGCAAACCACAAAACAGCAAACAGTAGAAGAAAAAGCTCTAGCAAAATATGCCTAGACAGGTATAAATTGATTTTCTTTCGTTTTTTTGTGTGCGTTTGAGGCGAGCCAAAGGCAAAGACGACACAGCGCGAATAGAATTTTATTCAAATGTGCTCAACTAGGCGAGAGTAATGTGCATGGGAAAAGCAACACAAGGTGGATGGAGGGAGAGGAGTGTTGGGCCAACCAATTGGCTGCTGTGGCTTGGCCAAGCGCATGCGTCATAATCCTGCGCCGTGGAAAGCTTACGGAGACCCAACGGAATCGTGTGCAGCTGGAATTCCAGGCTGAATACCGACAAAATAACGGAATCCAAGCAGCACAGTGCTGGCAGCGCCAGACAGAAGTTACCTTTGCTCCTGCCCGGACGACACAACGCACCAACGCTGCCATTTGCTGTCGTTGTCGTTGTCTGGCCTCGGCCTCCCACACACAGAAACACACACAGAAAATATTTTCTAGAAAAAGATAAAAGGAAAAACTGTTTTTCGTGCAAAATGATAAAAATTAATTACTAAAAGAAATTATTTGCTAAATTCAAAAAAACGTGAACGGCTTGTAGAGTGCTCAGCGTGTTCGGTGTGTGTGTGTGTGTGCGAGTGTGTTTTTCCCTGTGTGTACGGTGTTTTTGGTGTACGGTTTTCGCCTGTATTGGACTGTCGTGCTTTTTTTGGGGTCGTTTCTCGACTCTTATGTTTTTACATAACTCAAAGTGAAAAAACAAAATCTAAACGAAAAAGCAGTTCTTTGGTCAAGTTTAGCGCCCTTCTTGTAATCAAGCACAAAACATTCTGATATTATTTTAATTGCTGTTTGGCATCCAAGGAACGTGGCGTCCAACGAAGGCACCAACAGCGCCGCGGGCAGTGGCGCGGAGTCGGCCGCACTGTTCTCCAAATTGCGTAGCTTCTCCATTGGCAGCGGGCCCAACTCGCCGCAGCGTGTTGTCTCCAATTTGCGCGGGTTTTTCACCCACCGCCTCAGCAATATCACACCGAGCGACACAGGTAAGCCACCTAACAGCAAATAGAATATTTCCTTTTCATTTTTGTTTTTTTCATTTTTATGCTTACATAACCTGACGAGCCCAGGATGTTCGCATATAATTAAAATTAAACAAACTTCTCCTCGCATACAAACACTACAAAATGATGCAAGTGTTTTGTCCTTTGACAAACACACACACTCACATTCACACATACACACATTCACACACATTTGCTACATCTCACAAGGTGTGGATAGACACATTTGTTATATTGCACGAATGAACGTTTCGGGATTCGTCTCTCTGTGGTACAAAATGGAATGGAACAGTCACAGTTCGACTTCTAATGTGCAAGTGGCGAGAGCGTTTACGCTTTTTCGTCGTTATGTAATATCCTCGCAGCAAATTCAAGTGGTTATTCGAGAATTTGAAGACATTTTCCTTTTGAGCTTAGAACAAGTTCTTATCTGATTTTCAGTTAATTCCTAAGACTTTCAAATACCTTAGCATTACAATTAAAGGCGCTGTGCTTTGTTTTTCGTACTCCAAAGTACAAAGATTATTTATTGCTAATGCTGAAAACGTAAACAAATTACCCACTTTATCAATTATTTTTAGATCGTTTGGTTAATAATCAAAATAGATTCTTTGAGAAAAATCTTTCCTCATAATATCCTAAGTATAATCCAAATGTGCATTTATCCATTATGAACAAAACATTGCAAACTAATTGTTCGATACGAAAACCAATAATTTTCTTATTAGATTACAAAAGCTAATGAAATTTCTGTGTGGTTTCTTCATTAAATCATTAAAAGCTAGAAAGTTTGTGGGGTGACAAACAAAATTCTTGGCATTGCATACAAAGTACAAGTTCATCAAGAAGACCGCCGTCCACCTGACTAAGGAATTTTTCGAACGGTTGCTGTGGCTGCTGCATAATGAAGCCAATAAATATAAATTTCCCACACAAACACAAACAACAGAGAACACAAATACATGTTACAAAAACAAGACAAGACGGCTGCTTCGTCATTAGATTGTTTGCCTTGTTTGCCCTTGTAGACGCGTTTGTAACGCTGATGTGTTCATAGCGGTTTCACGTCAAAACAAAAATGGGGACGAAGGGGTGGCGCCCAAAACCAGACCCACAGCCCAAAAGCCTGATGCATAGACAAAGGATGCCAGCCAGCTAGCCAGGAAGGTAGCTCGTAATAAGCCAAACGAGAAACAAGTAACGCATTTGTCTTGATGCTGTCTGATAAAACACCCAACCCAGCCTCTGCCACTGCCCCTGCCACACACACAGAGACCGCAGAGAAACCAGCAGCAGCATCAGCATCAGCTCGAGGGTTGAATCATGGGCCATGGGCCACATTGAGCCATCAGCAGCAGCAGGAACAGCAGTAGAGCAAACAATAAGAGGGGAAAAAATAGTCCTGCGTCTGGCAGGGCCAACATCAAAAGTCGTAAACTTGTGAAACGGGCGCTGATGGTGTTGTTGATTGGGAGGCATTTGTAGCGCTACAAATGTTCACATTTTGCGCCTTGTCAGCTGCTCAAAAACTTGGAAGTCCGGAGTCCCCGGACCCCAAAAACTATATTTGCTGCGTTGCTATCATCAATCCAAAGCTCCAACTAAATTAACTACAGCGTTGCAGAATGTATGTAAGCTATGGTTTAATTTAGTTCTGCAAAATAGATGTACATAAAGGTTATTTATTTGTGCCGTGCGTAGCAGAGAACGCTGCACTGGCCAAGTTATTTATGCGCAAATCAATTTGTAACTGAAGCTGGGCCAAAGCATTCTTGGTGTAAAAGGAGGTTGAGTCTGAATATGCGTTTAGAAGAACCAAGCTCATTTAGTACGCGCACTCTAGAGTACGAGTCACGCCCGGTTAATGGTTTGATTTATACTCACACTAAGAAATGAAAAGAGGAAAACAGGAAAAATGTGTGCTCTTAATATCCTAGAGCAAAGAAACAATTTCTAGTAAGTTTTTTTATAAACGTGAAATATCTTAACTTATTAAAGATTTTTAATATATGATTTTCTTTATTTCGAAACATATTGTTGCTTTTTTGAGAATTTTCGTAACTAAGAAACCTTAAGAAGTCGTATATCCCATTATCATTGTTATGAATTGGCTCTAAATTATTTGAAATGAAAATTTCTCTACTTGGAATTTGTATTGGATTAATAATAATAAATTTAAAAATCTCGAACACTTAAAGCCTAATTGAGCATTATCAAAGAAGGCCTATGCTTATATTATGTTTGAATTTCTGCTCTCGCTGTTTCATTTTGAACAGAAATTTTCCTTAAGTGAACTTTAAAAAAGGGAAAAAAATTTCCACAACATTTGCCTCTAGCAACATTAGTACTTGGCTCTTTATATTTACGATTATGGTACAGTCGAGAAAAAGAAGAGAACCGCCTATCTAGACTCATGGCTAATGGCAGCAGAGCCTTTGCAGCTCTGCTTCATCTGGAGCCTGAACTTTGTTGCCTTCCAGCTAAGTGGCAGCGTATCTCTTGGGACTTGATAAAAGCCATTTTAAGCTTATATACAAAACAATGACAAGAATAACGACAACAACAAAAAAATCCATCTATCTTGGCACGTTTCGGGTGTAACTGATGCTATGGGGTTTTTTGTATAATATGAATGCCTGCGGCAGCGAGGGACGCCTCTAACAAAACCTTTAGCAATTAAACACAATTTGTTTATTTGCTGTTGTTTTAGATGGGTTCGCGAACAAACCAATTAACTTAACCCAATTGCAGTGAAATCGATAGGGCCAAAGCCAAAGACGAGACAATTAAACTTGAAAGAGAATACAGTAACAAAAGTCAAGAAAGGAGAATGACACAAAAGAAGCGCTTGACTGTTAAAAGAGGGTTAAGGCCAAAGCACCGCAATCAAAAAGAAGAAAGTGGTAGAGGGGGGGAAACACTGTTGTTAGCCAGGTTAGTCAATCAGGTGAACTGTCCACAATTCATTAGGTGAAAATCTACAACTATGACAAATTGCACACATGTTCTTCACAAGTCATTAATCAATGAATGCGCCCAAAATTAGGCAATACATTTTGTGCCATAAATATACGCACACATAGAAAGAGAGAAAGAGAAACCACCAATAATTACTACCGCATCGACAAAACGAAACTTGGCAACCCTTCGTTCTGCCACTTGAGCAAAGCAGCTTACAACACTTGCGGAGTGCTTGACAGAGGGGTGTAAATAAGGACGGGGTTCTGACAGCATATGGCCTTGTGTATGTACAATAGAACACGTGTAAGGATTTGCGCAGCCTTTTATGGTGCTGATGGGAGAATCGCGGATTATCATAAATATTATGATTGGTTTTTATTTCTTATCTCCTTTTGGTTATGGTTTTTATCATTGGTTTTTATCAAAGTATTTGAATATTTGAAGAGGTTGATTGCGAAATGAAATGCTTAGCTTATTTTGCGTTTGGCCTTAGCGAATAATATTATTGCATTATTTAATGTTATACTAAGCAATCATTTTGTATTTAACTTTTTAGAAAGAAACAATTCTCTTTTATGCTGATTGCAATGTCAGACTGCCCGACAGACAGACAGCTACGCCCATTCAGAAACTTATCAAAAAAATGCTCCGCAGCATATAAGAAATAAATGTAATTTCATCCACAATCCATGTGGGAGGGTAAACACAAGCAAACATCCTGAAATCTAGCTGCCTGTGTTGTGTTTTTGTTTTTATGGCCCAACTGTGATGTTCCCAGGGCAACAAGAAGCTGCAAAAGTTGATTGCCGACTGCTGCATCTGTATCTGTTTTCAAGGTGAAGTGGGGGAGTGTGAAACTGATGAGCATAAGAAACATTACCTAACAACATTATATGAAAACTTAAAGCTCAAAACTTACGTACGTTCTTATGTAGAGAACTACGACTATTGTATGAAAAGTAATCTAATATTGCTGGCCCTTTTTGCAGCTGCGCTTTACACCAAACAGCTCAAATTATAGGTGAAAATTTCATTTGCAGAGAACTGTGGAAAAGTGCACTTTGCGGATGTTATCGAGTTGTCTGCAATAAGATTGAATTTCGCAACAGACACTTGGAACAATATTCAGCTTAAGTGACTTTTGCATGGATTTCTTTTTGTTTCAATTACTGTCTGGTTATGGGATTCGCTTCTGAGCAAAACTCCGCAATATGAAATTATTAATAAATTCATTGTTCACAGTACTGTGAATCCTGTCTTAATGAAACACCTGTTTTTTTTTTGTAAATAAAACTTACTGCGGTTGCCTGGAAGCTGCGTTAATAAAACATAAATCCGTTCGTTAATTGCTAAATCGCTAATTGAGGCAGCTTGGGTCTGCTGAAATATGAAAAGGAAACCAAACAAAGCGCCCAAAAATAATGAACTAAATTTCATGTTGAATAAACATTATGAAAGCACCAAAACAGAAAACCGAAACAGAAACCAAAACCATAAAATGTTTTAACGCTTGGGAAATTCGTCAGCTGTCCGAACCAAGCAGAGAGTGGAATAGAGAGTTTCTTTTTCGCCAGTCAGTGCAGAAAAATCAATAAAATTATAAAGGCGCAAACATAAATTGGCGCTGTTTGATGTGCGCGAGGTGCGTTTTGTGTATATGTAATATGGAACTTAAATAAATTTAGCTGGGCTTGTTCTGGTCTCCGTTTCTCATTATTATAACCAGCACACACGTTTCTGCACTTGACTCGAGCAGCAGTTACTGAAAGCAACCCCTGGCTTTGATAAAAGCTTGGCATGTTGCAACCCCAGGGTCAAGTACAACGTCGACCCACCTGGGCCTGGCTTTCCCTGAGTGTTGGTATTGTAGTTATGGGCCGCTAG
Source organism: Scaptomyza flava (assembly GCA_030179655.1). Lineage (NCBI taxonomy): Eukaryota > Metazoa > Arthropoda > Insecta > Diptera > Drosophilidae > Scaptomyza > Scaptomyza flava. Next base: position 8,024,213 of record JARNME010000012.1, read on the forward strand.
CACAAAAAAACCAAAATTAAAGTCGTCGAATGAATAAAAATAACAGCAAAACTCGCTCGAACACACAGACACACACACACACGTGATAATTGACTCATGTGCAGGTTTTAAGGGGAGTTTAAACAGCCCCCAAATCTAAGCCAGAGTCTTCCCCCAAGGCACAGACTCAGAACAGAACGGTACGTGGTCATGAAAATTTAATGATAAAACGAAATGTTTTTGTAGCGTCTCGTATAGACAGAGAAGCGGGTGAGAAAGTGCCTTTATACCCTGCACACGTAACGTTTTTATACGCGTTACCGAAGGTAAAGAGTATATTGGTTTTGTGTAATGTCCGTCAAGGTGTCTGTCCGTCTGTCAGTCTGTCCGACTGTATGGACATCATAAAGTTGGACCGATGGAGTGAGATGAAGAGTCAAAGTTATAAAAGAGATCGACACAAAAACTATCACTTTTCTAAAGGCGCCGTCAACTAAAACAAACGTCAATTCTGACAACCTTACTTGAATTCATGAGAATCGAGTAGAAGGATTTAAATCAAGTTTAAACCTTAATGGCAGGTTGCCTCTAATTATACGCGTTACCGAAGGTTAAGAGTATATTGGTTTTGTGCAATGTCCGTCAAGGTGTCTGTCCGTCTGTCTGTCTGTCTGTCCGACTGTATGGACATCATAAAGTTGGACTGATGGAGTGAGATGAAGAGTCAAAGTTATAAAAGAGATCGACACAAAAACTATCACTTTCCTAAATGCGCCGTCAACTAAAACAAACGTCAATTCTGACAACCTTACTTGAATTCATGAGAATCGAGTAGAAGGATTTAAATCAAGTTTAAACCTTAATGGCAGGTTTCCTCTAATTATACGCGTTACCGAAGGATAAGAGTATATTGGTATTGAGCAATGTCCGTCAAGGTGTCTGTCCGTCTGTCTGTCTGTCCGACTGTATGGACATCATAAAGTTGGACTGATGGAGTGAGATGAAGAGTCAAAGTTATAAAAGAGATCGACACAAAAACTATCACTTTCCTAAAGGCACCGTCAACTAAAACAAACGTGAATTCTGACAACCTTACTTGAATTCATGAGAATCGAGTAGAAGGATTTAAATCAAGTTTAAACCTTAATGGCAGGTTGCCTCTAATTATACGCGTTACCGAAGGTTAAGAGTATATTGGTTTGTGCAATGTCCGTCAAGGTGTCTGTCCGTCTGTCCGACTGTATGGACATCATAAAGTTGGACTGATGGAGTGAGATGAAGAGTCAAAGTTATAAAAGAGATCGACACAAAAACTATCACTTTCCTAAAGGCACCGTCAACTAAAACAAACGTGAATTCTGACAACCTTACTTGAATTCATGAGAATCGAGTAGAAGGATTCAAATCAAGTTTAAACCTTAATGGCAGGTTGCCTCTAATTATACGCGTTACCGAAGGTTAAGAGTATATTGGTATTGTGCAATGTCCGTCAAGGTGTCTGTCCGTCTGTCCGACTGTATGGACATCATAAAGTTGGACTGATGGAGTGAGATGAAGAGTCAAAGTTATAAAAGAGATCGACACAAAAACTATCACTTTTCTAAAGGCACCGTCAACTAAAACAAACGTGAATTCTGACAACCTTACCTCAATTCATGAGAATCGAGTAGAAGGATTTAAATAAAGTTAAACCTTAATGGCAGGTTGCCTCTAATTATACGCGTTACCGAAGGTTAAGAGTATATTGGTATTGTGCAATGTCCGTCAAGGTGTCTGTCCGTCTGTCTGTCTGTCCGACTGTATGGACATCATAAAGTTGGACTGATGGAGTGAGATGAAGAGTCAAAGTTATAAAAGAGATCGACACAAAAACTATCACTTTCTTAAAGGCACCGTCAACTAAAACAAACGTGAATTCTGACAACCTTACTTGAATTCATGAGAATCGAGTAGAAGGATTTAAATCAAGTTTAAACCTTAATGGCAGGTTGCCTCTAATTATACGCGTTACCGAAGGTAAAGAGTATATTGGTATTGTGCAATGTCCGTCAAGGTGTCTGTCCGTCTGTCTGTCTGTCCGACTGCATGGACATCATAAAGTTGGACTGATGGAGTGAGATGAAGAGTCAAAGTTATAAAAGAGATCGACACAAAAACTATCACTTTCTTAAAGGCACCGTCAACTAAAACAAACGTGAATTCTGACAACCTTACCTCAATTCATGAGAATCGAGTAGAAGGATTTAAATAAAGTTAAATCCTTTATGGCAGGTTTCCTCTAATTATACGCGTTACCGAAGGAAAAGAGTATATTGGTATTGTGCAATGTCCGTCAAGGTGTCTGTCCGTCTGTCTGTCTGTCCGACTGTATGGACATCATAAAGTTGAACTGATGGAGTGAGATGAAGAGTCAAAGTTATAAAAGAGATCGACACAAAAACTATCACTTTCTTAAAGGCACCGTCAACTAAAACAAACGTGAATTCTGCCAACCTTACTTGAATTCATGAGAATCGAGTAGAAGGATTTAAATCAAGTTAAAACCTTTATGGCAGGTTTCCTCTAATTATACGAGTTACCGAAGGAAAAGAGTATATTGGTATTGTGCAATGTCCGTCAAGGTGTCTGTCCGTCTGTCTGTCTGTCCGAGTGTATGGACATCATAAAGTTGAACTGATGGAGTGAGATGAAGAGTCAAAGTTATAAAAGAGATCGACACAAAAACTATCACTTTCCTAAATGCGCCGTCAACTAAAACAAACGTGAATTCTGACAACCTTACTTGAATTCATGAGAATCGAGTAGAAGGATTTAAATCAAGTTTAAACCTTAATGGCAGGTTGCCTCTAATTATACGCGTTACCGAAGGTTAAGAGTATATTGGTATTGTGCAATGTCCGTCAAGGTGTCTGTCCGTCTGTCCGACTGTATGGACATCATAAAGTTGGACTGATGGAGTGAGATGAAGAGTCAAAGTTATAAAAGAGATCGACACAAAAACTATCACTTTCTTAAAGGCACCGTCAACTAAAACAAACGTGAATTCTGACAACCTTACTTGAATTCATGAGAATCGAGTAGAAGGATTTAAATCAAGTTTAAACCTTAATGGCAGGTTGCCTCTAATTATACGCGTTACCGAAGGTTAAGAGTATATTGGTATTGTGCAATGTCCGTCAAGGTGTCTGTCCGTCTGTCCGACTGTATGGACATCATAAAGTTGGACTGATGGAGTGAGATGAAGAGTCAAAGTTATAAAAGAGATCGACACAAAAACTATCACTTTCCTAAATGCGCCGTCAACTAAAACAAACGTGAATTCTGACAACCTTACCTCAATTCATGAGAATCGAGTAGAAGGATTTAAATAAAGTTAAAACCTTTATGGCAGGTTTCCTCAAATTATACGAGTTACCGAAGGAAAAGAGTATATTGGTATTGAGCAATGTCCGTCAAGGTGTCTGTCCGTCTGTCTGTCTGTCCGAGTGTATGGACATCATAAAGTTGAACTGATGGAGTGTGATGAAGAGTCAAAGTTATAAAAGAGATCTACACAAAAACTATCACTTTCCTAAAGGCGCCGTCAACTAAAACAAACGTGAATTCTGACAACCTTACTTGAATTCATGAGAATCGAGTAGAAGGATTTAAATAAAGTTAAAATCTTAACGGCATGTTGTCTCTGATTATACGCGTTACCGAAGGTAAAGAGTATATTGGTTTTGTGCAATGTCCGTCAAGGTGTCTGTCCGTCTGTCTGTCTGTCCGACTGCATGAACGCAACTTTTTTCCACACCCTTCTAACTAGAGACTTGAAACTTTCCAATTCTCTTTATCTACGGGATAGTTATTCAAAGTGTCAAGATTGGGGTTCTACGATAACTGGGGCCTAGCAAATCGATAAATTTGATAACTCAAAACCGATAAATCGTTATATTTCGCACATGCTTTCTGCTAGAGCTACCAAATTTGATGATCACATAGCTACTAGCAACCCCCAAAAACTACATCAAAAGTTTGGAGGCCACGCCCCCAATGCTGCCTTAACCGCCCCCGTCCGCCCCAACGCTTCCTCAAAAACGGGAATGCGTGTATCTAAGCTAGAGTCACCAAATTTGGTAGGAAGATAGCTGGCAACGACCCCCAAAAATCTGCATCAAAGTTTTGGAACCACGCCCACCCATTCCTTCCCACTTTCCCCACCTTTTACAAACTTTAAGCTAGAGTCACCAAATTTGGAAGGAAGACAGTTGGTATCATCCCCTGCCGCATCCGTACCTTTTTGCAATCTGGCCTCTGTTTAACAGTTTTAAAAATGGTAACGAGTATACCGCAGTCGGTTGCGTTCGACTGCAACGTTTCCACTTGTTATGTTTGCGTCTATTGGGGGTGGCAGCCAGTTCGCTACAAGGTAGATAAATGTTGAAATTAGATCAGCATTGATATCTGGCGTGGGAGAGCAGACAGTTGCTATACGCTTTATGACACACACACACACACACAACCATGCACACACAGCCGCCAGACACATACATAAAAGATATCCTATAGGAATATTTTATAAATTATACCATACTTTAAAAGAAAAACGAAAGATTATCATATTTAAAAACGCGCGGGCTTAGGAAAGTCTCTTTTGACTAAGGTTAGTTAAAAGAACGGGTAATGGATTGTAAAGGATTGTAGCATGTCATAAAGTTTCTCAAATAAACCTCTTTTTTCGTAACTAAGCTCGTCAAAAGTTTGTAAATCTGAATAATAAACCATATTAATCTTCCAAAATGCTAAGAATTTTATTAAATTATATTATTTTAACTTAACTTTATTTGTTTCTACTCCATAATTGTTAAAAAAAAGCTTGACAAAGCAATTAATGAAATACACTTTAAGTGCAGTGAACTTATTTCGTCTACGTTTTTATATAATATTTGATTGGTTTGGTTTGGGTTGTTCGTTTATGTGTGGCTTGCGTGCTATTCAAAAGGTGCTTATCCGTTTTGGGTTTTTTGTAAAGGAAAAAGCAATGATTACAAGTAATTACAGCACCGTGCAGGTTTCGAGTGTGGCCACGCGACTCTAAGGGCTCTTCTCGAACTACCCTTGTGAAAATTGTATTGTATGATTATTAAAATCTAGTCGTAGTAGCACTCATAGAAGTATGTGGCACTTGTCCAAGTGCAATAAATGTACAAGTGACAATGAACGAAAACCCAATGAAAATTAATTGCTTTTGTATATATTGTTGTTTGAATATGTATTGCAATGAATTTTTAAATACTTTGAATAGAATATATTTTTGGTATTTGTTTTATGATTGAAATGTGTCAAATTGCTGTGCAAAGATAATCGCTATACTTATCTATCTGTGAATACAAACATATACCAATGGATGTAAATCGAGATTGTGTACAAAAAAAATAAAAAATAAAATAAAAATAGGCAAAAAGCAAACAAACAACCGCTGTGTAAACTAATCTTAACAACATTTTTGTTCACCAGCAGGCATCCTTTTGCAACACAGAAACAACATTTCAATCATAAAAGCAAATGATAATATAAACAATTATACAATATTTCGATAATGATAAATGAAAATCCTGTTATAAATAAAAACTTTTGTGTTGAACGAAAGCAAAATGAAAACAAACAAGCAACAACTAACGAAATCTTGTTTCTGTGTCGTTAAAGGTTGTTCACTGGCATGCCAACAACTCGCACACCAACATCAACAACTACCACAACAACAGCAACAACAACACGAAATCATGTAAAACACAGCGGGAGCAAGAACCAACAATACAGTTAACCAAAACAATTAAAAGAACCACCAAAACCACCTCAGAGAAGAATTGTTCTCTCTCTTGAAGCACAAGAAAGAATTGCTTTGGCGACAGCAATTAACGGTACGGCAAGCGGAAACGGAAGGCGTCCACATTGAGGCAACGTTGCACAATTTCCGGTTGTGGTCATGAAATTGAAGAGCGCCAAAACCCAATCAAGGCAACAATAAAAGCATCAGAGGCAACAAAGAGTACAAAAACAAAAAGGCAAAAAGCAAAGGAAAATCACAAAGAGAAAAAAAAATTGTTAAGGGATTAGAAGCAGAAAATACAAAATGGCGTCATTCCAAATACCGCTCATCAATCTGGAGCTGCGCGAGGTTAAGGAGATTTTGTGGGAGAAGATAAGGGAGCCGGTGAATCAACGTCGCCTCATCCTTGTCATCGTATCCATTGCCCTGTTGCTGGACAACATGTTGTATATGGTTATTGTGCCCATTATACCCGACTATCTGCGTGAGATTGGCGGCTTCGATGAGGGTCCAACGCCACCACCGTTGCGAGACAATATAACGGGTCTAATCATACCAGTGCCACATGATCATCATGGCCAGGACTCCGCCACGGGCATACTCTTTGCCTCCAAGGCGATTGTACAGCTGATGGTTAATCCGTTTTCGGGTGGATTAATTGATAAGATTGGCTATGACATACCCATGATGATTGGCCTAACCATCATGTTCTTCTCCACGGCTGTGTTCGCCTGTGGCAGCAGCTACAGTGTCCTCTTCTTTGCCCGCTCCTTGCAGGGCGCCGGCTCAGCTTTTGCGGATACAGCTGGTTTGGCCATGATTGCGGATCGTTTCACGGAAGAGAATGAACGTTCACAAGCGCTGGGCATTGCGTTGGCCTTCATTAGTTTTGGCTGCCTAGTGGCGCCACCTTTTGGCGGTGCACTGTATCAGTTTGCAGGAAAAGAGGTGCCGTTCCTCATATTGGCACTGGTCTGCCTATTGGATGGCATGATGCTGCTGTTGGTCATGAAGCCGTTCAAGGAGCAACTCAGGCAGAGCAAAGAGGTCCAAACTCAAACTATACCCATCTGGCGATTGCTCATGGATCCCTATATAGCTGTATGTGCTGGTGCACTGACCATGTCCAATGTGGCATTGGCCTTCCTCGAACCAACCATATCCCTGTGGATGGAGGACACTATGACAACGGAGAACTGGAAGATTGGTATGGTCTGGCTGCCCGCTTTCTTTCCTCATGTGTTGGGCGTGGTGATTACCGTTAAAATGGCCAGAAAATATCCACAGCATCAGTGGCTGATGGCAGCCGGTGGATTGGCCTTGGAGGGCTTGTCCTGTTTCGTCATACCCTTCTGCAGTGGCTACAAGATGCTCATGTTGCCCATTTGTGTCATCTGCTTTGGCATTGCGCTCATCGATACGGCGTTGTTGCCCACCTTGGGCTACCTGGTGGATGTGAGATATGTATCCGTGTATGGCAGCATTTATGCCATTGCGGACATCTCGTATTCGATTGCCTATGCCGTTGGACCCATCATTGCTGGTGGTGTGGTGGATTCGATTGGATTTACTGCCCTCAATTTTCTCATTGCATTCTCCAATCTTGCCTATGTGCCTGTGCTGCGCAAGTTGCGCAACATCTACGATTTCAAGCCATTCGAGAATGAGGCTAACATTTTGATGCAGGATCCACCGAACAAGGAGTACCAGACGTATGTGATGCACGACCAAAAACCCGTTGAGGGCGAGCTTAAGAATCATCTGGAGTATGGCCAACAATATCAGCCAGAGCAGGAAACCAATCTGGATGAGCAGCAGCAGTACGAGTATCAATCGCAACAGCAGGGATATCAGCAGGATCAAGGCTATCAGCCGGGTTATCAGGAGCAGGGTGGTAGCTATGCACAACCACGTGTGGCAAATCCTTTCCAGCAGCAGCAACAACAACAACCGCAGCCGCAGCCACAAAGCAGAGCTCCTACCGGCCCAGCGAATCCCTTTAGACAAGGATTTTAAACTGTTGTCTAAAACAAAACGGAAAAAACCTTATACTAATTTACAAACTTATGTGTTAAATCGTTTTTGTTTTTGATTATTTGTTAGACTCACTTGTATTTCGATTGACATATATACATATTATCTATTTATAGTAAGTGGTAACGTACACTATAAAAAAAGAAGAAGCATAGCATGCAAATAGTTTCAGCAGCTGCTAGTTAAATGCCAATGCACCAATTTTGTATTATACACAAACGTTAGTTAAACAAATATAGAGCTGTAAACAAACACTCAGCTCTCAACAAGCATACAAAAATATAAAATATATATATATAGAGCGCCATATCGACAGATATTTGGATGCATAAGCCCTTTACTCAGTACTACAGCAGCCGTGTCTATCAGAGAGGAAAAGGAAAAGCTAGAGAAACCAAAGCATAGTCATAATATATTTAGATTGAACATAAGGATTAAGCAATTGCTGCTGTTCCGAGTTCACATATATATATATATATTGTATACATATTTATACAAGTTAGTTATGTAAGCGGTATAGCTGATTTGGCACCACTGTGCCACAAGTACCGTTATGGTACCCAGGCATTGACAACCATATCGCAGACATATCAAAAAATGCACAAATTGAAAAAAACAAAACCCCTTTCGGTTGTCATTGCAACGGACTTGTTTGCACAGTGGTTCCTGGTTAGTTGTGCTATATGATTTACAATTTTGAAAGAAAAGTTTTAGTTGACAAAAACATATTTTAACATAAGACACAACCAAGGTAACGGTACATATCAGAGTCTTAATGGCTCGCCTGTTTAAATTACCAAAAGTGATATTAACTATTGCTATTAGTATATATATATATATGCATATAAAAATCATACTTATATCGTATATACATACTTATACATAAATCGTATCATATCGAGAAAAAAAACCAAAATAAAATAAATATTTTTAGGCTACTAACAAAATGAAAATCAATTTGAAAATATTAGATGTTTCATATTTACCTACCAATCAATTATTATTTGCTTGTCGACTCTATGCGCCAGATGGTTAGACTCCCCCTTTTATCAGAGGGATATAGCCGCCATAGCAGCTCAACGATAGCATAGCATAAATGTAATGTGTACCTTGTGCATGTATGTATCTACCTATCCCTAAGTACGATACACTATACAAAAATGTACGCTATTTTAACATATACATTCAAATAACTATAAATATGTACTACGATATCGATGATGCTACTATATGTTCAATTCATTTTTCACAATTGCACCACTTTTTGGAAAGAGCAGTTTATTGCTTCGAAATACATATATATATACACCTACTTTTAGCCAGCTAAACAGTCTAAATTTAGACTTAAGTAAAGTGCATTTTTGTATATTAACAATTATACACAAATTTAATGTGTATTTACGTATGTTTGTCCTTATTAACAAGCGATAAACATAAACAAACATACAAAAATATACATATTTATTGTACTTTTATATGTTTTTAATGTGTGTATTTGGCGAATTATATTTATAAATTACTATAGACGAAAAAAAGCAAACTTGAACATTCTATAACCGTAAACATATCAGTGACACGGCCATTTTGAAATTAATAGCAATGTTATCTTATCTATGACATTTGTGCGATTATACAGTTAGAACATTATCAATTGGTTATTTTGAACACTTTTAAAGAAAACTTTTAGGTGATTTACATACACATATAGCTGCTATTCCTTTATAAACTATATATATAGCAAATGCACTGATTTTTAAAGCAATTAAATTAATGCAAAGATTTGAACAGGAATTTCAAATCCAAATTTAGTACATATATTATTTCATTGCACTGAATCAACGTTGATTTTGTTTTAACTATCTTTCGTCTTTAATGATTATAATTTAAACATAACTTACGAATAAAACTATATATATATATATAGTATAACTTTTAAGAGTTCAACATATTAAGAAGCTTTAGTAAATATGTAAAACAAAATAAATGAATAAAACTCATGAAAAAATCTCCCATCAAATGTATCAATTAAAACGACGTACGTTCATACGAACAGAATCTTAATGCAAACTATATAAATATATACATACATATATATATAGAAAACAAAAAAACCAAAACAATTTAAAGATAGTTTAGAAACCTGCGAACAAATAAAAGCCTACATACATACATTATTATCCATGTTAACAAGAAAACTATCATTCATCAAATCAAATAATTATTCATTTAATATTCATACCATGACAAAATCTTAAAGATATTGTTGCGATCGGGTTTAAAGTGGAACCAAATATTAAACATGTATCTAAACTAAAGAAAAAAACTAAAACTCAAACACGCATATTTAAATTTAATGGACATTTCTGAAAGCAATATACCAAATAGTTAAACAAATATAACAAACTTTGAATAAAACAAAAAAGAAACAGTATAAAATTGTAGGCAAAATCTAGATATATCAAACATTATGTTTCTTAATTCTTTACTAAATGGTCTCAAAACTTTAGACAGTTATCATTCTCGTTTTCTGATTTCCAACAAAAATCATTTCAACAGTTTCCAATATCCGATTAGAGACCATTAAGCAGAAACAAAATACATAATATGTTTAAAGAATCTTCCAAAAACGGTTTAAATCATATTATAATTATATGAATTACGAATATATTATTATTATGATTAGTAACTGACTGGGGAGCCTGAAAAAACTCAGAAGCACTATCAAATGCTTTGAACTATATATGTTGATGTAATATAGTATTTTTTGAGATTCGAAATTGGTGTTTGTGAAGTTTTCAGGGTTCCACACAGAAAAGTAATTGTAATTGTAGCTTACAGAATTTGCAAACAGTGCCGGCTATGTGTAATATCTTACGAAATTTTATAAGAGCAAAGAATTATTTATATAGTATCTGTACGTATTGTATAAATAAACTATGTTGCAAATATATATAAATATGTATTTATAAAACAACAACAAAATGTAAACCAAAAATCATGTAACATAAACATAACTAACATATAATGGAGAAAGGTAAACACAATATATACAAAATAAAAAAAAATAAAAAATGGAAACATAATTTAATAATTAAACTCAACATAAATATGTATTTAAAGTGTTAAATGTTCAATAGCATATTTCAATTATAATTATATAAACTGAGCGCATTATAAACAATTATTGTTTAATTTTCAACAACAAAAATTAAAAATTAAAAAAAAAAAAAACAATATTATATAACATTGAAATATGGGCAAGCACTTAAAAATACACTGAAAGCAGTATATATCTTTTTCGAATACTTAATAAACGTATAATTTATAAACATTAGGAAATTGAATTGTAAAAGTAAAGCCCTAAAGAAATGCCGCCACAGTTCAGTTTATTGTATAGACTAACACTTAGTTTCGAATATGGTAAGTTTTGATCAAAGTGTTTCAAGTATAAATACTATATGTATGTATTTAAGTACTAGAATCTGCTAGATTTGATTGAATTTTCTCACAATTTGTTTCTGCTTTAATGTTATAGAAGTTTGTGTTAAACTAGTACTTGTAATATTATATAATTATAATAGAAAATCAGTTAGTAAGTATGTCAAGGCAAAAACAAAATGAAACCCAATAAGTTAAAACTATTCAACCTAACCCAGTTCTGTAACGTTGCTGTTCAATTTGAATGTCTTTCCATCTATACTCTAAAAAAAATTAAGTTTCTATCTTGCTATTCTATCCTCTAACTACCCCCAAGTGACTAATATTTAAAGCCATAACGCATTCAATACATAGTTAGAAAAAGTACTCAGAAAATTTCAATTGACAAATGTATACAATATCTATCTTCGGTGTTCCGATGTACGATGCCAATACAATATCCCTGCAAAAACAATTAAATATATATATGTATACTCTACTTATTGTATGAAAGACCTAGATAAGCTACAAATTGACGGGTATTATTTCGTGTTTTAAAAATGTTTCTGGCAAATATAAGCGAGTTATTTTCAATACTATTTCAATGAAATATTGAATAATGGCATACTAACCGCCCCAGTCGAAACAAATGCAACTCAACCATGGCTAAAAGAACAACTTAAGAGTTATGAATTGAATGAACAGCTAACAGATACTATACGAATCTCAAATAAGCAAGAGAATTATTGTAATGGAAAGATAATGTGAAAACCGAAATGGATAATGATAATGCATATTACAGAGCAAAGAAAAATAACACTTACAACCAAACCAACAAAAAACAAACAAATACTATTGAAATATAATTGTTAACCATGAAAAAAAAAATAAAGACTTTCAATGGGGACAATGTACTTAATTATATTAATTACCTAATTGAAAATGGAAAGATGGGGAACGTGTAGTAGTAGTAGTAGTAAAGTAGATTCAAACTTTGTAAATGTTGTCAAGCTACACAATTGTGTGAGTTAATAGATAGATGGAGACAAGTTTAACAACAACCTGTGCGGGTGGTTGTTGGTTTTGTCTGGTGGTGGATTTGGTGGTTGCTGGTTGCGGACCCATCAAAGTTATCAAGAGCAGGAGAAAGGAAATTGTGTGCGTGCCCTGAGGACACAAAATTTTTTTGGGCAGTAGATGTTGCCGTGTGGAAAATGATTTTATGTTTGCAATTTCCATTAGCAACTTTTTGCCAACAACATCACGATCCCATGGCACGCATAAGACAGCAACTTTAAGGGAGTTTCGATTGGAAACGCTGTAACTGACTGAGGACTGGATTCAAGTATTCGATAGTTTAAGTATGTATCTGTTGGCTTTAACCGCAACTATAACCTACAGCTCATTACGAACAATACGCAAGCATTTTACGCTATTCGCTTTTTTCCAATTTCAGCAAACAGTTAAAAAAAAAAAAATAAAGGAAAATGATGTGTAGAAAGAATAGATTGTGAAATGCCTCAGTGCGGCGGTTAATTTGAGTTTGCCGCACAAAAGTATGTAAGGAGTGGAGAAGGTTGGGGCCACAAACAATCCAAAGAACACAAAAGCGCAGCCAAAGGCCCAAAAAAAAAAAAAAAACTGTATTGAAAGCGGCGTAAAACAGCAGCGTTAAGACCGTAAAGGATTTACGGCTCAATTGTTGCGTGCGTGCAGCCTCAAACAAGACAAAGAAGCAGGAGGAGTTGGAGCTGGTAAAACACCCTCACAATTCTAAATGAAGCCCTTTTGCAAAGGCGAACAAAAGCAGGGCTCGAGCCCATTCATTGAGAATGCTATGACCAGGCAGCTTCCCTTGCTGCTGCTCCTGCTGGGGTCACAGCTTGTTCAGCTGGTGTTTTATGTAGTCGCAACGTGTCGCAGAAAAAGAGAAAGGGAGGGGAAAAAGGGAGAGAGAGAGGTCTCGGATTTGTTTTGCCTTTTTAAATTGCTCTGCTTCATTTGCTTCGCTGGAAATTTTATGTTGCATAGACAAAATTTCATAGATACTATATGTATATATTCTTTAAGTGGCCCAGCGACACCAAAAACCGGCTATAGATAAGGATCAGCTGGTGAAACTAACTGCATACCAATTCCTTTGCGCAAATCGATCCAACAATTTTTTCCCATTCGCATAATAAGGTGTCCTTAGGTAGGTCTTTGGAGGGTTGGACTGTTGCTAAATTGGAATCCTGTCAGCGTGGCGAAAATAATTTTTTTCATTGGGATTACATATACATCGCAGCTCCGTCTGACAGGCGGCAGCAGTTGCCTGTCGTCTAAGGCCTTTTGCGGTTGAGGTGGGGTAGGGGAGGATTGGAGGGGTGCCGGAATTCAAGCGTGATTTTTGCTGCTTAATAATGAGCTTGTTGGTTTATTGAAGCGTTTTATTGCCGGTTGTTAAACGGGCGGCGTGTGGCCAAATGAGCTCCATCTATTTCGATTTGGCTGAGTGTTAGGGTGCGAATCTTTCTAGTCATATGTTCAATCCCGCAACCCACACAACTTCCCATCCTCATAAATATGATGATAATGAGCTAATGCATCGTACAATTGGCCAAAAATGCCAATCGAATTTGGATGGGTAACTTTTTTTTTTAGCAAAATGCTATCGTGAGTAGAAACAAATTGAAGCTGACAACTCAAAACGAAGGGATTCATCAATATTAAGATGATGGGTCAGAAATATACCATTCCTGCTGAAGGGCTTCTGCACTGCAAAGCTGAAACGGAAACGAAAAGCGGAAACGGAAGTTCAATCATTCTCGCTCTCGCTCTCTTTGCGTCTGCTGTAATGGCGCATGAATATCTGATTAGCCGGCCGTCTGTCTAATCAAAAATCCCAGCATCAATCAATCAATTGGCAATGTGTCCATGCCAAAAGCACGTTATTGAAAGCAACATATCCCACTTTTTGTTCGAGCAACCCCAAAGTGGATAAGCTTTAAAATTGCAACATGTCAGCAGCAACACTGACAAGTCTTAAATAATCAAGGAATAGCGTGTTGAGTAAATGTAGCCCGGCCATTGCCACAACCCTAACATGTCATGCTATTAGAAGCACATTTATTTAATTGCATGTCTCGAGTAAGTAAGCTACAGCTGGCGCTGAGACTAAGTTAAAACGAGACTCAAGTCTTATGAACAGTGGTGAAAAAAGGTGAAATGGAATTTAACTTTTGCAATTTTTCTAAGTATACATAATTATTTTTATTAATATAATATAACATTCAGGATATGAGCTTATTGTAATCAATATTCTGCGCTTCTATTCCTCTTCTTTCTGTGCCTTCGTCTAAGGGCTTTGAGCTTAACTTCATTTAATATGCATTGAATGTGATTTTGTTTTTCTCGTCGATTCTAGTCCCATTAAAGCCAAGGATTACATTATTTTTGCATTCTCCCAACACACTCAGAGCACATAACTCAAATTTTCGATACAGTATGTGTAGTATAAGGGTTACAACCTCATGCTTAATTACATAATTTGAATTTACCATAGCCAACCAACGTTTCCTAACGCAATTTATTCTAATTTGCAGCAAACTGCAGAGTTACCCTATTCAAAGTCTCGTTAGTCTGCCTGGTCGCATCCACACAAATTGTCAGACAGACAACCTGATAGTCGGTTACAGGTTATGGTTAATGTTATTCCTGTAAAGACAACAGTTACACTTCGTGAGAAGGCAAGAACGATAACAATGGAACGGATGTTCAAATTGGTGCCACGTGACTCTATTGTTGGTCACCACCAACTGTAGCTAGTGCTAGGGAGGCGGGGCATCTTTGGCCAGATAATAAAAAAGGGATAATAAATTGCATTAAATTTGGCATCTCATAATGATGAAGGGGGAGACGCGTGCGCTATTCATTTGGGGGGGCGACGAGTAACTGTTATTCCATTTTGCTTTTATCATGATTGTCGTAAAAACCATTTTTATTAATAACATTATGATTGTCATAAGTAGCAGCACCATTTTTCCCTTGCTCCAAATATATTCTCCTTCTTTATCTTCATCTTCTTCTTCTTCGTTGTGCTCCGTGCTAAGTGGTCGACCATTTTGAATTGTGTATGTATTAGTGTTTTGTGCTTGAATTTGTCATCGGATATGTTTGTTCAACATCAAGTTCACAATCTCTCTCTCTCTCTCTCTCTTCTCTCTTTCTTATCTGGGCAAAAAACTAGTAACGGAAATTGCCGTCTCTTTGGGCAACCGGAAGTGCTTACACACTCGACTTACACCAACACACACACACACTGTCAAACTTTAAAAGGACAGCACAAGGCGGAAATGTCCGCATCTTTAAGCCTTATCTTAAGCGTTTTAGTTTTCTGACCATTTCTGCTAACGGAAGCCAATAAATTCTTGATTTGCTTTTTGAATTGGCGACATAATAAACGAAAAGCTTGTTGAGCTTAATCGATTTTCTTTGGTATAATAGCCTTACATAAGCTGACACTCCGACCAACTGATATTTAAATGTATTCCTTATCAGTTGTTTTGATAACAGTTCTTGGGAACTGTCAAAGCACCCAAAAATAATATACTTCAGCCAAATGACAGTGATTAATTAGCTGATTAATCAACTAATTTCAAATCACATCTCAGCTTTAGGTTAACTAAAAATAAAACATTTACCTTTGCACCTTTGTAAATGAGTCAGGCTTGTGTTCTCTTTAAGTTTATGATAACTACTATTGAATTATAAGCTAAAATTATAATGTTGTGTTTTCTTTGCAGGATGGAAAGACTCTTTGTTGTCCATACCCAAGAAGTGGCTTTCATCCGCCGAGTCTGTAGACGAATTTGGATTCCCTGACGTAAGTTAAATTGATTTAACAAATTCAAAATTTCTTTGCTGGCAACTTGGCAAATATTTGTACAGCAGCTCAACAAACTTGCTACTCGACTAATTCAAATACAAATACAAATACACGAACACTCGCACACACACACACACACACAGTTACACAAAAGATAAAATGATACATACATACATACATATAGACAGACTAATCCTGTTTGTTATAATTACAAATGCAAATAACGAGCGCTTTTGTATGGCAACGGTCCTCTGGGGCAACCGGAACCAAAGACCAGACAGCCAGACGAAGCAAACAAACATTCCACCCAACCCAAACTTTCACCTGTAAATGCACAACAACCCCCAAAAAATAACGAAACGAAAACCTACTTAGATACACATCAAAATACCTAAAGAGAGGGTGGATGGGAGGTCGGGTGAGTGCAGCTTGACTGCTGTCAGAGTCAAATGACAGATGGAAAAGTTGCTGCATACTTTTAACTATTCCCGAAGATATAAAATGCCAAGTGACTTGAAGTCTATGTTAGGAAATGCATGGCATATTTGACATTCATAGTAGAACAGACTCAATTCGATCGAGATTTATTTTTAATGTACGAAAAAGTCTTATCGATTTGAATATTGAAGAAAAAATGTTTAATGCTTGGAATAAGTTGCATAAGTTTTAATATAACCGCTATGAAATATATTTTACTTACTTTGACTCACAAATCGATAGCAAGAGCAGAACAAAAAACAAACTTCTTCTTATATTAAAATGTGTGACGCCACTGGGGAATTTCAAGAGCAGAGCACTCAATTCAAGTTGTCCGTGACAAGAAAAAAGTAAATGCTTAAGAAATGCCAAAGAGCTGGCGGCCAAATTTGAAGGGAAACTTAATGCAGCACGCCCCAATGTCAGATTCATGACAATCCCATTTCTTCTTTAACTTTTTCACTATTTTTTCACGTTTTTTTTTTACTTTATTTTGTGATTTGAAATTTTGGGCCCCTAGGGTTTACACTCTTTTTGTGCTGGTGTTGCTAGGGCTGGGTTCCTGGGTATTCGAACTGCTATAATGTCGCGCATATAAATGAGCAATGTGTACAAAGTTGAAGGCGAATACAATTTAGAACGAGCTGCTTGAACCGAACCCTTTTTCCAATTTTGTTTTTTTTTTTTTCTTTTCGAATTGCTTGCAGACTTTGCCAAAGGTACCTGTCCCACCGCTGGAGCAAACCATGGCCGATTATGTGCTGGCCCTGGAACCCATCACAACGCCGGCACAGCTGGAACGCACCAAGGGCATCATCAAGCAGTTTCTGTCGCCGCAGGGTGTGGGAACCCGCCTGCATCAGTACCTGGTCGATAAGCGCGAGGCCGAAGATAATTGGGTGAGTCTTTTTAGTTATACATATTTGTACTTTTTCACTTTAAATCACATTCCCTTCGTAAACTGAAAATACTATATCCTAGATCATGTTTACTATATGTTAATCATTGCACTGTGAAAATTTTATTCAACTCCAAAAATATATATATTCTATGCATGTACGATAGAATGTATATAATGTATATTTATGCATATGTATGAGGCGGGTCAGTTGGTTAAGCTTCCTCTGGTGGACCAGTGGCAATGGTGCCGACCGTTGGTGGTGGTGAGGGTGGTTGGGGTATATCGGGATTGTTTGGACCAGGTGGTCCTGGCACATAAATGGTAGTGTCATCTCCATAGCTAGGTGTGGTGCCGCCGGAGGGAAGTGTTGACTCGACGGGTGGACGAGGGATTCGTGGTGTCGTAGTGCCTGCTGGAGTTGTTGTTCTTGGAGTTGTTGTTCTTGGAGTTGTTGCTGTTGTTGGGGTGACGGGCCCTGGTGTTGGGGGTGGGCTAGTTGCCGAAATGGGCTGGCATTTAACACCTTTAAGTGCGGAGCATTCAACAGCTGGTATATAGTTGGCGCATGTGGTACATTGCTGGTAAACATAGCAGAAATAAGGCATTTGCGACGGACACTTGGTCAACACTGGCTTGCCAGTCGAGCACTGATAGAAACTGGACGGATCCGAGTAGCTGGGCAATTGAACCCTTAAGTTGCTCAGGCAAGTGGGAACAATGTCCTGTGTGTATTTTGGTATGTTACAACTGTTCTGCGCCTTGACGCTGACGGCCAACAGCCCGATGACTGCGATTAGAACTGTCGAATAAATATGGTTAAATTAAATAGGTATCATTTTTGATGGTTTCCTGTTCGACTCTGGCTTACCGGCTTTCATGATTGGCTGCTTAGGCGTCTCGCTGTTAACTGTTCTAAACGGTATGTGACAAAGCCTTTTATGGCTCTGAGCTCTTGACTCTGTCGCGCACTTGTTAAACATTTTGTAATCAGATCCCAACGTCTAGATTAATACTTGTTTTCTTGTCAACGTTAACAGCCAGCCAGCCGACTGTGGCCTTTGTGCGAAAATTATACACACAGAGAAAAAACAGTGTTATTAGTACAAAATACATCTTAATTCAAGCTATTGGATATTTTTGTAATTGATACAAACAATATTCATTCTGAATTTAAATAGAATGAACTTTTTCTTCTTAACATCTTTGATAAACCTTACAACTTTTAAGATTCTTGATAGAGTGGAGATGAATTAGTTTAGTCTAAAATTAAATTTTAAACACTTTGATTAAAAAATTAATTATGTTTAATTAGTACTGTACAATTTCAAATATAAAATTTAAATAATTTGTAGAATTATAATTATTGAAATATATTGTCGTATTAATTTTAAAATCAAATCTATTTAATGACTTTATGTTGTTTTTTTTTTTTGTGTAATTAAAATGAAATTGAAATGACTAGATATGTGAACAGGGTAAGCTTTTTACTAGGTAAAATGTATGTGCTAGATAGAAGACAGAGCAAAAATTTCTGTTTCTTGTAATTATTGAATTATCAGAAATGAGCGCAAAATAGCATTCCATTCCATATTGTATTTGATAGAGATGATGATGACTTTCCATCTTCACATTTCCGCTAAGTGTTATCATCAGCCGAAAGCTAATAACATTCGTATCGCATTCGCACTACGATTATGTTCATACCATACATTAACATCAACAAACCTAAGCGATAACTGCGACAAAGTTATTTCTACGGAAGTACGAAAATAACGAAAATTAACCACGCTCTTTGATAACAGATTGAGCGAGGATTTTTTGCTGTTTTAGACACTTGACTTCATGTTGCTTTTAATTTAATGTAAGACTTAGATTTAATTAAATAGGTATTATATTCAAAGCACCTTATCAAGGTGTTCGGAGCGTACACAATATAATAATACACTTTTTGGTTTCAAAAGAAAAGATCAAAACAAACAAACATCAGAAGTTAACATTGTAAAGAAATATAATCTAGAAGAAGTTTTGAAAAAAACATTGTAAGTAGAAATAAGCGTGATCAGGGGATCCAAAACGGCAGGATGGCAGCGTTGTAGCAGGGCACCACTTTCAAGCAGCATACCAACCTTAGCAATATCTGACACGGTCACCATGTTATGTTATACTCAAGGAGAACTGTAAGGAACTTTAAAGCTATTGCTTTTGAAAATCGGGTCAGTTTTGACGAAGTTATGGAAGTCGAAAGATTTTACCAATGCCCAAGTCAATGTTTGTTTATAAAATTTTAACATGAAATCTGACCAAAAATCGAATTTCATTTAAATGTAATTTCTTAAATGCAGTTTTATTTTAGGGGTCAAACCATGACTTTTAAGCTATTGCTTTTGAAAATCGGGTCAGTTTTGACGAAGTTATGGAAGTCGAAAGATTTTACCAATGCCCAAGTCAATGTTTGTTTATAAAATTTTAACATGAAATCTGACCAAAAATCGAATTTCATTTAAATGTAATTTCTTAAATGCAGTTTTATTTTAGGGGTCAAACCATGACTTTTAAGCTATTGCTTTTGAAAATCGGGTCAGTTTTGACGAAGTTATGGAAGTCGAAAGATTTTACCAATGCCCAAGTCAATGTTTGTTTATAAAATTTTAACATGAAATCTGACCAAAAATCGAATTTCATTTAAATGTAATTTCTTAAATGCAGTTTTATTTTAGGGGTCAAACCATGACTTTTAAGCTATTGCTTTTGAAAATCGGGTCAGTTTTGACGAAGTTATGGAAGTCGAAAGATTTTACCAATGCCCAAGTCAATGTTTGTTTATAAAATTTTAACATGAAATCTGACCAAAAATCGAATTTCATTTATATGTAATTTCTTAAATGCAGTTTTATTTTAGGGGTCAAACCATGACTTTTAAGCTATTGCTTTTGAAAATCGGGTCAGTTTTGACGAAGTTATGGAAGTCGAAAGATTTTACCAATGCCCAAGTCAATGTTTGTTTATAAAATTTTAACATGAAATCTGACCAAAAATCGAATTTCATTTAAATGTAATTTCTTAAATGCAGTTTTATTTTAGGGGTCAAACCATGACTTTTAAGCTATTGCTTTTGAAAATCGGGTCAGTTTTGACGAAGTTATGGAAGTCGAAAGATTTTACCAATGCCCAAGTCAATGTTTGTTTATAAAATTTTAACATGAAATCTGACCAAAAATCGAATTTCATTTAAATGTAATTTCTTAAATGCAGTTTTATTTTAGGGGTCAAACCATGACTTTTAAGCTATTGCTCTTGAAAATCGGGTCAGTTTTGACGAAGTTATGGAAGTCGAAAGATTTTACCAATGCCCAAGTCAATGTTTGTTTATAAAATTTTAACATGAAATCTGACCAAAAATCGAATTTCATTTAAATGTAATTTCTTAAATGCAGTTTTATTTTAGGGGTCAAACCATGACTTTTAAGCTATTGCTTTTGAAAATCGGGTCAGTTTTGACGAAGTTATGGAAGTCGAAAGATTTTACCAATGCCCAAGTCAATGTTTGTTTATAAAATTTTAACATGAAATCTGACCAAAAATCGAATTTCATTTAAATGTAATTTCTTAAATGCAGTTTTATTTTAGGGGTCAAACCATGACTTTTAAGCTATTGCTTTTGAAAATCGGGTCAGTTTTGACGAAGTTATGGAAGTCGAAAGATTTTACCAATGCCCAAGTCAATGTTTGTTTATAAAATTTTAACATGAAATCTGACCAAAAATCGAATTTCATTTAAATGTAATTTCTTAAATGCAGTTTTATTTTAGGGGTCAAACCATGACTTTTAAGCTATTGCTTTTGAAAATCGGGTCAGTTTTGACGAAGTATGG